>JAKSZU010000011.1:29025345-29386040 GCA_026018925.1 Tupaia tana | reverse complement strand
GCTTCGAATAGTGGAACCTTATGTGACCTGAGGATTTCCAAATCTGAAATCTGTCCGGGAACTCATTTTGAAATATGGGCAAGCCAAGGTCAAAAGTAAGACAATCCCTCTGACAATTGCTCTATTGTGGAAGTAATTAGATTTCCCACGGAAACAGGAGCATCTGTTGTATTCAAATCAGCACAAGAATAAGAGCAGATCGAGTTTTAGCCAAATAAAAAGAGCCATTTATTAAGCCAGTGACTGCAAGAGGACTCATATCACTCCAAAACCTTGCAGCCCCGAAGAAGGAGGAAGGAAGGTTTATAAGGGCAAAAACCACAAAGGAAAAGAATGACACGTCTAAGAAAGAAGTACAGGCCTTGAGTTATGTGAAAGCAGTTAACAAAAGCCAAATAAGTAGTTATCAGGAAGGAGAGTTATAATTGGCTGGATAGTTATAATTGTTTGTATTCGCTGGTGATAAATGGTGCATCTACTGGTGATAAACATTTGGTTAGGAAGACAGGGATGGATGGCAGTGTTCATCTACTGGTGATAAGCATTCAGTGAGGAATTTTAGGATACACACATGGGTCAGGTTATAGTGAAAGGGAAATGACAACGGAGTCATATAACAAATGGAGGTGCTCATGCTTCATTCCCCACTTCTTTTTTATGGGAATCGAATCATTGATTTCTTAGTATCAAGTGGGGGAAGGGGTGATAGTCTCCTCTAAGGAGTTTAACCAAATTTAAGCATGGTAAAGTCCAGTTTCTATGTTTTATCAGCCTAGAACTCTGGGGCTAGTAGACACAGTGTCTTTTTAATTTAATATTTCGGGGTCTTGCCAAATATTGTGATATCTTGGCTACAAATATGGGCCCATTATCTGACCCCATTGTCATAGGCAACCCAAACCTAGGGATAATTTTCTGGAGCAATTTTTTTGTAACTGTAACAGGAGTTTTTGATTTAGTGGGGAAGGCTTCAATCCATCCTGAGAAAGTATCTACATAGACTAGGAGATACCTCTACCCGTTTGTAGGAGATTTGATTTTCATAAAATCTGCTTCCCAATATTCCTTGGGGAGGTGCCTTGAGCCCAGATTTCCATGGATACCCCTCCTGGCAGCTTGGCATTTACTTGGGCACAGGTATGCACCTAGAAGTGATGCTACTAACTAAGCTAATGAGACCTGGAACACAGTATTTACCCCTTATTAATTTTGTTAGTTTTGTCTGTTCTAGATGAGTTGTCTAATATGCAGTCACTGGGCTCAGTTGCTTGCAGGGATATGGCACTTCCTGAGGCAACAAGAGCAGTTTACAGAAACAGGACAGCATTTGGTTAGGCACCTATGGAAATAATTAAATTTCCCACAAAACAGAAACCAAGACTAAAAGTCAAAATTAGAAGCACAGTTTATTGAGGACTTAACAAGTGCAAGAATTAAGGAGCCCACTGCCAGAGGCCTATCCAATCTTTTTATAGGTCAACAGCAGCCTGTTTGTTTATTTATTTATTTTGGCTATCTAGTTGCTGAGTCCCTTCTCAGCTGTTTTGAGAGGTACTGATTTTACAAGGCTAAGGACTTTTTTTTCTTTGAGCTAAAGGCACCGAACTGCGGTGAGATTTCTCACATATAACAGACAAGAGAATGCTAGCAGGAACTTTTTGTACCATCTTCAGTCAGTCAGAGCTATGACAGCCAGACTTATAGCAAAAACCAAAGTAATTACAAGGAGGGTTATAATTAAGGGGTTACTGCAAATTATCTGAGAGCATTCAGGAGATTTCACGTGTGTTTTTCCAGAGAGATGTACCCTCAGTCTTCTGCTGTGCATAGATTGGTCAGCTTCTAGAGTGACCAAAGTAGGGCTGTAGTCCTCTCAGGCCTCGGGGGTCATGGCTTGCTTTCTCCAGATGGTCAAGCCTGGATTGGAAGGTGAAGGGTGGCCAACCCAGAAAGGCCAGATGGATATAAAAGAAAGCGTTCTGCTAACAATGAGTCAAAAAGGTTATGACTCACTTATTACAAAGATACTATGCCAGGGATAGGATATAGAAAGAGGCCTATCATCAAATGGCTCAAACTGATCTGTCAATGTTTATGGGCGTGACTCAACCCAGACCCTACAGAAGAGATTTTGGAAATAGGAAAGAGCAGTCAGACTTTTGTCCCTAGTTCCCCCTGTTGGCCAAATATCCCATGGCGCTAGGAAGGCTCATTCCTAGGGGTCAAGTTCCAGGGAGCTAGGAAGGCTTATTCCTGGGAGTAGTCAATCAATTATCTGTTGCTATAAGTAGTAAAGTCCTGGGGGAGGACACGCCTGACTAGTTCAATAGCCAGTAGTCTCTGGGCAAGGGAAAGAATCAATCCTTCAAGTTTGGAGTAAATGTATGTTGTGGGCTATCTTTGAATTTTTCTTCCTCCTATATCTGGCATAGCACTTACAGGTAGTATATAATAAAAATGCACAAGCAAGTATTATATTGTAAACAGAATCAGAGGGCATTAAACAGCCTAACCAACCAAAGAAACCTTTACATGTATTATTATATTTTAATTAGACTCACAGTATGTTTACTTTGTTTATTAATAGTTACTATATTTAGGGGCTGGCAGGTGGCATGGTGGTTAAGGGCACTAGACTCCCACATGGCCAACTGCAGTTCGAGTCCCAGACCTGGAGGCTTGCTTTCTCACTTTCCCTCTCTCTCTCTCACTCTGTCCCACTGTGGTCAAATTAAAATACATAAATAAGTAAATAAAGTTAAATTTAAAAAGTAATCTTTAAAAAATAGTTACTGTATTTAGACTGTGCTTTAGCACTGAGTAGTGTGGTCCATGGCCACCTCAGGTAACATCTGTCATATATAAATCTTTTTATAAAATCTTTTTTTTTTTTTTGGAGAGGCTTTTTGCTATAGGGCGCGTGCGCTCACCAGAAAGACAGAGAGAGACAGAGAGACAGAAAGCGAGAAATCACCCCCCAGGGGGGATGGCCACGCCACAATCCCTTCTCCTTCATTCTCCTCTTGGGATCTTGGGCACGCACGCACACGCACCCAGCGTGAGTTTAAGCCGCCGGGTCCGGGACGCGAACCTCAGTTGACTACATGGGAGTCCAGCGACATAGCCATTGTGCTAACTGCTTGTCCCTAAAATCTTAATTCTTTACAATTTCCTCTGAGAGCTCCTTCAACATAACTCAGATCTTCTGCAACATGTTTTTTACCTTGTTTATTTGTTCCCTTTTATTTATTTTTTTATCCTGGAATAACCCAGCCATCTTACTTTAGGAAAAAAATTACTATATAAAACTCTTTCTATATTGAAATGTTCTCTTTTAATCATTTTTTATCACAAATATGTCTTTATACCTATACTTTTTTTTTCCATATTTTTTCCTACCTACTGTTTTCTTTCTACCTTGTTTTTCTTTTTTCATAAATTCGTCTTGGGAAATAATTGTTACCTCTAGTCAATTAGATCAAAATTATTAATTTAAGGAACACATTTTGTTTGTACCTTAGGCTTGTCAAAGCCTGACTCTTGTTCTTTTGGGTAGAATGACCCAACAGCTGGCTATCCTATTCCAAAGGTGGACCATTCTACTTCACAAAAGGTCTTTAACTTCCTCTTTGATAACTTTGTTCCATAGTCTTCTTTTCCCTCAAAGGCCTCTCTGAAATGTTTAACCATACATTCTAATGGGGTTTAATGGAACTGGTTTGACTACCCATGATAAAAACAACTCCAGAGTTCAGGAAGGCCGGTATGACTTCTGAGCACGTGCCTGCTCTCTGCCGCTATTCCAGTCGGGAGATGCGTTCAGCCCTGCCTGAGCCGCTGCTGCAGCCTAGAGCTGTGTGTGGAGCAGAGCAGTGCAAGCTAAGAGTGAGCCATGCAAGTGTATGGCTGTGCACCCTTAGCGCTCAGCTGTGCACTCCTTGTGAGTCCCAGCACCTGCCTCACCTGCGCACTCCAAGCGAGTTATGTTGGCCTTTTTGCAAATGAAAAACCCCACAGGGCGATGAAAATCCCAATGTTTCCCAAGTAAACTAAAGCTAAGAGGAATCTCTGGAATCAACTACAGTTGCTAGGGCCCAGTGATATCACTCCCAGAGCCAACAGAAGGATTAGCAAGGGTGTGACCTTCAAGATCCCTTGGGGGCTTGTCGGATCTCCTGTCATGCTCTGGAGAAAAGGGTTGTGAGTGCATGTGAGTGAGTGCACTAAGGGGAAGAATTCTGTTGTGGGGGCAGGGGGGGGGTGGGGAGAGGTTGGGGGTGGGGAGGAGGTTTTGCAGTAACTGCCACTGCAAAGATCTCCAATTGTCAAAGGTTTTTAACTCCCAGGTAGCATGGTCTACAACTGTACTCATGAGACTGCTGATACTAGGTCAAAAGAGTTTGGGGTCCAGAATGGACTGTCTGGGTTTCTGGCCTAAATGCTTCTCTATGGGAGTTGCCTTGGAATTGGCTTCTTCGCATGCTCCTGGCTAGGGTTAAAATAGCACACCCTAGCTTTAGATCCCTAAAGCAATGGCACCCTCCTTCAGTGAAAGGACAGAGGTATTTAGTTTAAAAGAAATGTAGGTGGATTAAAAACAGGAGGGTAGGTCCCCTTGCAAAATCTTTTCTAAATTGGTGACACTCCTTCGGAGCCAGAACCCAACAGACAAGAAGATGGGGTGATAATAAAAGAAGTGGATGATAAGTGGGAGTTGGTTGTTTGGGACCTAACCAAGACAGGGGTCGCTTTTCTAAACAGCCAGACCAAGAGTGCTGACAAAAGAGGCAATTTCCTGACCCACGAGAGAGATGAACGAGGTAAGCCTTCCTCACTCAGAGAAGTTTCTTGGACTTGCTCCAGGAAGAAAGTGCCCAGTGTGTGAGGGTAGAGGGGCCTTCCTGACATACAAGAGAATCAAGTATCCCCGTGTTTTCCCCCCTACAACGATGCTGCAAGGCAAACAAAGGGTGGGATGCCACCTCCGAAGAGATGGCCAATCAGGTGTCTGCCTGGCCGTGTCCTTCAAGGGAACTTTGGTGCCTCTTAGCATTGACTGCCTGGTACTAACCCCCTGGTAGGACTGGACATGCAGGGAGGGATGGAATCCCCCAGTGCCTAGTGCAGCCCTAAGCTGTAGGAGGAGACCACAGAACCACAGCTGAGGACCCACTCAACCTTTGTAGTCAAAGCCGCAGAGCCACAAACACAGTCACACAGTTTCTCATTCACCATTCACACAAGAAATTAGAAACATTCCCTCCCACGGAGAAATATTTCTTAAAGCAACAGTAGCGACAGAAAGGACTCATAGACCAGTAGGCTTCTACCTAAGGGGGGACTTGAACCCCCACTCTAGCAACCCAGATTGCCAGGTACTATCTAAGGAGGGACTTGAACCCCCAATCTAGTGACATAAATTGCTAGACACATATCTGCCTAACTCCTGATTCCAGCAACGTCTTGGTGGAATCTGAGTAGGGGCTCCTTTAACTGCGTCTAGTTGGCCCTGAAAGTACCACTGGACATCCCACCTAGCTGCTACTCATCAGGGGGCACCCCCTGTGTCAGCCTCATACTCCCCAGCAACCAATCTTAATCAGAAAGAGGAAAGAGAAACAGAGAAGAAAAGACAAGACTGTGGAAGTTTTCTTACCAAGACTCCATGGCTGGAAGGAGTAGTCAGCATTCCCTGTCCAGTTGTCAAAGACCCAGAAATGTGTCTCTGGGGCCTGGAACACCTCAGATGGTGCCTCCCCCAGAGTACCCTGAGTGTTGGGTAGCTGGACAGGCAAGGCCACCCTCTGTGGATACCTCATCCAGGAAACAGGTACAATCTCAATGGGGCCTCCAAATGTTGTATTCAAATCAGCACGAGAATAAGAGGATATACAGTTTTAGCCAAATTAAAGGAGCTATTTATTAAGCCAGCGACTGCAAGAGAACTTGTGTCACTCCAAACCCTTGCAGCCCGGAAGCAGGGGGGAGGAAGGTTTATAAAGGCAAAAACCACAAAGGAAAAAAAAAAAAAAAAAAACTACACATCTAAGAAAGTACAGGCCTTGATTTATGCAAAAGCAGTTAACAAAGGCCAAAAAAGTGAGTTATCAGGAAGGAGAGTTATAATTGGCTGGATAGTTATAATTGATTGTATCCGCTGGTGATAAATGGCACATCTGCTGGGGATAAACACTTGGTTAGGAAGACAGGGATGGTTGGCAGTGTTCATCTACTGGCAATAAGCACTCAGTGAGGAATTTTAGGATACACACATGGGTCAGGTTATAGCGAAAGGGAAATGGCAACAGAGTCATATAACAAATGGAGGTGCTCATGCTTCACATCTAGAGAGGTTTAGCACCATTTGTTTAGAGGACCTCACTCATGAAATTGCCTTCCCTGGGGAAGTATTTCCAGGTATCTCATGTTTCCTATGCCCTTTTCACCTCCCAGTGACTCATCACACCACCAAAACCAAAGTGGGCTTTCTCAAAGAGATGGGCTTGCCCAGCTAACAGGGTGAACACACGGATCAGCTCATCTGCAGCCGAACTTGACCCAGGAATATCGGAAAGCACAGGACATTCGAAGCATGGGGTTTTTTGTTTTGTCTTAATTGTTATCGAGTATCTTCAGAGAAGATTATCATCTGGACCAATTTCAGAAACTGGAAAGGAGGAGTCACAAAAACACAGTACTTTATGTTCATGACAGGCACTCCTCATCACAGCTCAGCTGCAAAGAAAAATTCCAGCATTTTCCACGTTGGCCACTGCCTTCTCTGAAATCAGCAGGTGGCATGGAGGAAGGAGCCCTTCTTAATTTAGCATGGATGAAATTGGTCTATCAGGCCCAGGCAAGCAGTTTGGTTAGACCATGCCCCTTGCATAATCTGGACCCCAAAAGTACTCTTTTGCACTACTGACTGTGGGAGAGTAGACTAGCCACAGGATTTCTGGCAAAAAAAGAAAAAAAGCAGGTCTGCTACTGAGTGTTCCTCAGTGTCCACCCATCCGTGGGCCTTCCCTTTGCTTCCTGCACTTAGCTGCCTCATCTTGCCATCTCAGCATTGGTGAGGATGGGCCAGGCCAAGGTCAAACTTGAAAACTTGCGTAACCACCATGTTTCCTGGTCCTTTCAGATCATCTATGCTGCAATTTTGCTCAGGGACCCTCAAACATAGCTATGAAATTTAGGGGGATAACAATGCCTTAAAATGTGCCACGTTACGAGATAATTAGGCTCAGAGGCTCCAGAGTTAAACTGCCGGGAATAGGTGTTACTCCCACTCTAAAGCGTGGTGAAATCAGATTACTTTCCAATGATGGAAATGATTACTTTCAACTGACGACTGACCAGTCATGGGAAAACAGTTATAGATGTGGAAGCCTGATCCGCCTCCCTGATCGGCCCTATACTGAGTATGGGAACAATGTTTCCACTCCTGCCTGTTAATCTCATCTGCTTCACGTCATTATTTAAAGAATTCATTGGGACCAGCGGTTAGCGTAATGGCTATGTCACTGGACTCCTATGTAGTGGATCACGGTTCGTGTCCCGGACCTGGTGGCTTAAAACTCATGCCAGGCGAATGGGCCTGCGTGCCCAAGACCCGAGAGGAGAATGGAGAAGAAGGGATTGTGGCGTGGCCGTCCCCCCGGGGAGTGATTTCTTGCTTTCTGTCTCTGTCTCTCTGTCTGGCGAGCGCACGTGCCCTATAGTAAAATAATTCATTTATAATTTTATATAAATAAAAGGGGTTATTAAAACACACACACACACACACACACACACACACACACACAGAAAAGCAACAAACAAGCTCCCCATCCCACCCACCCACCCACCACACCCCACACAAAGTCACACAGTGCTAACAAAGTCTGTTTTCTTTACGGGGTTGGGCTTTCCAGTCCACGAAAACAATGCCGTTGGGCTGTCTCTTTGTCTGTCTTCTGCTCTATGTCCCGCCCCACCAAGTGTTACTCAACCGATATAAGGACCAGATCGTGCAGGGTTAAGCTTTGTGCCCTGAACTGGAGGAAGTTCCATCGCTCTCTCTGGGAGAAATTCGCGCTGCAGAGGAGAAAGACCAGCAGGTACCCGGCGCCCCGCGATCCCTTTTGCATTGGTCCTCCGACAGTTTCGCAGGTCCGTGGGGTTCCCCCGACCCGGTTCCGCAGAAGGCAGGATGGGGACTGCTGCTCCCCGACCTGGAGCTGCCCGGAGAACGGCTTTGGCTTGGCCGATTTAATTCGATGACACTCACTAGTAACTTCGGTGCTAGCGAGCTGGGGGAAGCTGGGAGGCTCGGGACGCGGGTGGAGCGGGGAGGAAGGAGCGGCGCGAAGCCGCACAGCTGAAATCTTAAACCAAACCTGGTCAACTTTCCCCGCGGTTCAGGAGCATAAGGATTTTAGAGATGACTGCATCGGGGTACTGAGGCTTCTGCGGGTGAAACCAAGTGAGGTCGTGGCCTGGGAACAATAGGGTCAGCGTCCAGCCTGTTACAGGAGACCGTGTTCCCGGGGCTTGCCTAGCACCCTCAGGCTCAGAAAGTCAGCCTTCAAGCAGTAACAGCATCAGAGAGGGTAGGCAAGACTCCCACGAAGCCCTGTGTCCTCCATAAAGTGGCTAAGCAAGAGTCCCAGGGGTGCTGTCCAGACGCTGTTGCTGTGCTGTTACTTATTTTCCTTTTGTGCATGACCGTGGCAGAAGTTAGAAGGGAGCCCTTCAGGACTAGTGAGGAGAGAGGGGGATTCTTGACGGTAGCACTTAACCACCTCCACCTGCCGGCCCGTGGATGTCATTTTTAATAGCTTGTCCCTGTTCTCTTAGGGGTTATGGGGGAGGGAGGTGGAGGCGAGGTGGGTTGTGATGGTTCTGAGTCAGCCTCTGGGTGGAGATGAGGGCTAGGCTAAGTGGGCTGGCCTT
Organism: Tupaia tana; assembly: GCA_026018925.1. Classification (NCBI taxonomy): domain Eukaryota; kingdom Metazoa; phylum Chordata; class Mammalia; order Scandentia; family Tupaiidae; genus Tupaia; species Tupaia tana. The sequence goes on along the minus strand of JAKSZU010000011.1, from coordinate 29,377,106 downwards.
ACCCAATCAGAAGGTGACAAGGCTGTGCCTGCCTAGACGGGAAATAGAAACTGATGCCTAAGTGTCATCTGCAGGGTGAGTGGTTTCCTGGCCTGATACCCACTGGCAGCTTATACCGTAGCATCCTGTGTTAGAAGTGTTCATTTAAATGCCATAATACTTTTTTACTCTTCTGTTTAAGTAAGGAAATGAGCAATCCCGCATTTTATTACCTCTATGCAAGTGAAGAAGGGGGAAATGCCAAACCCACTCCTGGCCTGATTGTGAGAATTCAGAAAACAGAAATAAATGTCAGTATTATTGTCATGGCATAGGACATGAAGGAAACAACCCTATATAATGACAGTATCTCTTAAGGCTAACAATCACTTTCACAGGTCAAAAAATAGTCTCTAGGGGTTGGCAGGTGGCATGGTGGATTAAGGACGCTGGACTCCCACATGGCTGACTGTGGTTTGAGTCCTGGACCTGGCAGCTTGATTTTTCTCTCCCTCTCTGGTCAAATTAAAAAATAAATAAATAAATAAATAAATAAATAAATAAATAAATAAATAAATGAAAACAATAGTCTCCGAAGACCAGGTGTCTTAGAGGATTCCTTCTTTAGAAAAAAACCTACATAGACAATTTTATGAAGCAGAATACTTCCTGTTTTTATGTACCCATAGGGGAAAATGCATTTTTTTAACTTTGCTGGGATAATTTTCTCTGGCAGTTAAAAGAGCCTGTTGTGTTCTGCACTCCACACTAGATTTCCACTGAGAGGAAACTGGCAAGCCTGAGAAGTATAAATTTACAGTATACAAAGGAAAGGGCAGGGAGGTTATTATCTAATGAATACAGAAAGCATGCAAAAGTCTCCTGGAGTATGCAGAATTTGGGGCCCTAACACTAATCCTGTTAGAGATTTATATTCTATGGAAAAAAACTCAGCAGCAGCAAGTACATAAGTCTACTGGGTTTTGAACCAATTATATTTTAATGAGATGTTTAAACTCTTTTCGAATTTATTCATGGATATAATTTTAAAAATATTTATTCATTTATTTCATTGTATTTGTAATTATTATTATTATTTTAATTTAACCAGAGAGAGAGAGTGAGAAAGGGAAAGTGAGAAAGCAAGCTACCAGGTCTGGGACTTGAACTGCAGTCAGTTCTCTTTCAGGAAAAAACACTTCCTAAATATACAATAAAAATTTATGCATTCATATTCCTAAACTGTATAACTTCAAGAATTATTGGGGCCTTTAATGGCCACTCTGGGAAACATTTGACTTGAACAAAATTGTTCATTTGAGAGGTATCTTTAAAAAGTGAAGGAGTGGGGTCGGCAGGTGGTGTAGACTCCCATATGGCTGACTGCGGTTCAAGTCCTGGACCTGGTGTTTTGCTTTCTCACTTTCCCTCCCTCACTCTGTCCCTCTCTGGCCAAATTAAAATAAATACATAAATAAACAAAGTCAAATAAAATAATTCTTTTTTGAGGGGGAGATATTTTTGTTATACAGTGCATGTGCTTCCCAGAAAGACAGAGAGAGACAGAAAGTGAGAAATCACCCCTCAGGGGGCATGGCCACACCACAATCCCCTCTCCTCCATTCTCCTCTCAGAATCTTGGGCACGCACACACATGTGCCCGGCGAGAGTTTAAGCCACCGGGTCCAGGACTCCAACCATGGTCTACTACATGGGAGTCCAGCGACACAGGCATTACGCCAACTGCTGGTCCCTAAAATAATTCTTTAAAAAAAAAAAAGTCTACAATTACAAAAAGTGAAGGAGTGAGGCCAGTAGGTGGCATGGTGTCTAAGGCTCTGGACTCCCACATGGCTTGCTGTGGTTTGAACCTTGGACCTGGCAGCTTGCAAATCATGCCAAGCACGTGTGCATGTGTGCCCCAAATCCTGAGAGACTAGAGGAGAAGGGATTATAGCATGGCCATCCCCCCTGGGGGCTGGATTTCTCACTTTTTCTCACTTTTCTGTCTGTCTCTCTCTCTCTCTCTCTGATAAGCACATGTGCCCAATGGCAAAAAACAAGAAAAAAATTACTGTCGTCTCGCAAGACCTAGTAAATTACAGCTCTTGTGAGAAAGGGTTAATCCTCTTGAGGCCTGATTGCTATAGAAGAGAGCTGCCCGCAGTCCGCTTGCTCTCTCTGTGCACCCACAGTCTTCCATGCGTCCGTCAGCCATGCTGTTTTCCTGTGCCTTTGGACTTCCAGTCACCAGAATCATGAGTTCTGCAAATAAACCTCTATTCTCTAAAATTCACCCAATCTCAGGTATTTCTGCTAACAACGCACACAAAAAAAAAAGTGCTTAATATACATCCAGAGATCCCTCTAATTATGAAAATTTTCTAGTTATACTCATTTCAATTCATAAGTATCACTGTAAAATGTTCCATTTTCTGCAGATGACTAGAGAGAGAGAGAGGAAATGAGAAAGTAAGCCTCCAGGTCCAGGACTCAAACCACAGTCAGACATGTGGGAGTCCAGCCCCCTTAACCACCATGCCACCTGCTGGCCCCAATTTTCCCTGCTTCTGCTCTTCTTGTCCTCTTCTAATTGTTCTTTCTGTTTTTCAGAAGACAGTGTCAGGGTAAGAAACTGAGGCCAAGTGCTGAGAAGATGAGTCTCAAGCTCGATTTGGAAACAAATTTTGCTGAGTTTGTTGTAGATGCAGGAAAAATCATCCTTGGGACCAAACAAAGGGAGGAAATGAACCCTCGCCTACAGGAGAAGCAGAACGAAACCATTCAGCAAGCCATATGTGCTCTGCTGAACTCTGGTGGAGGAGTGGTCAAGGCTGAGATTGAAAATGAAGACTACAATTATGCAAGACATGGAGTGGGTCTAGATCTGCCTCCAATTTTCAGAGGCTATTTAGATGAGATGCAGCAAGGAAACCTCTTTCTGATTTTTGTGAATTCGTGGAACACTGAGGCCGCTGGTGTACAATTTGCGACCTTGTGCTCTAATTTGTACCACAGATGTAGAAATTTTACTGAAGTCATGAAGCCTCAGAAAGCCCTGGCATTCCTCAGAAGGAGGATTCAAACTCTTATGAATACTAACGATTCCAATCCATTAGGTTCCCAGGAAGCTCAGATTAGTGTAAAACATGAACCAGCAGCCTCAGCTGCTGATTTATTTGATAGAGCACAGCTTCAGTACCTGGAAAAACTCAACTTTGTGGAGTCCAGGCATGTTGAATTTAAAATGTTCTCAGCAGATGTGTCACAGTGTGTTAGAGAGACGCTTCCCAAGTGTGTTTCTGCACTTGCAAATACTGAAGGAGGATATGTATTTCTTGGCGTGCATGAAAATACCTGTCAAGTCATTGGATGTGAAAAAGAGAAAGTAGATCCTACCATCCTGAGAATCTCTATCGATGGCTGTATTAGGAAGTTGCCTGTCCATCATTTTTGTACACAAAGACATGAGATACAATATACCATCAAATTCCTTGAGGTGTACGATAAGGGGGCTCTCTACGGATATGTCTGTGCAGTCAAAGTGGAGCAATTCTGCTGTGCTGTGTTTGCCAAAGTGCCCAATTCCTGGCATGTGAAGGACAACCAAGTGAGACAGATGTCCACAAAGGAATGGGCAACTTGGATGATCGAAGCCGACCCAGGTCAGAGAGTACAACCGAAAACGATTGTAATGGGGGCCAGAGGGTGGCGTAGTGGTTAAGGTGCTGGATTCCCATATGATCAATCGTGGTTTGAGTCCTGTACCTGGAGGCTTAAACTCATGCTGGGCACATATAGTTATGTACCTAAAGTCCCAGGAGGAGAGTGGAGAAAGGTTTAAAGGTTTGTGGCTCAGCCATTTTCCCCGGGGGGGGGGGGGGGGGGGGGGGGAGGGGGGATTTCTCATGTCTCTCTTTGTCTCTCTGGCAAGTACATGTGCCCTATGGCAAAAACCTAAGAGCAAAACAAACAAACAAATAATTGTAATGTTTGCTGGCAGAGTGTGGAGCAGACAAGAAAGGGAAGTATAGCATTCTTTGGAATTCGAAGAAAGAGAGGCAGTATCTGAGTTGCAGATGCCTGACATCACTTCCTATAGATGCAGTTGGCAGGTCTCTGCCCTTTCTTCCCTCCCTCTTCCTTTGAGTATTCTGCAACCAACAGGCGGCCTAAGCTAGTCACCCTACTAGGGACTGGTGCAGAGGGCTGTTTGACCTAGTTCATTATATTTTCACATTTCTTAAGTTCATTATTCAAGTGTCTTCCTTCTTTCCTGCTTCCTTTCTTTCTGATTATGAACTTACATTTAACTACTCAGGAAATGCCTTTTTCACGTATGCAGATGTGCCCTCTTTAACTTCCAGCACTTCTCTCTGACTCCTATATTCTTACCTGGTTTCTTGGACTAAACATTCTCATTGCCCCATTTCCATTTTTTAACAAAAACATGACAAAATCATGGCTTTTCCTCTTCTTTCCCACTTCTCCTTTTGAGAGTTAAAATGTGATTGATAACCCAGAGAGTAGTAGAAAAGGAAAGCCCAATGATAAAACTAGACAAAAAAGAATGTAAAAAGACAAAGTCCAATTCAGACTCTGTTCAAAAATCTATTTTCATTGATCTTCATATGTTCTAATCCTATCCTTCAAGAAAATAGTATTCTAAAACTGTAAAAACTTTTTTTTCAATATAATAAAATTCATAGGGAGATGAATGGATGGTAGGGAGTGGGTAGTAGAAATTAGGTGTGAGGTGAAAAGGGAAGAAACATTTAACAGACCAAAAAAAGTAAAGTTCTCTGTTGAAATATGTGTGTGTATGTGTGTGTGTGCATGTGTGTGTGTGTGTGTGTGTGTGTGTGTGTGTTATACATCATGATGGGTACTTTATGTAAAATGTGAAATTAATTTTTAAAAAACCCTATATACTTGTAAAAATCAGAAACAAAACATCCCCAAACCATAAAATCTTTTGTTTCAATATAATAAAATAAAAAAACTGTTGCTCCACACTAGATTTTTCCTCCCTGAACCTCAGTAGTTTTCTGAGCTGACCTAGGATATAAACACAAATATCTGTGGGCTGTGGCTCTGAGTTGCAAGTCTAAGTAAAAGACTTTGTTACATTGGGCTACCACAGTATGGTAGATAAGGCAGCCGCATCCCATATGGCCAACTATTTGGTTTGAGTCCTGACCCTGGCAGTTTGAGAAATACACCAGGCACGTGTGCATGTGTGCCCAAAATCCTGAAGGAAAGAAATGGAGGGGAGGGGATTATGGCGGACATGGTGTGACCATTTCCCCCTCACTCTGTGTCTCTCTGACAAGTGCTCTGCCCTCTAGTAGGAAGAAAGAAAGATTTCGTGCCTTTTTGCATTTTGAATTCTTGGTTCTTGTTTCCTAAGATCTTAGGAATTCAGAGATGGTCCTTGCACTGAGTATGTCATCTGGCACGCCTCGCAGCAGGACTGTGTGCATTCATAAGGATTTGGAATGCCTGAAAGAACAGCAGAATCGTTACTTTCCAGGTAATTTGTCATTGCTGGTTGCTTTAGAACATGTTGATAGTTCATTCCTATGAAAAAAGGCTAAAGACTTTCATATCGCTTTAAAAAACAATCACAACAAATAAATAGATAAATAAACAAATGTTTAAAAAGAAAGAAAGAATTGCTTTCTCTTTTTGTTAGTAATATATAATATGGTGTTGATGTATGGGAGGGTCCACATGTTGATTGAATCTACTATATATATAAAGATAACTACGACCCTACTTGGGATTTTCTAATTTATTCCAATTCTTCCCCTGTCTAGTATATATACCAGACAGAGTGGTATATAAGCCAGAAAGCCTCTACAAAGAACTCTTCTCACAACATAAAGGACTCAGAGACTTAATAAATACGGAAACGCGCTCTGTCTCTCGAGGAATATTGATTTTTTCTCAAAGCTGGGCTGTGGACTTAGGCCTGAAGGAGAAGGAGGGAGTCATCTGTGATGCTCTTCTAATTTCCCAGAACAACACCGCGATCCTCTACACCGTCTTCAGCAAGTGGGACGCGGGGTGCAAGGGCTACTCTATGATAGTGGCCCATTCCCTGAAGCAGAGCTTGGTGAACATGGGAGGCTACACTGGGAGATTATGTGTCACTCCCTTGGTCTTCCTGCTGAATCCTGATAAAACAGCAAGCACTCTTTATGGCCCAGATTTGCAGATTTACCCTGAGTCCTATAACTTTACCATCCAGAATATGGAAGTTCTGTTACAGTCCCTTGTGATAGTCTTGCTCGGGTTCAAATCCTTAAGCGATGAGCTAGGCTCTGAGGTTTTGAACCTACTTACAGATAAGCAGTATGAGTTGCTTTCAAGGAACCTTCACAAGACCAGAAAGCTGTTTGTTCATGGCCTAACTGGATCTGGGAAGACCAGCCTGGCTCTTATGATTATGGAGAAGATCAGGAACGTGTTTCACTGTCAGTCGGAGAATATCCTCTACATCTGTGAAAACCAGCCCCTGAAGAAGTTTGTGAGGTACATGGCCTGACTGTATTTACTTTCTTCTCTTGAGCAGCTCTGGCTGGTGTGGTTTGAAGTTCACCTGGTAAGATTCATATTGCAGGGGCCAGGTAGTGGTGCAGCAGTATTGCAACTGGTCCCACATGGAAAAGGTCCTGGGTACAGGTCCTGGGACCTCTCTGAGCATACGAAGCACAGGAACCTGTCCATGTGATCAAGGATGGCTGAGCCTAGGATGGATCATACTGTAAAGACCCTGCTGGGTGCCTCTCTCTCATGAAAGAATAAATAAATAAGTTTAAAAAAAAATTCATGTTGTAGGGACTAGCATTTGGCGTAATGGCTGTGTCGCAGGACTCCCATGTAGTCAACCATGGTTTGAGTCCTGGACTCGGTGGCTTAAACTCACACTGGGTGCGTGTGCATGCATGCCCAAGATCCCAAGAGGAAAATGGAGGAGAAGGAATTGCAGTGTGGCCATCCCCCCTGGGGGGTGATTTTTCACTTTTTGTCTCTCTGTCTCTCTATCTTTCTGGAGAGTGCACGCATCCTATAGCAAAAACCTCTCAAAAAAAAAAAAAATTTATGTTGTAGAAGCCAGAAGATGGCATGGTGGCTAAGGGCACTGGACTCCTACATGGCTGACCATGGCTTGAATACCAGGCCTGGCAGCTTGCTTTCTCACTTTCCCTCTTTCTCTCTCTCATTCTGTCCCTCTCTGGTCAAATAAAAATAAATAAATAAAGTTAAAATTTAAAATATTCTTTAAAAAAAAAGAGAAAGGAAATCATGCTGGGCATGTGTGTGTATATGTCCAAAAATCCTAGAGTGAGAATGGAGAAGGGATTGTGGCATGGCTATTCCCCTGGGGGTTGATTCTTCACTTTTCTCTCTCTCTCTATCTCTCTCTCTCTCTCTGTCTCTCTCCAGTGAGCACATACACTCTATGACAAAAACATAAAATTATATATGTATATGTGTGTATATATGTATAATATATATGTATATACATATATATAAAACACACACACATATATATATATATAGAATTTACCATGACCCGGGGAGTTTAAGAGTAGAATCGGTTTCCTTTGTTTGAGAAAAACAAATGACTATGTTTCTCCCATTTTCAGCAAGAAAACCACCTGCCAGGCAGTGACTCGGAAAACTTTCATGAAAAATGACTTTGAAAACATTCAACACATTGTCATTGATGAAGCTCAGAATCTTCGCACTGAAGATGGGGACTGGTACGGGAAAGCAAAAGCCATCACTGAGAGAGATAAGGATCGCCCAGGAGTTCTCTGGGTCTTTCTGGACTACTTCCAGACCAATCACTTGAGCTGCAGCGGCCTCCCCCCTCTCTCAGCCCAACATCCAAGTGACACACTCACCACAGTGGTCCGCTATGCGCATCCGATAGCCAACTACCTGCAGAAAACGTTGCAGAAGGTCAGAGAAAACCCTCTTCCTAACCTCCCCCCGGGGGCCCTGCTGATTTTCCAGGAGCCTAGATGGGCTCAAGGTGTCCCAGGCCACGTAGAGACGTCCCATCACTCGGACTTAGAGGAGATGATGATCTATGTAGCGGAGAAATGCCGCTCTCTCTGGAGAGACGGTTATTCTCCCAAGGATGTTGCCGTGCTTTTCAGCAAAGCACACGAAGTGGAAAAATATAAAGAAAAACTCCTAACGGCGATGAGAAGGAGAAGAATGTCTCAGCTCGATGAAGAATCTGATCTGTTAGTACAGATCAAGGATGCGTCGGATATTCTGACCAATCACATTGTAGTAGACAGTGTCTATCGATTTTCAGGTCTGGAAAGAAACATTGTGTTTGGAATCAATCCACGGGCAGTTAAACCAGTTGTTTACGAAAACCTTCTGCTCTGTCTGGCTTCCAGGGCAAGGAAACATTTGTATATTCTGAAGTTGCCTGAACAGCAAGAAGATCCTTAGTGAACTGTGAAGCTATTTAAATATTAATTTGGGGGTAAAGGGGGGCTACAGGGCACATGGACTCACCAGACAGAGAGAAAGTGAGAAATTGCCCCCAGGGGGATGGCCGTGCCACAATTCCTTCTCCTCCAGTCTTCTCTTGGGATTTTGGGCATATCCAGATGCATCTGGAATGATTTTCAAGCCTCCAGGTTCAGGACTCAAACCACACAGTTGGCCACGTGGAATCCCCATGCCACCTGCTGGCCCAAATATCAAATATTGTTTAATGAACACTTATTAATTAAGTCAAATACTCTCCTAGGTACCAGGGATTGAGATGGAGCAGCAAACAAGACAGATAAGATTCCTCACTTGGGAAAGAGGCAGACTACCAACAACTGAACAAATACAAAATCAAGGAACTGCAGATCATAATAAGGAATCTCAGAATGGTATCTGGAGGGCACTGAGACTCGGAGATTGTGTGTGCATACATGTGTAGGTAGAGGGTCGTCAGGAAAGTGCTCACTGAGGGAAGAACGAGTCATGAGAAGCTCTTCGGGACTAGCAGTTAGAGTAATGGCTATGTCGCTGGACTCCTATGTAGTCGACTGTGGTTTGAGTCCCGGACCCAGTGGCTTAAACTCACACCGGGCGCATGTGCATGTGTGCCCAGGATTTCAAAAGGAGAATGGAGGAGAAGGGATTGTGGCATGGCCATCCTCCCGGCGGGGGGAGGTATTTCTCACTTTCTGTCTCTCTGTCTCTCTCTGTCTTTCTGGCAATCGCACGTGCCCTATGGCAAAAACCTCTCCAAAAAAATAAATAAATAAACAAAAAGAAGAGAAATCCATCTTTACCAAGAGACAGAAATTAAAAACTTCAAAGAATTAATTCTTCATTAAAAACAGCAAAAGCCAGGACTGGCAGGTGGTGTGATGGCTGAGGCATTGGACTCCCACATTTTCCATGAACTTTTTGAAGATCCCTATCTACTTCCAAAGATACTTACTGCATTTACAAGCACATATCTGAATAAATTCTGTAAGTATAAGATAGACCCCTTTTACCATATTGCTAAAATCTCCCTATCCCAAAACAAAACTCATGGATATAAAGAAAAATATATTTGAAAACATTTCCATATACAAAGTCACGCTCAAAAATGAGAAAAGAACATCGCCATGGACTAAAAACAACTCAATGAGATATTTGGATGAGTGGGAAATAATAGGAAAAGGCATAGTAATACACTGAGACGTATATAAAGCTGAGACAACCATCACTGCAAAGTCAGGACTGATTGTAACTGAATTTCCCTTTATTCTCAAACAGAAGACTCTGAAATAGTAAATACCCACCAACAATGGTCTCATGAATTAATTTATGGCATATTAACACTTTGTAATACTGTGAAGCCATAAAAGAGAGAGATGTCTATACATGTTGATGTGGGACCGTCTTCAGGATGTATTGCATATGGTGAAAAAAAGCAATTGGGGTGCATGAGGCGAGGGGAGCCAGGGATGAGACCAGAGGCTGAACTTGAGATCTGACAAAATGGCCGGGCTGCCCCACAGGATCATCAAGGAAACCCAGCGTTTGCTGGCAGAACCGGTTCCTGGCATTAAAGCAGAACCAGATGAGAGCAACGCCCTTTATTTTCATGTGATCTTTGCTGGCTCCCTGGATTCCCCCTTTGAGGGAGGGACTTTTAAACTAGAACTATTCCTTCCAGAAGAATACTCAAGGGCAGCCTCTAAAGTACATTTCATGACCAAAATTTATCATCGTAATGTAGACAAGTTGGGAAGAATATGTTTAGGTATTTTGAAAGGTAAGTGATCCCCAGCACTGCAGATCCACGCAGTTCTGCTATCAATCCAGGCTTGGTTAAGTGCTCCCAATCCAGATGATCCATTAGCGAATCATGTAGCGGAGCCAGTGGAGGGCCAACGAAGCCCAACCCATAGAAACAGCTAGACCATGGGCTAGGCTATGCGCCATAAATAATATTTCAATCAATCTGATCATCAAGTGTGCATCACTTCTCCTGTTCTGCCAAGACTGCTTCCTCTTTTGTTTGCAGTTAATGGACACAGGCTTAGAAACATTACAGAATAAAAGCCCAGGCATCTTCAGTCCTCTGGTGATTGAATGCACATTAGTGAATCTATGTCTTGTCCTGATTCACTGTTGTAAAGCATGAGCAGAGGCTAGAAGTATCCTTGATGATCCTGTGGATTGTTGTGGAATGTTTAAAAGCAGTGGCTCCTTGCTGCTTTTATTCATTTCCCCTATTACGGTTTAAGTATAAAGCACTGTGAATGAAGGTAGTTGTCAGGGTTAGCTGCAGGGGTGTGGGTGTTTCTTTCTTTCTTTCTTTTTTTTTTTTTTTTTTTTGAGGGGGGGAAGCGATTTTATTTCAGTTTTATGGGTTCCTTCCCCTCTTTTTATACTGATCTAATATCATTGGTTAAAAGCAGCTAACCAGTTCTTTAGAATATACTCTCTAGCCAAGTCTAACTTTATTTAGAGGCTGTAGATGGACAAGCTTGATTGTTTGAACCAAAATGGAAACATTAAACAAACATCACAGCCCTCACTGATAGCATTGTGACTTTGCTGTCAAGTCTAGACCCCTTCAAGAGAAGCTTGTGACCATATTGTATGGCTTGTCTGGAAACTTCTGTAAATCTTACGTTTGAGTAAATTACTTAACTTTTGCTTTGCAAGAATTTGGATTCTATGTCCTTTTTTTTTTTTTTTTTTTTTTAATTTCCAGAGCGTATGTGTACTTGTCAGAGGGGAAAGAAAGAAGGCACCCCTTCCCACCCACATGGGACATAGTCATGGCACAATCTTTTTCCCTCCATTTCCTCATCCCATCAGGATTTGGGGCACATTTGTACATGTGTTCACCATGTTTTTCTCAAGCCGTCAGGGCCAGAATTTGAACCACCATCAACCATGGGGGATCTGTCTCCCAATGTATACAACCACTGTGCTGCAGGGCCAGCCCCATGTAACCATTTTGATGTGATTGTGCCATGTTTGCATGTGTGTCTACCTGCTCATATAATGGTTTTATGAATTACTTAGTTTTCTATCAACTTGTATCCTGGGATACACCACTCATGATCACAACGAATGTGTGAGAAATGGAGAGGATTAAAATTTGAAAAGTAAAGAAAATACAGAAATAATATAATAAATATTTGTTATATATGATTTATAAGTGTTCTTTTTTTGTATTTGCTTCAAGCATTTTTTAAAATAAAAGAAATAAAATACCACAGTTAAATTGGAATTCTTCTTTTTTCTCTTTCACACCCAATTTCTCTCTGCCCACCCCAGAGGCATTACCCATCATAACTTTGGTGGGTATCCCCTCAGGCTATTTGTTAACAGTTTTACACACACACATGCGTGCGCACACACACACACAGTGGCATCAGATGACACCAATTATCATCAGTAGTGGTGTACCAAGTAGTGGTGTGTCTGTCCCAGAGACCAAACCTAAGTTTTGCTGCTTGATGCTGGAAGCCAGACTTGAAAGACAAGTGTTGGTGCAAAAGAGAGGTAGCTTTAGATTTCTGTTATTATTACATTGTAATATATAATGAAATAATTATACGACTTACCTTATTGGAGAATCATTAAGAACCCTGAGATTGTTTTTCTGTGATTAGATGTTTTTTATTTGTTTTGGCTAAGATTAGCTTGTGGGCTTCCCAAAGCTGTGACTGAGATAAATGTGCAATGCAGAAAAGAGGCAGTGGTTAAATAAAATCATGGGTGACCCATACAAGGACTGAAGTAAGTGTTGGATTCTGACTTAAAGCCTGCCATGAGATACAGCTATACAACTGAAGTGCATCAACTCAGACTTGCCACTCTAAAGTCTGCCACCAAATGCAGCTTAATTATCACTTGCCACTTAGTGATAGAGTTTTGATAAGAATCTGTAAGCAATTGATTTCTTATGATCTCTGTGCAGTCTAATTTCTCTGCTAAAGTCAACAAGTATTTGCAACTGCTCCTCAGTGCTAGCATCACTGCCTCAGCTCCACCTCAGATCACCAGGCACGAGATTCTCATATAGAGTACTCAACCTATTAGATCCCTTTCATGCACAGTTCACAGTAGGGTTTGTGCTCCTATGAGAATCTAATGCCACAGCTGATCTGACAGGCGGCAGAGCTCAGGCTGTAATGTGAGCAACGGGGAGTGGCGGTAAATACAGAGGAAGCTTCACTTGCTCACCCACTGCTCAGTCCCTACTGTCCAACTCAGTTCCTAACAGGACACTAATGGATTGGAGACCTCCAGCCTAGAGGATCTGAAAGACATGAATCAGTTATAAAAGCCAATGGCTCGGGGCCAGCAGGTGGCGTGGTGGTTAGGGTCACTGGACTCCCACATAGCTGACTATGGTTCAAGTCTCAGACCTGGTGGCTTGCTTTCTCAGTTTCTCTCTCTCACTTCACTCTCACTCTGACCCTGACCCTCTCTGATCAAATTAAAATAAAGAAAGAAAGAAAGAAAATTCAATAAAATAATTCTTAAAAAAAAAAGGCCAATGGCTCAGACTCCCATGGGATCTCTGTCTGCTTCTTTATTGCCTTTCTATCTATTCACAGTGATGACCTCATTGGAAGTTCCTGATGACCAGCTTTAGAAGGTGTGGGCCTGTTTTGTAAATGAAGCTGCATAACACATTGGCCTCAGCCAAAGAAGACACTCCTGCCTCACTCAAGAGTAGCACTGCAAGTGATAAAAGGAAATCCTCTGAGTGGGTAGACATACTTGTCCATTTTGAGTAGAACAAAAGCTATTTCCATGGACTCAGCACCCACAGGAATAAAAGTTTAAGTAACCCCACCAGATAGACTCCCATCCAATTGAGATTGGCAGAAATTGAATCTGGGGGTAGAAGTAGGCTGCTAACATTACCAGCTGAGGCCTGGTGGCCAGCTCTAGAGGTAAGGACTGTAGCAGCTAGGTTTCATACTATTAAAAGAAAGACTAAGGACCAGCAGGTGGTGTGATGGTTAAGGTACTGGATTCCCACATGACTGAATATGGTTCAAGTCCTGGACCTGGCAGCTTGCTTTCTCTCTCTCTCTCTCTCTCTCGTTAAATTAAAAAATAATCAAGAAAATCAAATGACTAATTCTTTAAAAAAAAAAAAAAAAAGAAAGCAAAATTATACACAGATTAAATTCAATAGAGTTTGTTTGAACAAAGAAAAATTCACAAACTGACAATTCAATTCACAAACTGACAAAGAACAATTCACAAACAATTCACACTCAGAACCAGGAAGGGTTCAAAGAGCACCATCCAACAGGGACAGATGATATTTACAAACAAATAGCATGGCTGGTCACAGCTGGGCATTCACCGTATGTAGATAAGGGCTTATCTATGGCAGCCTGTGATTGGCTGAATTTTGGCCACTATGTTTGGCTTAGACTGGGTTTGTTGTTACCCTCCTCCCCCCAAAAAAATACCCTCCTAAATTAGGCTTTCAATTTGTCTCCATACTAAGTGTGTTTGCAGCTTCCTGTGAGCAGAGACAGCATTAGGCAAAACGTAACTTAATTTCATAGTGCTGATGTTTCTTGCTCTCCTTTTCCCTGTGGCCTTATAAGAAGATTGGTGATGACTAATGTTTTTTATTTCAGATGAGCGTTTGACTGAATGATGCCACATCAGCTGATGCACTTCATTAACTTTTCACTCAGAGAAGGGATACCAGTAGAACTGGGGAAGGGGTCCTTGTGCTGGATTTCCTCAATTAATTCCTCTGGGATCTGTTCTCCATCCTTCTTCACGCTGTCCTGGGCCCCAAGAGGCTGCCCAGACAGTATAGACAAACTCCCTAGTCTCTGAATTCTGGCTGTTTGGTCAGTGCGATGGCTAAACATTGTGGAAGAAGGAGAGTTACCTGCCAGCCTATTTTTTTTTTCTCCTGGCTCTCCTCTCACAGGCGATGCAAGTTTGCTGTCCCACACCTAGAATTTCTGTGAGGCAGTCCCTTGACAGAAGTCTTCAGATCTGGTTCCAATAAAGTCTTCCCCTTTTCAACAAAGCTGTCTGCCTTTAACCGAGAGCCCCAAGCTAGACACTATCTCCTGTGACCTTCCTACTCTGTCCACACCGTCCCACCTTCGAAAATAGTCCTTTTTAAACACTTCTTGAATTACACCACTTGAATGTACTTTGTATTTTTTTTTTAAAGAAAAGGCTTTTCAAATTTAAATTTAACAGAGCTTAATTGAGCAAAGAACAATTCAGAATTAGGGAGCACTCAGAAACCAGAAAAGGTTCAGTGAGGCAGAGCCTCAATGGCAGGGAGCATTGATAGAAAACAGAAATGAGGGAATGAAACAATTCAGTTGGTTACAGCTTGGTTGGTGTACGCCTTCTAGGGACAAGTTCTGATCAGTGGGCAGCCTATGATTGGCTGAAGCTCAGCTTCTGTGATTGGCTGAGACTCAGCTAGTTGTTACAAAACAAAACAAACAAACAAGCAAACCAACAAAAACCCAGAAAACAAATATCCAAATTAGGTATTTAATTGTTTACATACTAAGTTAGGTTGCAGCTCATTACACAGGAACTCCTGGTACACAGACATACTCAGGCCAAATGTAGTTTAATGTAACTTGTTTCTTGCCAGGACCCCTGAAGGGTTTAGAAATAAAGACTATGAGGACTGACTCAGCCACTGCTGGTAAATGCCAGCTCTGCAGAGATCCTTTCCAGGAGACTGGGGGCTCCCAGTCCTCAGCGATTTCCTTGCAGTTTCTGAGAACAGCCTACTCACCTTCTTCATTGCTTCTCTATTTTTTGAGAGACAGATTTTTGCTAGTAGGGCACGTGTGCTCTTGCCAGAGAGACAAAGATAGAAAGCTAGAAACCATCCCTCAAGGGGGTCGGCCACACTACAACCCCTTCTCCTCCATTCTCCTCTTGGGACTCTGGGCACGCACACACATACACCTGGCCCGAGTCTCAAGCCTGCAGGTCTAGAACTAGAACTGCAATAGGCCATGTGGGTGTCCAGTACCTTAACCACTACGCCACCCGCTAACCCCTTAACTGCTTCTCTTAAAATTCATGTTTTTATAAATATTTAACAGATTATAGGGCCGGCAGGTGGCGTAGTGGTTAAGAGCACTGGACTCCCACATGGCCGACCATGGTTCAAGTCCCAGACCTGGTGGCTTGCTTTCTCACTTTCCCTTTCTCTCCCTCTCTGGTCAAATTAAAATTAATTAATTAATTAATTCTTTTTTAAAAATTAACAGATTTTTTTGTTGATGTAATCTTTTTTCAGTACTGCTGCTTCTTTTTTTTTTTTTTTTTCTCTGTTTTTTTTTTTTTTTTTGAGAGGTTTTCTCTATAGGGCATGTGCGCTCACCGGACAGACAGAGAGAGACATAGAGACAGAAAGCGAGAAATCACCCCCCAGGGGGGATGGTCACGCCGCAATCCCTTCTCCTCCATTCTCCTCTCGGGATCTTGGGCACACACGAACACGCACCCGGCGTGAGTTTTAAGACACCGGGTCCAGGACTCGAACCGCGGTTGGCTACGTGGGAGTCCAGCGGCATAGCCATTACGCTAATTGCTGGTTCCCTTCAGTACTGCTTCTGAGACAAGAGGGACAGAAGTCACATGCAGAGGCCAGAATTTTCTGTTTCGTGTCCTGACCACTCTTTTTAGGTATTTATGGTAAGAGGCTAGACTCTTCGCTTGTTTCTCAGCAACTTAACATTACTGGCTAATTTTCGGCTATATGTTTGCAGGTTTTGCCCATTTTATAAAATATTGGGGGAGGGACATTTTGTGGTCTGGATTTATTTTGATAAATCTACTGGCCAGAGTTCTAAATTTTATGTGAATTATTGTAGTAAAATGTCAACATGTTTAGCTGTAGAGTAAAATATCTGAAACAATTTGAGGACCTTTTAATGTCATTTTACAATAGGCAAATCTGGAATTTTTCTGTAAACATGTCTTACATTTAAAATTGTAAAGCAAAAAAGTTCTCAATCCTATACCTAATTACCAGAACTGGTGCTCACGTGTGATAAACATGTCTACTCAAACTATTTTTTTTTTAGGAATTTTTTAAAAATTTTAACTTTGTTTAATTATTTATTTATTTTCATTTGACCAGAGGGACAGAGCGAGAGAGAGAGAGAGAGAGTGGGAAAGTGAGAAAGCAAGCCATCAGGTTCAGGATGCAAACTGTGGTTGGCCATGTGGGAGTCCAGCACTCTTAACCACCACGCTACCTACCAGCCCCCAAACTTTTTTTTTTTAATTCTTATATAGTTTTCTTTTTTTCTTTACTATAAGATACGTGCACTCACCAAAGACATAGAGAGAGAGGGAAAGTGAAAAATCACCCCCCCGGAAGACTGATCATGCCACAAAACTCCATTCTCCTTTCAGGATTTTGGGAATGCATATGCACACGCCTGGCCCAGGACTCAAACCACACACTTGACCATGTTAAATCCAGCCGCCTTAACCACCATGCCACCTGGTTGGCCCCTGTGTTTTGTTTTGTTAGTTTTGTGTTTGTTTGTTTTGTTTACCAAAGTTCACAGGTGTTCTCAAGGGAAAGGAAGAGAGAGCCAGAGAGACCAAGAAAGTGCCCATCCTCCGTCTCATGGGGCATGGTCACCCCACAATTCTTTTACCTTCATTTCTCCATCTTATCAATATTTAGGGCACACATGCACACACATCTGGCTTATTTTCCAAGCTGTCAAGGATGGGATTTGAACTGCAGTCAGTCATGTACAATCAGACTTTCTTAACCACTTGCCATGGGGGCCAGCCACAAACTTGTGCTTCTTGAGTGAGAATGTTTATATATAACTGAACATTTAACTCCTTTGAAGAATCTTTTTTTAATTTATTTCTCTGAAGGCTGGCAGGTGGCATGGTGGTCAAGGTGCTGGACTCCCACATGACCAACCACTGTTTGAGTCTCAGACCTGGAGGCTTGCATTCTCACTTCCCCTCTCTCTCTCTCTGGTCAAAATAAATAATAATAATAGGGGCCAGCAGGTAGCATGGTGGTTAAGGCACTGGACTCTCACATGGCTGACCACAGTTCAAGTCCTGAGCCTGGCGACTTGCTTTCTCACTTTCCTTTTTTGTCTCTCTCATCGAATTTTTAAAAACAATAATAACAAATAAAATTAAATAAATATTCTTCTTTTTTTTTTTTTTTTTTAAAGAGAGATTTTTGTTACAGGGTGCGTATGCTTGCCAGAGAGACAGAAACCAAGAAATCACCCCCAGGGGGGTTGACCACATGGCAATCCCTCCTCCTCCAGTCTCCTCTTAGGATTTTGGGCACACATGCATACACACATGCCCGGCCTCAATTTTAAGTCACTGGGTTCAAGACCTGAACCATAGTCAGCTACATGGGAATCCAGTGACATAACCATTACGCTATCTGCTAGTCCCTAAATAATTATTTTAAAAGAATTTCTTTGTTAAAAAAAAGAATAATCTTGGGGCCAGCAGGTGGCATGGTGGTTAAGGGCACTAGACTCCCACATGGCCGACTGCAGTTCCAGTCCTGGACTTGGCGGCTTTCTCTCTCTCTCTCTCTCTCTCTCTCTCTCTCTCTCTCCCTCTCTGGTCAAATTAAAATAAATAAATAAACAAATAAAGTTAAAGAAAAGAATTCTTTAAAAAAATGAATAATCTTTTTAGTTTGTGATTTTTCAGGTCTTGGAGTGTTTTAAAAGAAGCAGTGACACATCAAATATTTTTTTTAAATGTTAGTTGACATATATTAATTGTACCTATGTATGGCGTACTGTGTAATTTTTCAGTACATGAATATAATGCTTAATAATTAGCATATTCATCATCTTGAGCATTTATCATTACTTTGTGTTGGGAACATTCAAAACCTTCTCTTATAGCTATCTGAAATAAACAATAAATTACTATTAACTATAATTACTATGCTATAGAACATTGGAACTTGTTCTTGAATTAACTGTAAATAACGATAATTTAACTGTAATTTTGTGTCGGCTAACCAACATCTCTACTATAGATTAGATTTATCTCTAAGCAGGAACGGCCCAGGAAGGCCTAGCTGAACTCCTAAGGACTTAGCAGAATCAAAACCACTTGGAGGAACCAGACTCCTCCTTTCGCTCTTTCTGAGATTACATCAAGGAGAAAATATTACAGCAAGAGAGGGGATGCGATATTCTCCATAAGGATGATATTAAGTAGTAATAAACAGCAGAGTTTCACAATGATCCCAACTGGGAAAAATGTGTTTTGACAACATTTTCACGAATCCAGCCAAAAAGGGGGGGGGGGGGGAGAAAAATAACAAGAAAATTCAGTTCAGTGTTGCAAAAATACCAACAACATTTGCTCTGGTTCTGTTTTTCTGTGCTGCCTCTGTCTCTCGTGGCCCCTCCAAAGCCTGGCTCACTGCCCTCGCCGTCCGTCCTTTATACCCACCGGCCCAGCACTCAGCATTTCGGTCCCACTGCAGTGTGTCCAGACTGGGAAGCCCCTGCCCTAGGTGCCCTGGCAGCTCTTTGCTCAGCAAGGCCCCCCTGCCTTCCCAGTCTAGTGTGCCAGCACCTCTAATACACAGGCACGCACACTCACAGATGTCGAAAGCCTGGCTATGGTACCTCGCTTGTTTTACCTCCGTATTAGCAACCTTCAATTCTGCCATTCCTGTTCATTCATACTTTCAAGCACTTGCCATTGTGTGTGCCACCAGATTCCCAGTACCCAGGCCCGCAAGTTCCACACACAGACTGAAGCAGGAGCTGCCATTTTCTCCTTAGATGGGAGGCCTTCCAATCAGTTATCACTGTTATTGGATACAACTCTGTTTTCACCCTGGAGCCTGCAGAGTGGAAGGTTCTATACAACCGTTGGCTCAGCTGCCCTTGGGGTGAGCCACCTGTGACCTTCTTAGTCAAGCTAGAAAAACATTGAGACCCTAGGTACCCTGTTCAATTGAATCCTTTTCTTCTTCATTAATTTAGGGACTTCATCTCTTATGCTTATTCAAACAGCAAACTCCTTGAAGTGTGACCCCTTAAGAAAAAAAAAAAAAGAATCTGGGGACCAGCAGTTGGCGTAATGGCTATGTCGCTGGACTCCCACGTAGTCGACCGCGGTTCACGTCCCGGACCCGGTGGCTTAAAACTCATGCCGGGCGTGTGTGCGTGCGTGCCCAAGATCCCGAGAGGAGAATGGAGGAGAAGGGATTGCGGCATGACCACCGCCCCTGGGGGGTGATTTCTCACTTTCTGTCTCTATGTCTCTCTCTGTCTGGCGAGCGCATGCGCCCTATAGCAAAAACCTCTCCAAAAAAAAAAAAAAAAGAAAGAAAAAAAAAAAAGAATCAGCATAGTCTGTCACAGGGGTCCCACATGGTTCAAATACCATTTGTCTTAATGCCTGAAGTGCCAGCCATCCTCTGAGCCCATGGAGCCTCTCAAGAGTCAGGAAGGATGTTAGGCAGAGAATTTCCTCTTGTTTCCTGGATTATTTCTTGTAAGTAGTTGGCTTTTGGATCTCATAGCAAACAATTCTGGGGAGTTACTGTTGTTGCTGCTGTTGTTTTTACTTTCCTCCGTGGTGTTTTAGTCCGATGAAGTTGCAAAACAAACATTTGACTGTTTCATACTACCAAAGTGCTATGTCCAACTACTAGTTAAACAAGGGAAACATTTTCTGTATCTTTCCATTTCTTTTACAACCAGTATAAAGTCAGAAGAATCCAGGCTGATTCTTATTCCAATAGGAGCAAATGAAGTCTGCTGAGCCAAAATTATTTTTTTAAAAGAATTATTTTATTTAACTTTATTTATTTATTTATTTATTTATTTATTTATTTATTTATTTAAATTTGACCAGAGTGAGAGAGAGAACGTGAGAAAGCAAGCCGCAGAACCAGCAGTTAGCGTAACGGCTATGTCGCTGGACTCCCATGTAGTCGATCGCGGTTTGAGTCTCGGACCCGGTGGCTTAAACTCACGCTGGTCGCATGTGCGTGCGTGCCCAAGATCCCGAGAGGAGAATGGAGGAGAAGGGATTGCGGCATGGCCATCCCCCCCGGGGGGTGATTTCTCGCTTTCTGTCTCTCTCTGTCTGTCTGGTGAGCGCACACGCCCTATAGTGAAAAACCTCTACAAAAAAAGGAAAGAAAGAAAGAAGAAAGAAAGGAAGGAAGGAAGGAAGGAAGGAAGGAAGGAAGGAAGGAAGGAAAAAAGAGAGAAAGAGAAGAAAGAAAGCCAGCCGCCAGGTTCAAGACTCAAACCACAGTCAGCCATGGGGGAGTCCAGTGCCCTTAACCACCAACCACCTGCCAGCCTCAGGTCAAAACTGTCAACTAACTAACCAGTAAACTATTTGTCAAATAGGCAGTAAACTATTTGTCAAATATTAAGTCATCATTTAAACATGATCCTTACAATTAATCTCCATATTCTACACTATCATCAGGATAAGAATTAACCCCAGTAAGTAATTAGGTTACGGCAGGGTTGCAGTAGGACAACTATGGTATGGAATAACGATTTAAGTTAAAAGTGTTAATCAACACAGATGCCCTCCTCAGACCCACAGGAACCCTTGAAGGCAAAAATCAGCCAATTCTGATGAGTACTGCTTATACACCTGTGGTAACATCGTCAGCATTATTCTGCTCCAATAACTCTTATCATTTTATTTCCCTTGCTGCCAGCTTTATCTACTGTAGATAAATCGGCACTCAGTGACTGTAATTATCAAATCCTCAATTATCTTTCATGTTTCACAGGCATTTGGAGTTTTAAATATGACTTGGAATGCTGATAGATTCACTTTTTTTTTTTTTTTTGGAGAAGTTTTTGCTATAGGGCACGTGTGCTCGCCAGACAGACAGAGAGAGACAAAGAGACAGAAAGCGAGAAATCACGCCCCCAGGGGGCATGGCCACGCCACAATCTCTTCTCCTCCATTCTCCTCTCGGGATCTCGGCCATGCACGCACACGCGCCTAGCGTGAGTTTAAGCCACCGGGGCTGAGACTCAAACCGCGGTCAACTATGTGGGAGTCCAGCGACATAGCCATTACACTAACTGCTGATCCCAGATTTACTTTTTAGAAACCATAAGCCTTTAGGAAATTAGAGATAACTTCATTGCTTATATATGTTCTCCTTATATAATGTGTCCAGAAAAGGGACATCCATGGGGACAAAAGTATATTTGTATGCCAAAGTGAAGTAGAGAAGGGGAGAATGACTGACTGCTCTGGGTATGAGCTTTCTTCCTGGGGTGATGAAAATGTTCCGAAATTAGACAGTGGTAATGATGCACAGCCCCTGCATTGTACACTTTAAAAGGGTGAACTTTATGATATGTGAATTGTATCTCACTAAACCATTATTATAAATAATAAGTAAGCTTTGTTAAAAAAAAAAAAGCATTAGCATTTCTTTTGTTTGTTTTTTTTTGCTGTAGAGTACATAAGCTCACCAGAGGGAGAAAGAAAGGGGAAGTGAGAAATCATCCACCCCCACCCCCTCCCTGAGATGGCCATGCTGCAATTCCTTCTCCTCCTCAAATGAAAGAGGTTAAATGAATTGGTTAAAGTCTCCTCTTGGGATTCTGTGCACACATACACATGCACCTGGGATGATGTTCAAGCCGCCGGGCTCAGGACTCAAACCATGGAGTTTGCCACGTGGGATTCAGTGCCTTAAACCCCACACCACCTGCTGGCCCCAGCATTGGTGTTTCTTAGCAACTGGGCTGTGGACCTGGGAGTAGGGTACAGGACTAGCAGGTGGAAGGGTCATTCATAACCTACTAACATAAGCCAGTGACCATGGATGGAGCATGGATATCATGTATCATGACAGCAGTCCTCTTTCTAGGGCCTGAGAGAAACACACAACCCTTCAATGGCTTAGGCTTACAAACAATTTATATCTCGAGTCTTATCAGCTTAGAACCATCTAGAGCTGAAAACTGTGTTAAAGTTCTTCATAGCAGCCATGTTTGGGTTTAGATCATTCTTAAGTGACTAGTTTAGATCTGAGCTTTAAATCTACTCACACATAGTGGCTAGCAGATAGCAAGGTAGTTGTGGCACTGGAGTCCCACATGGCTGACCACAGTTCAAGTCCTAGACCCGGTGGCTTAAAAAGTCACACCAGCCATGTGTACATATGTGCCAAAAATCCCAAGAAGAGAATGTAGGAAAAGGGATTGTGACATGGTCAGTCCCCTGGGGGAAGGGGGTGATTTCTTACTTTGCCTCTCTCTATCTCTCTCTGTCTCTCTCTTCCCAGTGAGCACACACACCCTATGGCAAAAACAAAAACAAAAAAATTTATTTTTAAAAAATCTACACACAGATAAACAATATGAGTTGCCAAAGAATTGTTGCAACACAAGAGAACAGTTGAGTTAGTCATGGCTACAAAGATTATGGAAAAGATGAAGAATGTATTTTACTTTGGCAACATTACCAACATTTCGGGAAATGTCTTTGAATAAGTTTGTCAGGTAAGCAACTTGACTGTGACTACAGTGAATAATAATTAGACTGTGTCCACTTCCTTTTCCTAAACAGCTTAGAGAAGGGTTCCTTTTGGTTTCATTGGTTAAAGTACTGTTACATATTTGATGTACACGGTAGTTTAATATTTAAATTTGCTTTTTTGGCAACTGGGAAACATTTGTTTTCTTTAAAAAAGTTTTTTAGACAGATTTTTGCTATAGGACATGTGCGTTGTCCAGAGAGACACAGACACAGAAAGCAAGAAATCACTCCTAGGGGATGGCCATACCACATTCCCTTCTCCTCCATTCTCTTCTCAGGATTTTGGGCACACATGCACACATGCCCAGCATGAGTTTGAAGCCGCCAGTCCAGGACTTGAACCATAGTCGGCCATGTGGGAGCCTATCAATGTAACCATTACACAATCCGCTGGCTCTTATTTTCCTAAAATTTTAACAGAATAGGGACCAGCTGGTGGTGTGGTGGTTGAGGCACTGGACTCCCACATGGCCGACTGTAGTTCAAACTCTAGACCTGATGAATTGCTTTCTCATTTCCTCTCGCTCTCTCTAGTGAGTGCACATAACCTGTAGCAAATTTTAAAATAATAATAATGATAAATAAAATTAAATAAATAATTATTTTAAAAGTTTTTTTTTAATTTAACAGGATACAAATCATTTGCCTAGGGACTGGCAAGTGGCATGGCAGTTAAAGGCGCTGGACTCCCACATGCCCAACCGCGCTTCAAGCCCTGGGCATGGTGGCTTGCTTTCTCACTTTCCCTCTCTCTCGTTCTCTGATAAAACTGGAATAATAATAATAAAGTTAAACAAAATAATTCTTTTAAAAAGAAAAAAATCATTTGGCAGTGATTCAAAAAAATTAAAAATAATTTTTCCAAAAAGTATTTAATTTTATTTATCATTATTATCATTTTTGTTATTTGCTACAGCACATGTGCACTCGCCAGAGAGAGAAAGAGAAAGCAAGCCACCAGGTCTGAGACTCAAACTGTGGGTGACCTTATGGGAATCTAGCTCCTTAACCATCATGTCACCTGTGGGCCCCCTGAAAAATAATTTTAATACCATCTAATTCTGATAAAGTTCAGACTTTTTTCCTGGAAGATGGTGATTGCCAGGCAAAAGCATAAAACTTGACCAAGAAAAATAAATTATAGAAAAATTCTCTGAATCTTCCAACATTACTTTCAACATAATCACTATTGCTGCACGACCCTCTCTCAGCCCAGTATTCCTGGGAAGAGCTCACCAGAGTCTGCAATGCATTTTCAAAAGCCAAATATCCACAAGAAATTCAGGAGTGTGACAAGAATCGTCCGTGTAACACTCTTCATCTCCACCCCATTCTCTAGAGCTGATTGAGTTTGAGGGGTTCCCGCACTTCAGGGAAGAGGAGGTAGCCCTCCTGGGCAAACAGGGTCTGTGCTCATGTAGAACTCACTAGTGGCTCTCAGTCAGAAGTGATTTTGCTCCCCAGGGGACATCGGCAATGTCTCAGACATTCTTTATTGTCACAACTGGGAGTGCTCTTTGGCATCTGTGTTTTAAAGACCAGGTTGCTGCAGATTATTTTTAAGGCACAGGATGGACCCACAAAGAATTATCTGGCCCAATGTCTGAATAGTGCCAAGGCAGAGAAATTTTGTTTTAGAGAAAGATTATTTGTCTAAGGAGATCAGTCTTCTCCTTAGCATGTCAAGGTAAGTGGACCAATACGTAGTGAGCTGCCGAAGGAAGGAAGGAAGAAAATAGTGTAGTCCAGACTATCACGGCATTTGAGGGGCAGGGTAGCCCACTGGCATGAACCTCGTCTTCTGCTTTTCTAGCTTAGAAGGGTCATGTTGGAATCACCCCAAGGACAGTCAAGCTATTGTATAAAATCTTCCTCTCTGCAGCCTCCAGGGTGAAAACAGAGCTGTATAGTCTGAAGGATGTTAAAGGAACAGAAGAAAGGGGCAGCTCCTACCTCAGTCTGTGTGTGTGGAGCTAGCAGATGGAGGCACTGGGAATCCGGTGGCAGCCATGGTACAAATTCCTTGAAAATGTGAATGAACAAAGAATGGCAGACTTGAAACGTGCTAATATGGAGGTAAAAGAAATAAGGCCATACCATATAGAGTCTTGCGGTGCCCTTGAGTGTGTGTTAGAGGCGCTTGATACATTAGCCTGGGAAGGCAGGGAGGCCTCACTGAGCAAAATGCTGCCAGGTGAAACCCTAGAGCAGGGGCTTCCCAGTCTGGACACATTGCAATGGGACTGAAATGCTGAGTGTGCAGGACAGTGTGAGTGTGTGGGTGTGAAGGAGGGAGAGGGCAGTGAGCTAGGCCTTGGAGGGGCCACGAGAGGCAGAGGCAAGGGCAGGAGAGAAAAACAGAACCAGAGCAGTTCTTGCAACCAGTCAGTTGCAAGTTACAATTTTTCTAACACTGAATTGAACTTTTGGTTTCTGTTTCTTTAGAGAGGTTTTTGCTATAGGGTGCATGCGCTTGCCAGAGAGACAGAGAGAGACAGAGAGACAGAAAACAAGAAATCACCCCCAGGATGGATGGCCACGCCACAATCCCTTTTCTTCCATTCTCCTCTCGGGATCTTGGACACACACAGACACACACACACACACACACACACACACACACACACACATGCACCTGGCGTAAGATTTAAGCTGCTGGGTCCGGGACTCAAACCATGGCCGACTACGTGGGAGTCCAAAGACGTAACCATTTCACCAGTTCCCCTGAACTGAACTTTTAAATTTCATCCCCATATTTTTCACGTTGGCTTTATTAGTCAAGGGAACCAGCAGTTAGCGTAATGGCTATGTCGCTGGACTCCCACGTAGTCGACCGCGGTTCGCGTCCTGGACCCGGTGGCTTAAAACTCACACCGGGCGCATGTGCATACGTGCCCAAGATCCCGAGAGGAGAATGGAGGAGAAGGGATTGCGGCGTGGCTATCCTCCCTAGGGGGTGATTTCTCGCTTTCTGTCTCTATGTCTCTCTCTGTCTGGCGAGCGCACGCGCCCTATAGCGAAAACCTCTCCAAAAAAAATTAAAAAAAAAAAAAGTGCCCTCCTTTACCAGAAACTGGCTTAAGGATCAATTTCCTAGAAGACAGAAGCAGCCTGCCACCTAGTGGTAAAATGATCCCTGCCAAGTGTTGTCTCCTCCAGGCCTTCCTGAGCAGTGCTCTGGATCCTGGGTGGAGATCCTGTGGGTGGAATGATAGGAAGATTAGTACACAGCCTCTCCTCCACTTCCACACCTTGCATTCCAGGGCTCCCTACCTGGGCCCAAGAGATTTCTCTTTTGGTTCCTATACCTACAGTAGGAAGAATAGACTGGGGGGTGGGAGAAAGCGGAGGAGTTAATCAATAGGAACCAAAACCCCAAGAGGTCTAATTCAGGTGTGCTGATGATCATGGGGCTAGCCAGGGGTGCTTTCCATTTTCCCAAAGCTGTTCCTGGGTGAAAGCTAAAGTTCAAGCCAAGGGTTTATGGTTCAGCATCTAGAACATGACTGTCCTTGAATCCTAGACCCAAAACTCCCTACCCCTACACTAAATTTGTGGTCTCGTTCACAGCTGGTTGTTTCCTTTAAAATCTTTTTAAAATTTATTTATTGGGACCAGCAGTTAGCGTAATGGCTATGTCGCTGGACTCCCACGTAGTTGACCGCGGTTCGAGTCCCGGACCCTGCGGCTTAAACTCACGCCGGGCGTGTGTGTGTGCGTGCCCAAGATCCCGAGAGGAGAATGGAGGAGAAGGATTGTGGCATGGCCATCCCCCCTGGGGGGTGATTTCCTGCTTTCTATCTCTCTGTCTCTCTCTGTCTGTCTGGCGAGCGCACGCACCCTATAGCAAAAACCTCTCCAAAAAAAGAAAAAAAAATTATTTATTCATTTATTTTTATTTGACCAGAGAGGGACAAAGTGAGAGAGAGGGAAAACAAGAAAGCAAGCCATCAGGTCCCGGACTCAAACTGCAGTCAACCATGTGGGAGTCCAGAGCCTTTAACCACCATGCAACCTGCCAACCCCTCTTTAAAAACCGTCTTGAGGGGCCAGCAGATAGCATAAGGGTTACATTGCTGGTCTCCCACGTAGTCGACCGCAGTCTAAGTTCCAAACCTGGCGGCTTAAAACACACTGGGAGTATGTGCATGTGCCAAAATCCTGAGAGGAGAATGGAGAAGGGTTTGTGGCATTGTGGTGTGGCCATCCCTCCCAGGGGTGATTTCTCACTTTCTGTCTCTCTGGCGAATTTACATACCCCGTAACAAAAATCTCTCTTAAAAAATAAAGTCTTTTTTTTTTTATCTTTTATTTTTCTTTCTCAGATCAATTAAATTCACATTTTACATAAAGTCCCCATTATGATGTATACAATATACATATATATATATATATATATATATATATATATATATATATATATATATATATATATATAGTTTTCAACAGAGAACTCTACATTTTTTTGGTGTTAAATGTTTCTTCCCTTTGCCCCTCATGCCCACTCTCCACCACCCACTCCCCTCCCCTGCAGCCTCTGGCATCCACATTCATCCTTTCCACTATCATATCTTCAGATCTTTCTCCCTTTGCCAGAGTGCTGACTTTTTTTTTTATATCATTGCACATCTTTACAGTGTACAACATGGTTTTTCCCAGCATGAGTACAGTGCACATCAGTCAAGACAATATTACCATATACATTATCAACAGACGACTTTTCATTTTTGTGTCTATTAAGTGTGTTGTTTGCTCCCTGAATCCCTACCCTCTGCCCTCCATCACTCACCCCCATCACCTCTCCCACACTGTCTCCAGCATCTGCAGCTGCCATCCCTGCCACCATACCCTCCAGTTCCCTCAGTTTTTTTTTTTTTTTTTTTTTTTTTTTCAATTATCAGCTCATACAGTCTTCAACAACAGGGAGCACAGATTCTACTCAGGGTTGGATCAAGGGTGGGTCCCGTGCAGTTCCGCACCTGCAGGTGAGTCTCCACGGAACACAGTTTCAGGAAAGCGGCTCTGTTAAGCAGAAATGGTTATCAGTTGATGCGGCACAGCATCCAACCTGTGACCACCGGGAATGGTGCTGTGGGGATCTGCAACGCGAGTCATCCTCGGGCATCTGGCCTCCCCAAGAATGGCAGAATAGTTCCTGTTCTTCCCTGAGGTAATGCAGGGCAGGCAACCATCATCCTCTCACTGTCCATAGGCAGAGACACTTCTCCCATATAATATATTTCTCAATTGATTTAAGACAGCTTAAGTTTCTTTCTGTTGCTTATAGTTGCAAGTTCTTAATCCTTGTTTTTGGCTTCAGCTTGCCGCCTGCGGCCGGTGGCCACACGCAGGCGCAGGCCCAGCAGCCACACTCAGGCACGGTGGCCACTCACAGGCGCAGGCTCGGTTGCCATGCACAGGTCCGGGGGCCACGTGCAGGCGCAGGCCCGGCAGCCACGCTCAGGCCCGGCGGCCACGCGCAAGCACAGGCCCGGCAGACATGCTCAGGCCCGGCGGCCACTCGCAGGCGTAGGCCCAGCTGCCATGCACAGATCCGGCGGCCACGCGCAGGCCCGGTGGCCATGCACAGGCGCAGGCGCAGGCCCAGCGGCCACGCGCATGCCCGGCGTCCACATGCAGGCCCGGCGGCCACGCACAGGCCCGGGGGCCACGCTCAGGCCCGGCGGCCACTCGCAGGCCCGGCGGCCACGCGCACAGGCCCGGCGGCCAAGTACAGGCGCAGGCCCAGTGGCCACGCTCAGACCCGGCGACCACGCGCAGGCCCGGGGCAACGCGCCGGCCCGGGGCCACGCGCCGGCCCGGCAGCCCCGCGCTGGCCCGGGGGCCACACGCCGGCCCGGCAACCACGTGCCGGCTTGGCGACCACGCTCAGGCCTGGCGGCCGCACACAGGAACAGGCCCGGCTGCCGCGCGCAGGCGCAGGCGCCAGCCCGGTGGCCACACGCCGGTCCGGCACCCACACGCCAGCCCCCAGCTTGCAAATGCGCACGGGTCCCACCTGGCCAAAGAAAGGAAGGACTGCGACCTCGGCCGATCTGCGCCGCCGGCCCGCGTCGGCGCCGAGCGCGGGACACACCCAGCGCAGGAGAGGCAGCGGGGGCCGGGCGGTCCAGGCCGCGGCACACAGAGCAGAGCCCCAGCCAGGCCGGCATGCAAAGCAGAGCCCCGGCAGCCACACGCCAGCCCCCAGCGCACAAATGCGCGCGGGTCCCCACGCTACTTCCCGCCCACCCGCCCGGCCAAAGAAAGGAAGGACGGCGACCTCGGCCGATCCGCGCCGCCGGCCCGCGTCCACGCCGAGCATGGGACACACCCAGTGCTGGAGAGACAGCGGGGGCCGGGCGGTCCGGGCTGCGGCACGCGGAGCAGAGCCCCAGCCAGGCCGGCACACAAAGCAGAGCCCCGGCCACACAGGCCAGGCCACGCAAGCCCGGCCAGCGCGCAAAGCAGAGCCCCGGCGCAAGCGTCCTCAAAAATAAAGTCTTGATCGTGAACCATGAAAAATACTCACAGACTTGGGAGAGGAGTTAGGCTGTGTCAGGGTGAGATATTGCAGGAAAGGATGGTGTAGGAGGCCCTCAAACATCAGTACAGGAATGGCAGATGGGGGAACGCCACTCAAGGGGACCGAGGTGGAGATGCCTGTTTGTCCTGCCACCCCTGTAGTACCTCACACGGTGCCATGTTTGGGTACCACTGTATCATCCCACTTCCTCCCCCCAGAAATTGAGTTCAGTTGCCTTCCCTGGTTCCTGGAACTAGAATACACTGCTCTGGTCGCTTGTGCTCCTGCAGGAATCTGAGTTCAGAGCTGCAGGGAACCTTTGGTGACTCAGGACATGGGCCCTGACAGTCGAGGGCTCTGACCAACCCCTAACATTGTGCCTTGGCCTCCTGGGTAAACTCCAACTCTGAGTCCCGGTGCCCTTCTCACAGCGTTTCTGCCCCACTCCTCCCTGCCAGGGAGCCCTGCCCTCCCTTCTCCCTTCTCTCCTAAGACCCCCACCGTCTGCAGTTTCCTGTAAACTGCCATGGAGCCTACCGCTAATCATCCAGACTCCCGACTGGAGTGGAAAGCTCTGGAAGCACACAGACCTAGTGGAGGACGCTCTCCACTCCTCCCACTCTCCTAGCGCCTTGGTAAATCCCAACCAAGCTGGATCGGGTGGGTAGTTCTTGGAGCTGGGGCATTCAGCAGGGGCGGCTCCTAAACCCCTAATCTTCCTCCTTTGGGCGTCAGATCCTGACCCTCCGAACCCGGAATCTCGGATGGAAAGGTGCGATCTTGTCTCTGAGGTCCTTCCCAAGGCTTGGAGACGTCCTTAGCAGGTTCCTGGCAGCGCAAGGACCGAGTATGGGGGAAATAGTGCAGTCTACCTGCGTGGGAGAGGACAGCGCTCCGCATACCTCGGTACTTAGGAGTGACTTTCTCTTTCTTTTTCATTTATTTATACACACACGTACACACACACACACACACACACATATATGTTTTAACTTATAAGTTTTCTTTCATGTATTTGAAAGTTAAGGAAAAAAAGATTATTCCAAAGTTACTTAGGAGTGATGATTTATTACTTTATTTATTCACTGGCAGTTAAAACGAGTAAAGATTATTGAAAAGTGGGGCTAGCAGGTGGCATGCAGGTTAAGACGCTGGATCCCACATGGGAGATAGCTGAGTTCCAGTCTCCGTCCTCGAGAAACATGCTGGGCCTGTGTGCCTGCGTGCCCATAACTCTGAGAAGACAATGGAAGAGACTAGATCACCGTGTATAATGGAAGAGACTAGATCACCGTGTATAATGGAAGAGACTAGATCACCGTGTATAATGGAAGAGACTAGATCACCGTGTATAATGGAAGAGACTAGATCACCGTGTATAATGGAAGAGACTAGATCACCGTGTATAATGGAAGAGACTAGATCACCGTGTATAATGGAAGAGACTAGATCACCGTGTGGCCACTTTCCTTTTCTGTCTCTCTCTCCCGGGAGCACACGTGCCGTATTTTTAAAAAGAAGTTAAGGACTTGGCAGGCTCTCGCTCCTGGCCTGGCCTGCAGCCGGGCTACCTGGGCATTTCCCACAGGCCTCACTGGTCTGGCAGGCTGTCCTGTCCTGTCTGTGGGTCCGGATCCGGATGCAGCCCACAGCCACCGAGCGTCATCCGCTCACACCAGCCTTTGCCCTGCAAGGGAGTTGGCTGCCGGGATACCGCTGCCCCTCCCTGGGAGCTGCGGGTGGGCGCTCTGGGAGGGACAGGAAGTCAAGCTCTGGCTGGTCTGGGAAAGGGTGAAAGTTCATCGTGCAGAGAGCAGATGCCAATTTAGATCTGGGGGGGAGCTGGGTTCTGCTTGGAGTAAGTGCAGATGGGGCAGGCGCTGGGGACAAGGCTTGAAGAAAAGGCAACTGCACTTTCAGGGTCCTCTCTCTTTTCTGCCCCTTCTTTCACCCTAATCTCCTTCGCCTTTCTTCCCTCCTTCCCGCCAGGACCTCGAGCTCAGCCCTTAACCACTTTCTCTGCCCCCACCCCTACCACCAGCCCGTGTCCTGCATCTGCTTAGCAGTGAGGCTGCCGGAAGGGCCATGTTGCAGATGGTTAAGAATGATTGCCGATTAAAAGTCCATTTAGGGACCAGCAGTTAGCGTAATGGCTATGTCGCTGGACTCCCATGTAGTTGACCGTGGTTCGAGTCCCAGATCGGGTGGCTTAAACTCCCGGTGGGCGCGTGTGCTTGTGTGCCCAATATCCCGAGAGGAGAATGGAGGAGAAGGGATTGCAGTGTGGCCATCCCCCCGGGGGGATGATTTCTTGCTTTCTGTCTCTCTGTCTCTCTCTTTCTGGCTAGCACGAGCACCCTATAGCAAAAACCTTATAAAAAAAAAAAAAAAAAAAAAAAAGTCCATTTATTTGGGCCAGCCAGTGGCGTGTAGTTAAAGGCATTGGATTCCCCCATGGCTGATGGCGGTGCGAGTCCCCGATCTGGAGGCTGGCTTTCTCTTTCTTTCTCTGGTCAAATTAAAAAATAATAACAAAAGAAATTAAATAATTTTTAAATCGATTTATAGGGGTCAGCAGATGGTGTAATGGTTGTGTCACTGGACTCCCACATAGGTGACCAGGGTTTGAGTCCCCTACCCGGTGGCTTGAAACACACCCGGTGTGTGTCCCAGCTTCCTGGAATCCCCAAAGGAGAATTCCAGCATGGCCATCCCCCCTGGGGTGGGGGGTTGATTTCTTGCTTTCTGTCCCTCTGTCTGTCTCTCTCTCTAGAGCCTTATAGCAAAAATCTCTCTTTAAAAAAAAAAAAAAAAAAAAAAAGATTTATAGCTGTTGAAGGGAACTGAAGGGCTGTAGAAGCTGGTACCGTGGGAGCAGGAATGCCCACCTCTTACCGCCTTCAACCTCTCCTATCCGCTCTGCCTTTCTCTGCCCCAAGGGGAAAAAAAATTCCCCTAGGAATTTTGCGACACTCCTTTTTTTCTGCCTTTCACCACATCCAAACACATATTTCCCCCAAAATTACCTAGACCAGGGTCAAAGAGGTCAACATGATTTCCATTTAGTGGGGAGTTTGTAGAGAAATGAACCTCCTTACTGCCCTTCCTTGATCCCCTAAAATACCCAATCTTTCAAAGAGGAAAGCTCCCACCATTTTACCAGCAAATATAATATTGGAAGCAGCTTTTATTTTTTTAACATGGTCAAAATGTGAGACAAATGTACAAGTAATAGAGAGCAAAGTGTAAAGTTCACTGAATCATAGCAGTCAAAAGAAAGTGCTTAAAGAAAGAGGTTGCTTCCAGCCTGAAGGGGAGGTGGGTGGCCGATCAGGGAAGGGGACTGAGATGGAAACAGAAGGCTCAGTCTGGATTGCAGATGGTCCTCAGTACGGGCTGTATTTTTTCCCTCCTTTTCCTTTCTCCCCATATTTGGACTTCATTTGTCAGCAGGGCCCAGGACTGTTCAATGTGCTTTTTTAATACTTGCTTGCATTTTGTTTCAATGTCTTCTACAGAATGAGGCCTTTTTGATATCTCAGAAGTTTTTTCTTTTTTTTAAATATCTGTTCTTAACTTTCTGATCTTGGTGTTGATGGCGTTGAGTCTTCTCCATTCTGAGTTGATTTTTGCGCATTTTTGCAGGAGTATCTCAAGTAGTTTTCTTCACTGGCGCCTTTTCTTGTTTCCTCATCTTCGAAATCATCTTGCCTCGGCAGCAAATTTTATTTTTTTCCGTGGAAACTTGCTGTCACCTCCAGGGGCAGATTGCCTTCCAGATACACTTAAAAGTTTCACAACTGCTTCCTCTTCCTTTCTGACTTTGCCTCTTCCTCCACAGCAGCTAAATGCAGTCCAAATGTGTATAGGCCCTGAACCACACTTCAACCTTAAGACTACAGGTCATGTGATTTCAAAGCCGCCAAGGGAAACTGTTGTCTATACAGACATTTTCAATATTGCCACTGTTACTTTACCCGCACTGCCTTCATAATCCATTGTCTGTGCTTCCACAATGTGCAATTCATCCTTTATACCAGCCTGTAAAGTGCCTTTTCTTAATGATAACTGGTGTTTGGGGCCAGAAGGTGGTGTGGTGGTTAATGCAGCAGGACTCACTTCCATATGGCTGATCACGGTTTGAGTTCTAAACCTGGCAGCTTGCTTTCTCACTTTCTCTCTCTCTCTCTGTCTTTTTTTTTTTTTTTTAATTTAAAAAAATTTATTCATTCATTTATTTTAATTCAACCAGAGAGAAACACACAAAGATAAAGAGGGAGAGAGAGAGGGGAAGTGAGAAAGCAAGCCACCAGTTTCAAGACTTGAACCACGGTTGCCCATGTGGGAGTGTCCAACACCTTAATCACTACCCCACCTGCTGGTCCCAAATAATTCTCTCTCTTTTTTTTTATTTTGTTTTTTTTTTTTTTTTGGTTTCAAATTTTTTTTTTTTGAGAGTCTCTCTGTCTTTTTATGGTCAACATTAAAAACAATAATAATACAATAATGACAATGAATAAGAGTTTTAAAAGGGAGATAACTGGTGTTCATTTTCATCATCATCCACCTTACAGTCATAATCTTTGTTGGCCTTTAATTCACAACTGAAAAGATAGTTCTGGGACCTCAGGCCGCTCATGCCCATCTCCACTGAATCTTCTATGGGGTGGTGGCACGCAATTAGGCAGGAGGGAAGGCAGATAGAGATAAACGACTACTGCTTCAGAGGATAGGCAGGATGGGATCACTCCAGGGAACTACTACTTCTACTTCAGAAAGCGTTAAGTGCAGCATGGGCATCTTTGACTGACTGTCTGGCAGGCCCCAGCTCCAAGAAGTGTGGAAGCACCTTTGGAAAATGTCTTTTGGGACTAGCCCCTAGTAGTTAAGGTGGCTGGATCCTACATGGCTAGATTCAAGTCCTGAGTTCTGTACTCAGCATGAAAAACGCGTCAGGTGCATATGCATGGGTGCCCAAAATCCCAAGAGGAGAATGGAGAAGGGATTGTAGTGTGGCCAGCCCCCTTGGGGAGGGGGTGATTTTTCTCTCTCTTCCTCTCCAACGAGCAGACGTGACTTCTAGTAAATTATATATATAAAAAAAAAAAAAGCCCTTTAATGAAAAAGTAAGTTTCTCATACTTCTAGTTCGCTGTGAGTTTATCTTGAATGCCTCTCAAAAAAAACATTACGTGCTCTTTCTACCTCTATTGCAATTGTATCATTTGTTTCTTCTAACCTGTTAAAATAGTGGATTACATTAACTGATTTTCACAAGTTAAACCAAACCTTGCATTTTTAGGATAAATGCATGCATTACATTTTGGGGAGAAAGAATGTATTGCATTTCTGGGTTAAATGAGTTATTAATACATTTGTTATATTTGATTTGCTAATATTTAGGAAGACATTTTTGCACCCACATTTATTAGTTAGAATGGCTTAGGATGTTTTCCTCCTAATGTGCTTGTGAAATGAGGAGTGCTCTTTCTTTATTCAATACCCTGGCATATTTTGTGTAAGAATGGAACTATCTGTTCCTTCAATGTTTGATAAAATTTGCTGGTAAAACCGTTTTGGCCTACTGTTTTCTTTTCTTTTTTTTTTCCCAACTTTTTTTTTTTTTTTTTGAGAGGTTTTTAGTATAGGGTACATGCTCTTGCCAGAAAGACAGAGAGAGACAGAGAGACAGAAAGTGAGAAATCACCCCCTGGGGGGGGATGGCCACGCCCCAATCCCTTCTCCTCCATTCTCCTCTCGGGATCTTGGGAATGCACGCACACGTGCCCGGCATGAGTTGAAGCCACTGCGTCCGAGACTCGAACCATGATCAACTATATAGGAGTCCAGAGACATAGCCATTACGCTAACTGCTGGTCCCAAGCTCATAAGAGGAGCTTTTAAGTTATCCATGGGAATACGAGCTGTAATTTGGGTCCCTCTCTAGAATCCTGTTATAACCCAACATTTCTGAAATAGAGGGTATGCGTAGTCTAACAAATATGATTCTTCCCTTACCAAAACTGATCTGGCTACCACGAACCACTGCTGGGTACACAACACAGAGGCCAATGCAGCATCTTCATGATACAGTATTTCTCACAAAAACCGGCAGAAACATGATTGCTCACAGGAACACATACACACTCTAGATACCAGTGTCCCTTCCCTGCCCACAGGGCTTTTTCTAGCATCACCATTCACAGACTTACTTATTGCTACAAAACAGTACCTCCGAACAAGGAACTCATCTTACCACAGAGGTAAGCAAAGGAACCCATCTTACCACAATGGTATGCCAATGGTCTCGAGGCCATAGACGTCACTGTTTTTTCCATGTCCCCTTCACTCAAAATCAGCTGGCTTGGGGCCAGCAGGTGGCATGGTGGTTAAGGGCGCTGGACTCTCACATGGCTGACCGTGGTTCAAGTCCTGGGCCTGGCGGCTTACTTTCTCACTTTCTCTCTCTCTGTCCCTCTCTGGTCTAAAGAAAAATAAAGGAAAAAAAAAAAAAAAAAACTCTTTAAAAAAAATCAGCTGGCTTCATACCATGAAGTCATAACGTGCTGCAAGATTAGTTTCAGCCCCCTCTGGGAGATAGCACCAGCAAGGTTGGGGCTCTCGTCTGCAGAACAGTGTATGCCAAAATATGCCAGTCAGAACCAAGGAGTGGAAAGAGGTCGGAGCAGACCATCTTACAATGACATCTAAGAACACTTTCAGGAAATTTTTGCTACCACCACTGTCACCTTAGGTCCAGTAGGTTTGGAGGTTCTAAAACTCAAACACAGTCATGGTCCATTAAACTATAAGCCAAGGCCATCCTCCTGGCCTTTTTTGTTTCTTGAGCTGCTGAATCAATAGTTAGAATAGGTGGTCAGTGCACTTGCCGGATGATTGTTCCTAATTATGAAGGAGAAATTGGTTTATTTCTACTCAGTAAATCAAAAAGAACTATGGGGAGCTCAGGGAATTCCTTGGGGGGGGGGGCATTTTTAAATACTCCTTTGCCAATAGAATTGGATGATGGAAAAATATGGCATTTCTCTAAAGAACTTCAAGAAATGCTGCTTAAGGATGCCTCCCGAACGTTAAACATGTCACTCCTGTTCACATACCTCTGGCCAGAATTTGGTCTCGTGGCCATTGTTGGCTTAAAGGAAGGCTGGGAAATACCACTTTTTGTTCAGGTTGTTACGTGCTTCCCTAAAATGTCTATTATTGTATTTTTCTTTTTTTAAAAAAAAGGAGAGCATAGATATGGAGAGACAATCAGTGGTCTATGCTTGGGCGAAAGATGAAGGGATGGATTAGAAGATAGCAACAAATCAACAAAATCTATGCCGCTTTGCCTAGGAAGTGAACAAAATTGTGAAATAGAATAAGAATATAGATAACAGGAGAGATTGATCGAGAAAATAAAAATGGATAAGCCTTTATTCACGATAAAGTGCACATCAGTTATAGTGATACATGGAGACAGTTCATACCAGTTTCTAAGCACAAACTGTCAATTTTTCAGGGATGTTTTGAACCTGTTGATGTCATATAGTGAGCTTGCGTGGCGGGACTATTCACCCTGAAATCGACACTCAGCTTAATGGTCCACTTCATGTTTTCCTTTGCTCAATTTAAAGAGCCGCAGAGTCTTGGGGACCAGCAGTTAGTGTAATGGCGATGTCGCTGGACTCCCACGTAGTCGACCGCGGTTCGCGTCCCGGACCCGGTGGCTTAAAACTCACGCCAGGCGCGTGTGTGTACGTGCCCAAGATCCCGAGAGAAGAATGGAGGAGAGGGGATTGCGGTGTGACCATCCCCCCTGGGGGGTGATTTCTCGCTTTCTGTCTCTATGTCTCTCTCTGTCTGTCTGGCAAGCGCACGCACCCTATAGCAAAAAACCTCTAAAAAAAAAAAAAAAATCGCCGCAGAGTCTTAAACTCTTCATTAAAAAAAAAAAAAAAAAAAAAAAAAAAAAAAAAAAAAAAAAAGTAGAGCAGTCCCATGTTTTATTGCCTTTCCCGGTAAGAACAAAGAAGGAAGTATCAATAATCCCCCTCTAGGTTAGTGGAAAAACTTACTTGTAAGTTTTAAAAAATAGAATTCAATATAAGCATTAAAAGTAAGGCAAAAAAAAAAAAAAAAAAAAAAAAAAAGGATTAATACAAGCAATCAGAATTAGGCTTTTTGGGGGCCAGCAGGTGGCATGATGGTTAAGTACGTTGGACTCCCACATGGCTGATCGCGGTTTGAGTCCCAGGACTTGGCGGCTTGCTTTCTCACTTTTCCATTCTCTCTCTCTCTCACGTGCACACGCTTTGTCCCGCTCTGATCAAATTAAAATAAATTAAATTAAATATTTTTTTAAAAAAAAAATAGTAGGCTTTTCTGAAGTTTATCTCACAGAATATAGCAACAACTCAGAAGCTTGTTCTCTTAAAAGGCTGTATTGTGAGAGATAATGCTTTTCTGCTGTAGACTAGCAAAACTTTCAAGGACAGATAGAATATTCCAGCTTTATCAATTTTTTAAAGTAATTATTTTATTTTATATGTTATTATTATTTTTTAATTTTACCAGAGAGAGAACAGAGAGAGAGAAAGGGAAAGTGAGAAAGCAAGCTACCAGGTCTGGTCCTCAAACCATGGTCAGCCATGTGGGAATCCAGCACCTCAACCACCAGCTTTATCACTTTTCTTAATAGACTGAGGTCTTTCTACTTGTTAGAAAGCTGTAGAATAAACAGATGTTTCCTTGCCCTAGAAGCCAGACAGAGCAGAAGATTATGGAAAATAGTTGGATCCTCTGCTCTTGGATTGATCCCAAACACGATGTTTCTTTCTAGGCCTGAAAATCGACGGACACTGTCAAACATGTCATGAACAAAAATGGGTGCATCATTGATCTGAGACATTGTTCTCTTCCGCATTGCTGTTAGAAACTTATCTTTATATTCTTCTACTTCACTTGTTGTGCTGAACAACACAATAATCTCTTTGGGAGAATAACCATTCCTCAAGAAATACTGGCACTTCTCTGCTACATAGATCGCCATATTCTCCAAGTCTAAATTTTTAATCTCTAAGTTGCCCGGAACATCCAGAACCCATGTGGATTTATGGACTATTTCCAGATACTCACGGGGGAAGTTATGTGGAGGGTTTTCCTTGACCATCTGCATTTCCTGTTGTAGGTAGTGGGCTATTGGAGCTGCATTACGGACTACTGTGGTGAGCTCTTCTTTTGGATACTGGGCTGAGAGACGGGGAAGGCCAGTGCAACTCAAGTGAGTGGTCTGAAAGTAGTCCAGAAAGATCCAGAGAATTCCTGGGCAATCTTTTTTTCTCTGAGAGATGTTTTCTGCCTTCTTATACCAATCGCCATCTTCAAGGCGGAAGTTCTGAGCTTCGTCGATGATGATGTGTTCAATCTTTTCACAGCAAAAAGACCTTCTCATGAAGGTTTTCCGGGTTACAGCTCGGCAGATATTTTTATTACTGTGAAATATAAGATGACACGCTCAGGTGTTTCTCCCACTAATCAAAGGAAGAATACTACTCTATCAGGCTCCCCTGGTCACAGTTCTGTTGTGACAAATCTTCTTACCAGCTAATTCTCAAGAAATAAGGCAATTTATTTTTATTTAATCCAAATTAAGTATAACTTACACATATAAGATCCAACTGCTTACCTGATAAAGTTCCTCAGAAGCTGGTTTTCACAAATATAGAGAATTCTATCTTCCTTACACTTAAATTTATTCCTGATCTTCTCTATGATCTTCATTGCCATGATTGTCTTTCCTGAGCCAGGTAAGCCGTGGATGAACAATTCTCTGCTGTTGTCAAGATTCTTTGAGAAGAGCTCATACTGTTTGGCTGTTAACAGATTTAAAATCTCATAGCCAACCTGGTCACTCAAGAAAGATCTGAAGCTGAGCAAAACAATTACAAGGGACTGCAGCAAGGCTTCCATTTCCTTGGTATTTGCAAGATTATAGGACATGGGATAATCTATAGCAGAGTGTGAATCCTCCAAAGACTCTGTATTGACCTCAGGACTCAGATGGAGGACCTTGGTCATGACACACACTCTCCCAGTGTATCCCCCAGTATTCACCAGCTTCTGCTTCAAAGTAAAGGCAGTGTGAGTACAGTAGTCCTGCCCCTCTGCATCCTGCTCCCCAAGAATGGTGTAGAGAATGGGGGGACTATTCAGCGCTATCAACAGACCGTCACAGATGACTGTCTGCTTCCCTTGCAAGTTCAGGTCCACAGCCCAGCTTCTAGAGAGGATCAAAATTCCCTGGGAGAAAGGATGCATTTGTTTATTTATTAACTCCTCCAGTCCTTGATGCTGTGCGGACAGTTCTTTCCAGAGGGATTCAGGAGTATATTGCAAACGTTCTGGTGGCACTAGATGTGGAAAAAATAGGAATTTTTTTAATGAGTTTTTATTATTTTGTATGAATCACATAGTACATTGAAAACAGAGAGGAAAGCCCTCATAATAATGGTACAATTTAAGAGAAATTCCTTCTGCTGCTTTTCTCCACCTATCCTACAAACCTGGTGAATTAAATGATGTTGCCTTCTCTGTGTTTCATGGAGAGCAGAGTGTGTCAACTAAAATGGAATCGATTGAGCCTGAGAAAGTGAAAACCATGCATTCAATTACTCTTGCATCTCAGATTCTTATTGTGGAATGTTTAAAAACCTATCTGATAAGCAAATGCCTACCAAGGTCTCAGGTAATTTAAGAAACTTCAAGTAGGGACCAGCAGATGGCGTAATGGCTACGTTGCTGGACTCCCATTTAGTCAATCACGGTTCGAGTTCTGGATCCAGTGGTTTAAACTCATGCCAGGCATGTGTGCATGCGTGCCCAAGATACCGAGAGGAAAATGGAGAAGGGATTGCTGCGTGGCCATCCCCCCTGGGGGGAGATTTCTTGCTTTCTGTCTCTCTGTCTTTCTGGCGAGTGCATACGCCCTATAGCAAAAACCTCTCAAAAACAACAACAACAAAAAAAAACTTCAAGTAAACTGCCTAGGGGCGTATTGAGTATGTATCAGGAAAGTGATGGAAACCCTCCAAAGCAAGGGTTTGGAGGAAACTCAGGATGGCAGCATAGACAGGGAAGCAAAGCACCTGGGTTGGATCAGAGGAACTGCTGAGGCCAGCAGGTTCCATAGTGGTTAAGGAGCTGGACTCCTGTGTGGTTGTCTGCAGTTCGAGTCTTGGACCCAGCAACTTGAAACTCACACCAGGGGTGTGTGTGTGTGTGTGTGTGTGTGTGTGTGTATGTGCGTGTGCATGCCCAAAATCTTGAGAGGAGAATGGAGAAGGGATTGCAGTGTGGCCATACCCCCAGGGGTGATTTCTTGCTTTCTCTTTCTTTGTCCCTCTTGTCCTGGAGGCCTATAGCCCCTTCACCTTACACATCCCGAGGCTTCACATCACCCCACCATGCCCATATGAAAGGTTGCAACACCATTACTCCAGCTGGACCTAGTGGTACAACTGTCACTCCAGAACCTGAGCCTCCCTCAGTAAGCCACACCCCAGGGAACAGGTGGTCCAGCACAGGAGGCTGTCCCCAAGACCAAGGGAACTTCCAGGGCGTGAAGACAGCAGCCTCTCTGGTACCTACTTCCATGGCTGGCAACCCTAGCCACTTGACTGACAGAGCCACCTCAAGTCACATGAATCCCAGCCAGGACTTGAGAACTCCGGTTCCCCTTGTGTCCACCACCACCACTGGTGATCCCAACCCACCCCCCCCAACCTGCAGGACCTCTATGTAGGTGCACAATCCACCCCACAAAGGCCCAAGGACACCAGCCCACCTGGAAACCCCCTCTTCCAGCAAAACCATACTACTGCCTCCATAAACATTCACAGCCTCTTACAGACACCACTGACATTGATCACAGTGGAAGAAATAACAGGGAGATGACACTAGTATTCCTGCCCAGAACCAAAGCTAAAGTACCCCTACTCAACTGACACAATAGAACACACACAGAGAAGAAAATCTCTTCCTATGAATTCTACTCCATAAAATCAGAAGGGGCAACAAGTCCAGATGGTGGCACAGCAATAAACATGTGGTGTTCTGTAAGGCTGACCCACAAGAGAAGGTTCCAGGTTTGTATCCAGAGACCTCTCTGAGTATGCTAGGCATGGATATGCCTGTGATCCAGGGCTGACTGAAGCAAGGGATGGATCGCAGCATCAAGACCCTGTTGGGGGTGCTGTTTCTGTCTTAATTACCTCTAGCTTTTTATTAAAGTGAGAGACTAGAGACTCTTCCTTTCACTTGAACACATAGAGGTCATAACAGAGTTATCAATTTTCCTAATTTCTTTTTTTTTTTTTAATAGAGAGATTTTTCCTATAGGGTGTGTGTGCTCTCTG
This sequence comes from Tupaia tana, assembly GCA_026018925.1. Lineage (NCBI taxonomy): Eukaryota > Metazoa > Chordata > Mammalia > Scandentia > Tupaiidae > Tupaia > Tupaia tana. Next base: position 29,335,095 of record JAKSZU010000011.1, on the reverse strand, counting down.
GAGAGACAGAGATAGAAAGACAGAAAGTGAGAAATCACCCCCAGGGGAGATGGCCACACTGCAATCCCTTCTCCTTTATTCTCCTCTCAGGATTTTGGGCACGCATGCACATGTGCCCAGCGTGAGTTTTAAGCCACCAGGTCCAGGACTTGATCCATTGTTGACTATGTGAGAGTCTGGCGATGTAACCATTACTCCATCTGCTAGTTCCATTGTCAGTATTGTATCTCAGGGAACAGAAATGCCTAGGAGAGCGTTGATGGGGTAGTCAGAATACACGCACATTTACTGATTAAGTTATCTGTCTTATATGGGTATAGTTTGTGGTACACCCCAAAACAATTAAAATAGTAACATACAAAATCACTGACTACTTGGCCCAGCCACTGTGGTGCAGTGGTAACATTGTACCATGCAAGGCTGAAAGTTGTATAGCCATTCATGGGTTTAGATCCCCTGGTTGGCTTGAAAACATGCTGAACATGCATATCCAGGATCCTGAGGAGCTAGGCGCTTGGGAATAGGGAATCTTGGCCAGACAAGGGGATCTCTCTCTCTCTCTCTCTCTCTCTCTCTCTCTCTCTCTCTCTCCCCCCCCCCCCGCCTCTCTCTTTCTCTCTCTCTCTCATGTGTGCATGAGCTCTCTATCATAAAAAAATTACTGATCACAGATCACCATAACAGATAAAATAATAATAGAAATGTTTGAAATTACCAAAATGTGACAAAGACACAAAATGAGCACATGTGGTGGGAAATGATATTGTTAGACTATCTTGACACGAGATTATCACAAACCTGGAAAAATACAATACTTGCAAAGCACAAAAATGAGGTATCCCTGTATGTAAAGACATACTCTCCTTTGTTTATTGCGGTACCAGTCATTATTGCTAGTGACTCCTCGATGAAACCTATCTTAAAGTGTTTGAGCAGGAGGGAGGGGTTACCTTACACTGTCCGTGGTCTTGAAGTACTGCTTTGTGCTCCCCCAGGAACACTGCTGACAAGTTTGCTCTTGCCTCTTCCATGAGAAATTACTTGTGATTTCTCTGTGTTTCGGCATTCTATCAGGTGACCAATTTCCTGTTAGAAATATAATCCCTCCATCCCTGAAAACTGACCGAGGTGATGGATTTCACTGTTCCCCTAGTTGAATGTTTTCCTGCAGTAGTACTCAATCAGTGGTTTCCAAACCCAGCACAGCGTCGAAATGATTTGGAAAGCTTGCTCACATGCATATACCTAGTCCTCATCTCTGAAACCGAGTCCTCCTTACAAGTTCATCATTTCCTGGTGGGTGCCTGAATATCTTTATTTTTACATCCTACAGTGTTGCCGATCATCAGCCATCAGCCAGATTTGGCAACCATGATAGAGGATCTCTAAGGGCATCTGAAATTCATCCCCAAGAGGCTTGCAACTTTATACCCTTGGATTTGCCAAATGCAATCCTGCATAGATTTGGTTTTTTTACCAGATCATTTCCTTTTCTCCTAATGTAAAAATTGGCAGTTAGGAGACCAGCAGGTGGCATGGTGGTTAAGAAGTTGAACACTCCTACATGGCTGAACACGGTTGGAATCCTGAACCTGGTGGCTTGCTTTCTCACTCTCCCTCTCTCTGTGTCTCTCTCTGGTCAAATTAAAAAAGAAAAAAAAAAAGAATAAATAAAATTAAATAAATTCTTTTTAAAAAATTGGCAGTTAGTACCTGGAAATAACTGTTGTTGGAGAGCTGCTTTATATTCCAGACCTTTCCTACAATACACGGGTCTGCAAAGTGGAGGCCCGTGGGATAGATTCAGCTGAGATTCAAAAGCTTCAGCCAACCCTGAAAGAAAGAAAACACCTTATTCTACAGTATTCCATCCCTCACCACTGCAATAGGTGGTTCAAAGTTGTTTCTAAATTGTATTTAACGCAACACAGTTCAGGCCACAGATTATACACTTTCTCCTGTCTTGATTTTATGCCAAGGTTTCCAAGGATCCACTATTAAAGGGTCCATCTTTTGAACCTTGAATGGTGTTTCCCCATGCGATATCATGCTCTCTCTTCTCTGTTTGAATAGCTCTTTGCTTGAATTATAAAACTTTCTCTTTTAAAATTCTTTTTTTATATATAGAGAGATTTTTGCTATAGGGCACATGTGCTTGCCACAGAGACAGAGGGAGACAGAGAGACAGAAGAGAAATCACCTCCCAGGGGAATAGCCATGCTTCAATCCCGTCTCCTCCTGTCTCCTCTCAGGATTTTGGGCATGTGTGTACACACACCCAGTGTGAGTTTGAAGCCGTCGGGCCCAAAACTCGACCATGATTGACTATGTGGGAGTCCAGCAACATAGCCATCATGCCATCTGTTGGCCCCTCTCTTTTAAAATTCTAATCATGTGTTTTCTGTCCCTACAGATGCACCTCCACTAACCTCAACTGAAATGAATATTATCCAACCCTGACTCTTGTCTCCCCATATTGGTTTCATGTTAAACTGAGGTACAAGAGAATCATTAAGACGATCCAGTTAGTTAGAGGACTTAAAATAACACATAGTCGAACAAAAAAATTCATTCCAAATTTTTCCTTTATAACTTCTTTTGTGGGAAATCGCCATTTACAAAATACCCGATTTTGACTTTTTCTCACCCAGAAAATCTTTCCAGTCTGAAAATCATGGGGAGTTAGGGAAAACAAATTTCAGTGGGTGTGAAGAGCTCAAAGTTAGAGAGTGAAGAAGGATAGACAGATGCTAAAGAGGTAGAAAGACAGGGAGGAAAGAGCTCTTCCTCTCTTACCTTGATCTTTCTCCACTGGGTCCACATACGTCATCCTTTGAACCCATTCCTCCGCCGTCAGGCAGCAAACACGCTTGTCCTTCACCATCCATGAGCTGGGAGCCTGTGAGAACACTGCACAGCAGAACTGTTCTACTTTGATTACACAGAAATAACCATACAACTCTCCCATGCGAAATACATCTATGATTTTAGTCTTGAAGTCCACCTGTGCTTTGGAAGAGCAAAAATGAACAACAGGCAACTTGGAAACTGCTCCTGCTATTACGCTTTCCAAAGAGGAAGGATCAACATTTTCTTTTGCACATCCCAGGACTTTCTTACTCTTGTCATCCACTCCAATGAAAAGATAGCCTCCCCTGGTGTTTGCAAATGCAGGGACATACTCTGGGATTGTATTTCTTACATATTCTTGGATGTGTTTCGTGGAGAACTGCTTAAACTCTATGAATTGAGACTCAGGAAAAGGCAGGATTTGACCATATTCAAGCCTGTGGGTTTGGAAAATTTCAAAAGCAAGATTGAATTCAGAACTGTTCTGATACACAGTTTTGGAAATTTTACTAGGTGGAGAGAGGTCATTAATCACTTCACATTCTGCATCCTGTCTCTTGGCCTTCAGAAAGTCAAAAGCGTTTCTTGAATCCATGATGAACACAGAGGTGCCCGATCTACGGTACAGCGAAGAACTCAAGCTGCAAATGCGGGGTTTGACAGAACTGTCTTCAGTGGAAATGTCACTGCTCCAGGACTTGACAAAAATGTAAAAACACCTCCCTTCTTGTTTGGTCTCAAAGAAAGCTTCAAAATGTGGGGAAGGAACAAGCTCTCGCAAAGACTTTTCCAAATCTAAGCCCATCTCCACAAGATGTTCATCGTTGTTGGCCAATTTCATCCAAATCACTCCTCCTCCTGAGTTTAGTAAAGCACATGCGGCCTGTGTAACTCTCACCTTCTCTTGGTCTCTCTGAATTTTCTGCAATTTCTTCCTGTTTTCTTCCCCCAGAGTCACTTCTCCCACATTGATGACCAAATCTGGATAACATGATTCCACCACCAGGGAGCAGTGATTCATCTTCATGTTGATTCTGTGGCTGAAACTATTAGAATATTTGTTTCACTTTGACTATGCAATTGATTGTTCCTTGCCTGCAATTCATTTGTTATACAATATTTAATCTGGGGGCCAGCAGGTGGTGTGGTGATTAAGGCGACTGGATTCCCATATGGTCAACTGTGGTTTGAGTCCAGACCCAGCGGCTTTGAAACTCAGGTACAAGTGTCTGTGGGCATACGTGCCCAAAATCCCGAGGGGAGAATGGAGGAGAAGGGATTGTGGCATGGCTATCTCCCCTGGGGGAGTGATTTCTCACTTTCCCTCTCTCTGTTTCTCTCTGTCTCTCTCATCTCCAGCAAGCACATGAGCCCTATGGCAACAATCTAAAAAAAAAAAAATTAATCTGTGCTAATATGTACTGGGCAATGGCAATAGACCAGCAAGCAAGACAAGACGAGTCCCTTCTCTTTAGGAACTGACTGGCAGGAAATGGGGTAATGAAATTAGAATTTACTATTGTATGTGATATGGTCTATAAGAGTGGAAACACATTAAATGGGTATCTGAACTAATCTGGAGATGATGGTTCAATGAGACTTCTAGAAGAAGGTGACATTTAAGCTAAGACCTAATGGGTTCACTGGAATTGGCAGGGTGAAGCCATCAACAATGAAGCATGGGAGCAGGTGGCACCACCAGAGGTAGACTGTGACACAAGAATCTCTCTGTTTAGATTGGATTTCCAAAGACTATCAACCTGGGGGATGAGTAAAAGTAAACATTGAAAAGATATTGCAAAGAGGAGTGAGTGTGAAAAACCAAAGAGGTAGAAGAAAACCCAAGGTAATGGGATACTGAGGAGGCCCAGAACAAGGTTACCTGCTGAGGGTTTTTTGTTTTGTTTTAAGGTTTTTGCCATAGGCATATGTGCTCACCTAAGAGAGAAGAAGGGATATGAGAAATCACCGCCACCCACTGCATGGCCGCACTGCAATCACTTTTCCTCCATTCTCCTCTTGGGATTTTGGGCACACGTGCACATGGCATGATTTTTCTTTTTTAAAAAAAAATATTTATTTAATTTCATTTCTTGTTATTATTATTTTTTAATTTGACCAGAGAGAGACTGAGAGAGAGAGAAATTGAGAAAGCAACCCACAAGGTCCGGGACTCAAACCACGGTCAGCCATATGGGAATCCAGCACTTTTAACCACTATGCCACCTGCCAATCCCAAACCAGCCAGATTTTTAAGTCCTGGGGTCCAGGACTCCGACTGTAGTAGTCCATGTGGGAGTGCAGAGCCTTAATCATTACACCAACTATTGGCCCCCTGCTGAATTTTAAGGTATCTGATACTCCTGACAGGTGTAGCAAGGTGATGACTGGAAAGTGCTCTTAGATGTAGAACAATTGAGGGAATCAGTGACTTGAAAAATGCTGTTCAGACAACTAAGGAGTTTGTGTCAGGAGGTAATATACCAAGGACTAAGGTCTTACAGTCAGTGAACATGGTTTGAATTCCAGTACTGTATTTCAATATAGTATTATAATATTAGCCCAGATAGTTGATCTTTCTAACCCTGTTTTGTTATAGGATAATCAATGCTACTCCATCTTTTCTTTTTAGACTTATTTATTTTTAATTTTATTTATTATCATTATTCTTCAATTTTCATTAGAGAGAAAGAGAGAAAGGGAAAGTGAGAAAGCAAGCTGGGATTTGAACCGTGGTCAGCCACGTGGGAGTCCAGTGCCTCAACCATCATGCTACCTGCTGGCCCCAATGCTACTCTATCTTAATCAATACTCATCTACTTTAATGTGACTGTTACTATGAACATTGATTAAGATAATTCACACCAAGCATGTAACATTATGCTCTGGTTCGCAGGCATTCAGCAAATTAACCTATATTGTCATCATTTTGCAATGAGTTGAGGAATAAATGGGAGAGAAGGACATAGGATTATAAAGTACAGACGATTTGTTCACTATATCAAGTTGTGAAAAGGGAGAGGCACATAGCTGAAAAAAGAGAAGATGTTGGAGAATTTTTTTCTTCATATGGCAAAGCTTGAAAATATTCGACATGGATGGTAGGAGCCAGTAAGGAAATATACGAAGAAGACAGGTGGAGAAGGAATGTGATCCAGACCACAGAAGGAGGTCAGGGCTCTTTTTCCTTGCCCTGTATACTTTTTTTTTTTTTTTTTGAGAGGTTTTTGCTATAGGGCGCGTGTGTTTGCCAGACAGACAGAGAGAGACATAGAGACAGAAAGCGAGAAATCACCCCCCCAGGGGGGATGGTCACACCGCAATCCCTTCTCCTCCATTCTCCTCTTGGGATCTTGGGCACGCACGCACACGCGCCTGGCGTGAGTTTTAAGCCACCAGGTCCAGGACGCGAACCGCGGTCGACTACGTGGGAGTCCAGCGACATAGCCATTACGCCAACTGCTGGTTCCCAGCCCTGTATACCTTTTTTTAAAGAACTATTTACTTAATTTTGTTATTATTATTATTTTTTTAAATGTGATCAGAGTGACAAAGAGAGACAAAGTGAGAATGCAAGACACCAGGTCCAAGTCTCAAACCGCGCTGGGTCATGCGGGAGTCCAGTGCCTTAAGTACCACGCCACCTGCTGGCCTCAGCCCCGTATACTTTAATGTCAAAGCTGTGTATTCTGATAGTTTTTCATTGGCATTTGAAATGGCCACACGACCCATCTGTTCACACTCTTTTGTAGGCAGAAAAGGTTCAGGGACCTCTCTCCCTATTTTCCCTGTTAGGTTTAAAGAAAAATTATAATCAGTGCCTATTGCAGATTCTTTGTAAGTTAGAAATGTTGATCTACATAAACATAAAAACTTAAATAAAATTTAAACAAGCTAATAAGGAATTGAGAATTCAGAAGAAAAATAAATCATAACACGTACCAAAGAACTTTCAAAATAAAAGCACCTGGTTCTGTTAGATTTCCAGGATAACGTTCTCAAGTCTTTAAATGTATTCAGAGTTCCCACCGACACAGTTCATACCACCAGCTGTCTCCTTACACAAGATCATGCCTGAAAAAAGACACGTATGTAGAGAGAGAAAGCAGATGTCAGGGACTGATTCAGACTTCCAAGTTTCAAATTTCAGATTTGTCATTAATTAGCTGTGTGATCTGGGGGCTATTTGCGTAACCTCTCTGTACTTAACAAAAATAGTGGTAACAATAAAACCTACCTTATAGAGTTGTAAGAACTAAATCAAGTAATGTATGTAAAGCCTTTAAAATGCTGTAGGATGGAGCCAGCAGGTGGCATGGTGGTTAAGGTGCTGAATCCCACGTGGCCATCTTTGTGTTTCAAGTCCCAGACTGAGCACCTTTGAGAAACACAACAGGCACATGTGCATGCATGCCCCAAATCACAGAGAATGGAGAAGGGACTGCAGCATGGCCATCCCCCTGGACGGTGAGTTCTCACTTTCTCTCTGTCTCTCTCCCTGGCAAGCGCACTCAGCCTACTGCAAAGAGCTTTAAATATAAATAAATAAATAAATAAATAAATAAATAAATAAATAAGCAAGCTATATGATCCAAAGTAAACTTATACTAGAGTTGCTAGGTGGACATAGTAAGACAAGCCCCAGAACCCAAGGAACGTGGGGATTGGGACTGGGGGGAGGTCGTGTTGGATAGGAAGCTGTGGTGTGTGTGTGGCGGGGGGGAGGGGGGGGCGTAATGATTGCTAGTCCCTGAGCAGCCAGGATAAATGCTAGTGGGGGTCGGTTATCCTCTGGCAGATCCCGAACATAAACGAAAATGAAACTGAAGTGAACTTTTGGGGAAAAAGAAACGGGAGGTTTTATCGTGTGGCGCCCCCTGCTCCCCGGAGAGACGCGCGCGCCGCCTGCCAGATTTCCAAGCAGGGTGTGGGAGCCCAACGCCACAGCGGCTTCGTCACCTGCTGGCTCCTCAAATGATAAAGCTGTTTGTCCTTCTCCAATAGCACCCCCGTGTTTTACAGATCTTGTTAAGAGTGAGACATTTTCCTTCTCCTCTCTTCAAGATTAGGAATTTGCGAAGGGTGATGGCAATTCTTAATGTGCTTTTCAGCGCCTAACGAGGACGACCGTGTGCAGTGGCTGTTCAGTGGCACCTGCCGCACGTGTCTCTCAACGCTACAATTTCTACAATTTCCAAACCTCCAAGACCCGAGGCCTGATCTTCACGTTGGCCTATTTGTCTCCCAGGCTCCCTCTCCGCAGGATCCCAGCGGGCTCGCCCTGACTCCCGCCATTCCCGCGCCTTCCAGCTGAGCAGGCACACGAGCCACCTGCCCAACCTCGCCACAGCCTGTCGACCCCTCTAGGCTCCACTGCCCTGTCCTCCACAGTCGCCGCCAAGTCCGAGCAAGCTGCCGGGGCCTCCGGGGCAGGAGAGAAATGCATAGATACTGTCCCGGCTCCCGGCCTGGTTTTTCGCATGCTCAGCACCCGAGTTGGCCCTACTTGAACCCTGGGGCAGAGGGAGAGACCAGACCTCTAAGGACCCCGAGAAAGGAGACCGGACCCGACCGTTCCTTACCCGTGACGCCGGAGCGCGCTCCAAGCCCCTTCGCAGCCCCTGGAGGCGCCGGAATCCGGTTCTGGGATCCCGCGCTGGCACCTCCGGCGCAGGAGGCGCACGCGCCACGGGAAGTGTCTACCAAGTGACCGCAAAGGAAAACATCGAGAAGCTTCCAACTTTCTGGCCGCTTCCGGGTGGTTTTTGCTATTTTTGCCCCCACCCCCACCCTAACCTCTAGCCCTTCCTCCACTTCCTCTTTTCTTGTTCATAATCTATCTAAATTACAGAAAGAAAACATAGAGATTATTTAGGAGAGAAGAGCTTCTCCAAAGCATCCCAGAGACTGGGGCGGCCGAGTCCGTCCAAACACCCGGCTTTCCCCGCGCCTGCTGTTCCACCTTCCCGGGACCCCTCCCAGGGTCCAGCCGAGCTCTCACCTGAGCTTCACCGGGTCACGAATGTGAGCCACTGCTCCAGGCCTCTGACCTCCGGATCAGAGAACCTCCGTTCTCCTGTGTCTGGGTGTACAAGCCTGCGCTGCCGAGGCAGGGCTTCCCAGGCCCGGCTAGGAGTGGGTCTGGGCGGCAGCTGGTGCGCGGTGCCCGGCCCAGCCAGAACGTCAGGCTGCTTGAGCTCCGAGTTCCGAAAACCAGCTTGCTCTGCGATGTTCCGCCCCGCCGCAGACCCGCGGCGCACTCCAAGTTTCTGTTGGATTCTTTCGTAGTCCTTTGGTTGACTCCCGTCCTCGGCAGAGCCCGGCTCAGCGGCGTAAAGGTCGGGACCCTTGCGGTGGCGCCCTCAGCACCCCCTACCCCTGCAGCCCAGCCGTCCTGCAAGAAGGCTCGGTACTCGGTACTCGGTACGGTGGTGGGGTAGCCCAGGGGCAGAGCAACGATCAGCACTGGGTATCTATCACAGCGGGCTGCGTGGAAGGGATAGATACCCAGTAGGAGTACTGGTAATAGATCAAATGGGAAGGGTGTGGTTTTGTTGTTTTGTTCGTTCCCCTTTCATCCATGCATTTCTTTTTACTTACGGTTTGTGTCCAACGCAAATAAATTCCATTTCATGAGAAAATACTATGAATCAAAGCATACACACGCAAATATAATAATACAATTCGAAACAGATGTACAGCATTCAGGTCTCAAGCGAGAGTATTCATTCACACACATAGTCGATTCGGATCTGTTCAATCTGGTTGTTCCTGTGACATTTTCTAAAGGTGTGTGTTGGGGGAGGATTTTCGTTTTCAAGACTGCTGTGGCCTTATTAGATACCAGGACATCGGGAACCAGCAGTTAGCGTAATGGCTATGTCGCTGGATTCCCACGTAGTCTACCGTGGTTCGCGTCCCGGACCTGGTGGCTTAAAACTCACGCCGGGCGCGTGGTGGCTTAAAACTCACGCCGGGCGCGTGTGCGTGCATGCCCAAGATCCGGAGAGGAGAATGGAGAAGAAGGGATTGCGGTGTGACCATCCACCCTGGGGGGTGATTTCTCGCTTTCTGTCTCTAATGTCTCTCTATGTCTGTCTGGCGAGTGCACACGCCCTATAGCAAAAATCTCTCCAAAAAAATAAAAATAAAAAAGATACTGGGACATCTAAGCATCCATATGTGACCATGAAGACAAAATGCTTTAGAGAATATCTATTTTTATTTCTTTATCTTTTTGAAGAGATTTTTGCTAGAGGGTGTGGGTCTTCACCAGAGAGATAGAAAGATGGAGAGAAAGTGAGAAATCACACCCACCCACCCAGGGGTGAGGGTGGGGTGGCCACACCAGAATCCCTTCTTATCCATTCTCCTCTTGGGATTTTGGGCTCATATGCAAACGCACCTAGCGTGAGTTTCAAGTCCCTGGGTCCAGGACTCAAACTATGGTCCACCATATGGGACTCCAGCGCCTTAACCACTACACCACTTTCTGCTATAGGGCATGTACGTTCACTGGAGACACACAGAGAGAGACAGAGACAGAGAAAGACACAAAGAGAGGAAAAATGAGAGACACCACCAGGTCCGGGACTTGAACCACAGTCAGCCATGTGGGAGTTCAGCACCCCAACCACCACACCACCTACTGGCCCCAGATTTGTATTTTTTTTTTTCATGTTCCTAACTACCAATTGGAACAGCTGGCAGATGTAAGCAGATTTTTTGCATTCTTGGTGAAGTCTATTTTAGTTTGACTAGATAAGAGGTTTCCAATCTGAATAAACTTCAGAATCTTGAGTGTAGTGTAATTAAAATGCATCTTATGAGGCATTATTCCAAGATACTCTAAGTTGTTAAAACTGGAGTGGGTTCAAGATATCCATACATTAAAAAAAGTAACCAGAGGGACCAGCAGATGGTGTGATGGCTACGTCACTGGACTCCCATGTAGTCAACTGCAGTTCGAGTCCCAGACCTGTTGGATCAAACACATGCCAGGCGCATGTGCATGCATGCCCAAGATCCCGAAAGGAACATGAAGAGAAGGGATTGCAGTGTGGCCATCCCTCCTGGGGGGTGAATTCTCGCTTTCTGTCTCTCCGTCTCTCTCTGTCTTTCTGGAGAGCACACGCACCCTATAGCAAAAAAACCTCTAAAAAAATAAAATAAATAAAAACCCAGTAACCAGAAATACCGATGATCAGCTAGATTTGGGAAATACAAGACTAAATAGTCTTTAAGGGCAATAATTTTCCTGGATTCTATATGTGGTACAGCCTTAGCCAGTGGAGTTGGTGAGGGTTCATTTCCAAACCATTTTTCCCCAATAGGCTTATAACATTATCACCTTGTACATATAGGTTTGCAGAACATACTCTCAGGATTCTCAATAGCAAACATAACAGAAACTAGCCAGTGTCATACAGGCAAACCATAGTCACCACCAGAAAATAAGAGTTGCTAGAGATCCAGGCCATTCTTGGAGTGCACTGGTCTGTGAGGGGAAGGCTCACTGATAGAGAGCCTCAGTTCAGATTCAAAGTCCTTGGACAACCACAAAAGATCTTACCAAAGAAAGAAACTCATGTTATTCTTACTTGTCAGTTCATCTCTTTCTGAGTGAAAGAAGCCTTTCTAGTGGATGGAAATATGACTTCCTAGTGTGACATGAGAGAAAAAGGCAAGGTAACTCCCCACATGTTTTGTCTAGACTGGTGCCTTTATTGCACGTCAAGGGTGCCAAGTCCATGGCAAACATAACAGTATTTGGAAGTTTGAATGTATTTCTTCATTCAATTTAATTCTTCATTATCTGTACCTGGGTAACATTTTGTCCTCTTAGGATATGTAGCATATTCACTTAGTACACATGTCTGTGTGTGTGTGTCTTATTTTACATACCCACTCCAACCTCCACCACCTCTCCTCAACCTAACTCTCAACTCTCATAGGTCTATGTATTTTCCTTCCATAGTCAGAACAACTCTAATAACATACTCATTCGTTTAGGTTTGTTTAATATCTAGCTACTGTAATAGACTTGTAAACTCTACAAAATCAGGAACATATGTCTGCTTTGGATCTGCAGAGAGATTCTGAGAACATAAATATTTCTCCAATTAATGAATGAACTGTGAGGCCCTTGGGGAAGTAAAATTTTCCTTACCTTGTATCCCCTACAGCACAGAACATCAGGGTCATCACTTTGTAAGAATTCATCTAACCTCTATAGCAAATGCTTAGGTGAAATTCAATGACTGTAATCATTCACTCACTTATGAAATATCTACTGTTTTCTAGATTGGACCATGCCATCACTCCTTTTTCGTAGCCTACAAACAAGATAAATGGGGAACCAGCAGTTAGCGTAATGGCTATGTCGCTGGACTCCCACGTAGTCGACCGCGGTTCGCGTCTCGGACCCAGTGGCTTACAACTCACGCCGGGCGCGTGTGCGTGCGTGCCCAAGATCCCAAGAGGAGAATGGAGGAGAAGGGATTGCGGCGTGACCATCCCCCCTGGGGGGGTGATTTCTCGCTTTCTGTCTCTATGTCTCTGTCTGTCTGGCGAGCGCACGCGCCCTATAGCGAAAAACCTCTCCAAAAAAAAAAAAACAAAACAAAACAAAAAACAAAAAAAAAAAAAACCAAGATAAATGATACAAATAATTGCATAATATACATAAAATGTATCCATTAATTCATTCAAAAATACTTAAGGGACTGGCAGGTGGCATGGTGGTTAAGGGCACTGGACTCCTACATGGCCAACCACAGTTCAAGTCCCAGACCTGGCAGCTTGCTTTCTCACTTTCTCTCTCTGTCTCTCTTTCTCACTCTTTCCCTCTCTGGTCAAATTAAAATAAATAAATAATAAAGTAAAATAATTCTTTTTAAAAAAATGTATTAAGCTCATGCTAGGTGCTGGGGTCTGGAGTAAATCAAAGATAGGTGCAGTCCCTGCTTCTCAGAGCTTACACTTAGGAAGAAAATATGGTTAAAGGGAACAATTGCAGTAATACGTAACAAGTACTCTGAAAGATGAAGTTCTTAATAGCCACACTCCTCAAATGAATAGGAAAATCTTCCTGGAGGAATGTGTATTTAAGCTAAAGTTCAACTTAACCAAATAAAAGAATCAGAGATTAGGGTCAGCCTAATGGTTGGAGTTGGACCCCACATGGCCTACTGTGGTTGGAATCCTGGTGCATGTGCATAAGTGCCCAAAATTCTGACAAGATGCTGAAATGAAGGAAAAGGGATTTCAGCATGATGATGCCCCATTGGAGGGTGCTTTCTCCCCCTCCTTCTCTCTGTTCCTCTCTGGCAAGCACATGTACCCTCTGACAAATTTTAAAATAAAAATAAACAAGCACTAATGGAAAGATTTTATTTGTAATGTAAGTGAAAGGGTTAATATCAGAATATACAAAAAATACTGAAAAATCAGTTAGATAACAACAACAACAGCAACAACAAAAACACCACCATGTGTGGAGCAGGCAGGTGGCGTGGTGGTTAAGGGCACTGGACTCCCACATGTCTAACCATGGTTTGAGTCTCGGACCTGGCAGCTTGCTTTCTCACTTTCTCTCTCTCGCACTGTCCCTCTCTGGTCAAATTTAAATAAATAAATAAAGTTAAATAAAAATCATTCTTAAAAATAAAACCCCACACGGGCCAGCAGGTGCCATAGTGGTTGGAGAGTTGTACTCCCACATGGCCAACTGTGGTTAGAGTACCGGACCTGGCAACTTGCTTTCTCACTTTCTTTCTCTCTCTCTCTCTCTATCTCTAGTCAAATTGAAAAGTAGTAATAATAATAAATCAAATTAAATAATTCTTTAAAACAAACAACTCAGTAAAAATGGGAACAATAAATGAACTGGTATTCACAGAAGAGGAAACACAATTGGCCAGTAAATAAATAAGATGGCTTTAGCCTCAGAATAACTGGAAAATGTAAAAGAAGACAAAGATGGGATACTATTTTGTTCCGTCCACTTGGCAAAAATATGTAAGCCTGACAATACGAAGTATTGACCAAGATGTTGAAAAATGGAAAAATCATTCATTATTGTCAGCTGCAGAAAGTGCTACAACACTGTGGAGAGGATTTGGCAATTACTATAAGAACTGAGGTGGAAGAGGAGTACAGACAGTGGAGAGATATTTAGAAGTAAACTGAAGGAACATTAACAGGGGAAAAAACACTCAATAATGTTCACAAGAAGATAAGGATAGTCATTTTAGCACCATTTGTAAGACTGAAATTTGTAAACCATTTAACTGTCCATCAATAATGGAATAGAGGGACCAGCAGTTAGCGTAATGGCTATGTCGCTGGACTTCCACGTAGTCGACCGTGGTTAAAGTCCTGAACCTAGCAGCTTAAACTCACGCCGGGCGTGTGTGCGTGCGTGCCCAAGATCCCAAGAGGAGAACTGAGGAGAAGGGATTGTGGCGTGGCCATCCCCCCTGGGGGGGGAGGGTGATTTCTCTCTTTCTATCTCTCTGTCTCTGTCTAGCGAGTGCACGCGCCCTATAGTGAAAACTTCTCAAAAAAAAAAAAAAAAGGAATAGAGAAATGTAGTAATTTTTTAAAGAATTATTTATTTAATTCCATTTGTTATTATTATTTTTTACTTTGACCAGACACACACACACACACACACAGAGAGAGAGAGAGAGAGAGAGAGAGAGAGAGAGAAAGCAAGAAAGGAAGCCACCAGGTCCTGGACTCAAACTCTGGTCGCCTATGTGGGAACCCAATGCCTTTAACCACCACACCACCTGCCAACCCGAAATGTGGTATTTTTTTCCTAACAGAATACTACAAGCCACTTTAAGAAAGAAACAAATGTATATTTACTATTATAGATATAAGAAATAAAATGTAGAGCTCAAAAAATTTAGTCACAGACATATGCTTACAGAATTATACCATTTATATAAATTAAACATGCATATGCAAAAATGCTATATATTTTTTCCTAGATTTTGGATGTATTGTGTGTGTGTGTGTATGTGTGTGTGTGTGTGTGTTTATCTGTCCCTTAGTCTTTAATTATATGGCATAATTTATAAGTCTATGCTGATGGTATATTTCCTCTACTTTAATCTTTCTAATAAATTGGCAAAAGCACCATTACCAATCACACATACACAGTAGTTCTTCAGTTTCTATGTGGTTTTGAACAGTTGCCTAACAATCCTGAAATATAACTTAGTCTGACTTAGATAATAGAATTCAAAGGTATAATTTAACATGCTACTAAATCTTGTCACACTGATTTTTAAGTGTCCAACCTTACAAATCATTTATAAATATGCAAAGTGTTACATATTGTTTATTTGATAGTATACATAAACACACTAAAATGTCTTTCAATAAGTAAAAGGCAGTGTTTTGGATACAGGGAATTCTAATTAAATTGGTTGAGTTATGACCAAATTTATAAAGTATACATCACTACCTTATCTTCGGCCTTTGCCTTACCAGGTTAATAAACACAAATTAAAACACAGGTGAGTTGAGAAGACACCTTCATGGCTCCTGAGAACTAGTGATTTCAGGAAAATAAGAGAAATGAAGATTTTCCATTGATAATTCAGCCTCCAGCCCACAAACTCGAGCAGTAGGAAGACTTTTAAGCCTCCTGTCTCCCTCTGTCTCTGTCTTTCTCTACCTCTGTCTCTGTCTTCTCATTTTTTGGTAATTTTTCCTTTAAAAAAATTTTTAAGGTAAAGCATTTTCTTGGCTTTCAGCCCCTCCTTTCCCTTTATCTTGTTAATAATCCCCTCTTCCCTTCCTAACCCAGGAGAGGTAAGGGAACAGGCCTTCAGAAGACACCTTGATGGCTCCTGAGAACTAGTGATTTCATGCAGTGCACACCATGCAGTTTTCTAATTTTTGAGTTTTTTTATTTTTTTCCTTTTTCTCTGTTTCTTGGTTGTTTTTGTTGCTGTTGTTTCTCTCTCTGTGTTTCCTTTTCTGCACGCTCCTGGATACTCAGATTGAACTTTAAGTGTGGGAAGAAACACACCAACGATCAGATGACTAGAAATCACCACAGGGCCACAAGAAATATGGGAAAGCAAGAAAATACCTCTTCTTCAAGGGAAAAAATAACTCCTCTTCATCTACACATAGTTCAATGGAAATCATGGAAATGTCTGATAAAGAATTTAGAACATTCATAATGGCAAAGCTAACAGAGATGGAAGAGAAGAGAGACAGTGAACTGCAGAAGAGAAAGGAGAAAGAAGCTGACGAGTTCCAGGAGGTCAGGAAATTCTCGCAAGATCTAAAAGAAGGATTACACACTTTACAAAAGAGTGAACTGGAACTGTTAGAGATGAAGGCTATAATACAGGAAGTTAAAATCTCCCTCGAAAGTATTCAAAGCAGACGAGATCATACAGAAAATAGAATCTCAGATGTAGAAGAGAAAATTGCTGGCCTAGAAAAATCCACCATGAAGACTGAGAAAATTGCCCCAAAATTTGATAATAATATACAAGAAATACTAGATACCATCAAATGTCCAAACATCCAGATAATTGGCATCCCAGAAGGTGAAGAGACTCATAAGGGCATTGATAATCTATTCCATGAAATTCTGCAAGAAAACTTTCCAAACCTAGAGAGGCACTCAAAGATCCAGTCCCAAGAAATACAAAGGACCCCAAATAGAATCAACCCAAGAAGATCTTCTCCAAGACGCATTATAACCAGACTGACCAAAACCACAAAGAGAAGATACTAAGATTGGCAAGAGAGAAACGGCAAGTTACCTACAAAGGATATCCCATCAGACTAACAGCAGACCTCTCATTAGCAATGACGCGAGCGAGGAAAGAATGGAAAAATATATTCAAAGTGTTAAGGGAAAAGCAGTTTCAACCAAGAATACTGTACCCGGCAAGATTGTCCTTCATATGGGAAGAAAAGAACATTCTCAGATAAACAAAACCTGAAAGAATTTACCAGCACCAGACCAGATCTCTAAGAAGTTCTCAAGGGAGTGCTATGTCAGGAAAATTAAATGCAGACACAGAGAAATAAGAGTTCAAAAACTAAGAAAATGGCCAATTTAATCGTAGGGACAAGTCTGGAGTTGAATATTATATCCTAGAATTCAGTCGGGAAGATTGAACCACAACAGAAGATAGATTAAGTACAGGAGACTGAACTGGTGAAATAGCATTCTGTGACTTTTGACTAAAATGTTGCTCCTTTTCTTCTACACTTTGTTGTCCGGTTTTAAGAGTTTTTGTCTGGCCTTGAGCTGTCAATAGGTTCATGTACCTACTATTTGAACAGAATACTAACCTGTTTCCAGGCTTTAAGTTTTAAGCAAATTTCCTTACCAATTCAAAACTGCTTTTCTTGAAATTACCAGCTGAACTTGCTGTTGAAAGTAGTTAGATTATTTAAGAAATTGTGTGATCAACAAAATGTGGTGGGAAAAGGAGTGGAAGATAACTGTAGACACCAGAGATAGTGTGAGAAGAGGGTGGGAAAGGGCAGAGGGTTGGACATAGGGGTAAATATATATAAGTATATATATGTATGTATATGTGTGTGTATATGTATATGTATATATATGTATATATACACACACACACATATATATATGTATATATATATATATATATATATATGAAACTAGACATGGAAAATTATTGATGATAACATGCATGATTAAGCCACTATGCAGTATACTCTGGATGGGAAACCACATTTTGTATGCTGTGACGATGCTTAGGGGATGAATGTAAATTAATTAATTAAAAAAAAGTTTCAGGAGAAAAAACAAACATGAAAACTGTTTTTCTTGAAATTAAAAAAAAATAAAAGCATATTTGATGACTGCAGTAAGCTTATATATAGCCCCAGCTAGGTGCTACTTTATAGTGTGTTCATCCTACTCACTGAGGTTTATGCTTAAAGTCAGACTTGTGTTCATGGATATGTATATATCAGCTGTGCTTGCTATCAGAAATATTTAGATTAATTAATGTTCATTAGTGATTCAATAAAATGGGGGGAAAAGGCATGGAGAGCAACCATGGATACCAGAGACAGTGTGGGAGGAGGGTGGGACACGGCAGAGGGTGAGAGATAGGGAATCAAGGATGGAAAATAAAAAAGCAAAATATACAGGAAACAAGAAATGGAAAATTATTTGTTGACGATAACACGTATGTTGATGTGCTTGATTGAGCCAATATACAATGTATTCTGAATGGGAAATCTCATGTTGTATGCTGTAATGATGCATAGTGAATGAATGTAAATAAATAAATTTAAAGAAAAAAAAAAAGGTGAGTCTGCTTAGTTTTGAGATGTGAAGGGATTTCTCCAGCATCTACATATTCATATAACCAGTTTCATATAAGCCTAAATAAAGCCAGCCTCCAGAAGACTTTAGATGACATTCACCATCTTTGTAGAAAGATGAGCATCACTAATGAATTACCAATTATATCTTTAGAAAGGGCAAATAGTGATAGCACTTACTGAATTGAAATTACTATCAAAATTTTAAAAACCCAACAATATTAATTTAACCACAAGCCAGTCTTACTTAAATCAAGATTGTCCAACAAAAACATACTGTCAGCCATTCATGATTTGAGTTCTGGTGTAGGAGATCACTTAAAATATGGTACACATAAAACAGGTGAGGCATTTCTGTTTTGTCATAATTAAGGCAGTGGCCACCTATTACTCATTGGTAGCTTTTTTAAGATAAGCTATCAACTCTGCTCTTTCAGACTTCTTTTTAGTGCCAGCAAAGATCATTTTTGTCCCAGGGATGTACTTCTTAGGATTCTCAAAATCCTCCATCAGGGTATCCTCTCTCCAGGAGGATTTTTTTTTTTTTCTTGAAAAAAATTATTTTATTTAACTTTATTTTTATTTGACGAGAGAAAGAAAGAGAGAGAGAAATTGACAAAATAAGTTGCTAGATCCTCTCTTGTTGGCATCTATGTAAGAGCATCCAGGGGCCTGACTTGTCTTCTGCCCAAATAAACCATGGATATTTGGGCCAGTCTTGTTTGTTGTTGTTGTTGTTGTTTTGTTTTGTTTTTAGAAGTTTTTGCTATAGGGCACGTGTGCTCGCCGGACAGAGAGAGGACAGAAAGAGACAGAAAGCAAGAAATCACTGCCCAGGGGGGACGGCCACGCCGCAATCCCTTCTCTTCCATTCTCCTCTCGGGATCTTGGGCGCACGCACACGCGCCCGGCGTGAATTTTAAGTCACTGGGTCCGGGACGCGAACTGCAGTCAACTACGTGGGAGTTCAGCAACATAGCCATTATGCTAACTGCTGGTCCCTGGGCCAGTCTTGTGCTTGCCTCCCTTTTCCACAGTGTGGCACTGGGCACACTTCTGAACAAAAATCTTCTTGCCTTTCTCAACATCACCCATTTTAATTCTCTCTTTTGTTGCTTGGGTATATACAGTAACTGCTCAAAAGCCAGACAACCCACTCTCTAAGTCCAAGGACACGCCGGTCTGTGCCTATGTACTGGTGTTGGTGCAACCAAACTCTGGCATGTGTGTATTTTTAAAAGCCTCTATGGGGACCAGCAGACCAGCAGATGGCATAATGGTTACATTGCTGGACTCTCATGTAGTCAATTATGGTTCAAGTACAGGACCTGGTGGCTTAAAACTCACGCCAGATTCTTGTGCATGCAAGCCCAAGATCCCAAGAGGAGAATGGAAGAGAAGGGACTGTGGCATGGCCATTCCCCCTGGGAAGTGATTTCTTGCTTTCTGTCTCTCTGTCTCTTTCTGTCTCTCTGGCGAGTACATGGACCCTGTAGTAAAATCTCTCTAATAATAAAAAAAGTCTGTACATCTGAGACCACCAGATTGTATAATGGTTACATCACTGGACTTCCAAATAGTCAACTGTGGTTTGAGTCCCAGATTCAGTGGTTTGAAACTAACACTGAGCACATGTGTATATGTGCCCAAAGTCTCAAGAGGAGAATAGAAGAGAAGGGATTGCAGCATGGCCATCCTTCCCCTTCCTGGGGTGATTTCTCGATTTCCGTCTCTCTATCTCTTTCTGCCTCTCAGGCAAGTGCATAAACCCAATAGCAAAAAAGAAAGAAAGAAAGAAAGAAAGAAAGAAAGAAAGAAAGAAAGAAAGAAAGGAAGGAAGGAAGGAAGGAAGGAAGGAAGGAAGGAAAGAAGGAAGGAAGGAAGGGAGAAGAAAAACAAAACTCTTAAAAAAAAAAAGTCTGTACAATTATATAGTGAATTTAAGATATTGATTGTCTATGAGAAAAAGAGAAAATTGGAACTAGAAATGGAAGGAAGAGAATTTCAGATTTATCGCAGACCTGGTGGCTTGCTTTCTCATTTTTTCTCTCTCTCGTCAAATTAAAATGAATGAATAAGGGACCAGCAGTTAGTGCAATGGCTATGTTGCTGGACTCCCATGTAGTTGACCACGGTTCGAGTAATAGACCCGGTAGCTTAAAGCTCACACCAGGTGCGTATGCATGTGTGCCCAAGATCCTGAATGGAGGAGAAAGGATTGCGGCGTGGCCATCCCCCCTGGGGGGTGATTTCTCGCTTTCTGCCTCTATGTCTCTCTCTGTCTTTTTGGCCAACATACACGCTCTATAGCAAAAACCTCTCAAAAAAAAAAAAAAAAAAAAAAAAAAAAAAGAATGAATAAATAAAGTTAAATAATTCTAAAAAAAAAAAAAAAAAAAAAAAGAATCCTTTCTTGTGCTTGTTCAAATCAAAGCTGCCCTGATTCAGTCTACCCAAAATATGATACTTTATTTCTGAAATAAAGGGTCTTTACAAGTATGTCAATCTTTCTCCCCCTTATACCAGTGAGTGCCTACACATGCCATCGAGAAAGAGAGAGAGAGAGAAAGGACTGCCCTCCCCAGATAGTGTCTTCTTTTCTCCATTGTCCATCCCATCAGGATCCTAGACACATACACACATACCCAGCATTTCAGGCTGAACAGTTTAGGATCCACACCCACAGTCAGCCACATGGTTTCCAGCACTGTAGTTAATACGTTACTGAAAGTGCCACAGGCTGGGCTTCTCCTGAGATCTCATCCTCAGGCTCCAGAGTGAATGGGGCATCCTGACCTTTTAGGATTCCACCCTCATTGCCAGAAACTGTAGGAGAGGCAAAATTTTACCTTGCACTCAGAATTTTTGTCTGGGCCTGTGAATTAAATTGAAGCGACAGGGGGACCAGCAGGTGGCATGGTGATTAAGGCGCTGGACACTCCCACGTGGCTGACCAGGGTTCAAGTCCTGAATCTGGTGGCTTGCTTTCTCACTTCCTCTCTCTCTCGCTCTCACCCTCTGTCTCTCTCTGGTCAAATAAAAATAAATAAATAAATAAATAAATAAATAAATAAAAAATAAAATAAATAATTTTTTAAAAAATTGAAGCGACAGATTAAGAAGAGAAAAGTATACAGTTTTTTTACATGTACATGGAGCTCCCATAGGAAAGCGAAGACCTATAGAAATTAAAAAACCTGGGTCCAGCAGTTGGCGTAATGGCTATGTCGCTGGACTCCTATGTAGTCAACTGTGGTTCAAGGCCCAGACCTGGTGGCTTAAACTCATGCTGGCCACATGTGCATGCCCGAGATCCCTAGAGGAGAATGAAGGAGAAGGGATTGCGGCATGGCCATCCCTCTTGGGGTGGTTGATTTCTCGCTTTCTGTCTCTCTCTGCCTTTCTGGTGAATGCATGCACCCCATAGCAAAAACCTCTCAAAAAAAAAAAAAAAAAAAAAAAAGAAAAACCTTAAATGCTTATACTCATACAGTGGGTTGAACAAAGAATGGTAATTGTGGAAAAGCAATTCACTTATGTGTGGAGACAAAGGAAGATATGAATTATTTTAACAGGATCTGTTTGCATAGAATTCTCTTGGCTAAAACTCCCATCAAAGACTGTTTCTTGGGGTCAGCAGACAGCATGGTGGTTAAGGCACTGCATTCCCACATGGCCAACCGCAGTTCGAGTTCCAGACCAAGTGGCCTGGAACACATGCTGGGCACATGTGTGTGTGTGCCCAAAATCTCAGAAGGAGAATGGAGAAGGGAGTGTGGCATGGCCATCCCCTCTGGGGAATGATTTCTCACTTTCCCTCCCACTGTTTCTCTCTCTCTCTCCAGTTAGCACATGTACCCTATGGTAAAAACCTTATCTAGGGAACCAGCAGTTAGCGTAATGGCTATGTCGCTGGACTCCCACGTAGTCGACCGCGGTTCGCGTCCCGGACCCGGTGGCTTAAAACTCACGCCGGGCGCGTGTGCGTGCGTGCCCAAGATCCCGAGAGGAGAATGGAGGAGAAGGGATTGCGGCGTGACCATCCCCCCTGGGGGGTGATTTCTCGCTTTCTGTCTCTATGTCTCTCTCTCTCTCTCTCTCTCTCTCTGTCTGGCGAGCGCACGCGCCCTATAGCGAAAAACCTCTCAAAAAAAAAAAAAAAAAAAAAAAAAAAAAAACCTTATCTATATGTAGGAAATTGTGTGATCAATGTAACGTGGGTGGGAAGGGAATGAAGGACAATTGTAGACACCGGAGGTGGTGTGAGAGGAGGGTGGGAAGGGACAGAGGGTCAGAAAGAGGGGTGGAAGTAATTCTAGGAACTAGTAATGGAAAATTTTTTGTAATGTGCATGATTGTATCACTATGCAGTGTGTACTGGATGGGAGATTGCATTTTGTATGCTGTGATGAAGCTTAGGGAAGGAATGTAAATTGAGTTACAAAAAAAAAAAGTTTCAGAAAAAAAAAAATTTATATATTCAATGACTGCAGTAGGATATGTAGCCACAGCTAGGTGCTACTTTATAGGATGCGTAAAGTAAGACTTGTGTTCATGGAAATGTGGGTATCACCTGTGTTTGCTATGAGGGTATTTGGATTGATTAGGGTCTTTGGCGTTACAATAAAATGTGAGGAGAAAACAGTATAGAAAGCAAACATAGATACCAGAGACTGTGGGAGGAGAGTGGGAGATGGCAGAGGGTAAGAGATAGAGAATCTAGGATGGGGGGAAAAAAGCAAAACATACAGAAGACAAGAAATGGAAGATCATTTGCTGACAATAACATGTTTGTTGATGTGCTTGATTGAGACAATATATAGTGTAATTTGGATGGAAAAAAAAAAAACCTTATCTAAAGAAAAAAGAATGTTTCTTTTTTTCCTGGCACAGGAAAGACATATTTCAAATGGTTTATTTATTTATTTATTTTTCTATAGAATAAAATTTTTCTATAGAATACATGTGCTTCCTGGAGAGAGACACAGAGAAAGGAAGAGAAAGTGAGAAAGCACTTCTGGGGGTGGGGAGAATAGCCATGACTCAGTACCTTCTCCTCTATTCTCCTCTTGGGATTCTGGGTATGCATTCACACATGCCCAGTGTGTTTTTCAAGCCACCAGGTCTAGGACGCAAACTGCACAGTCAGCCATGTCGGATCCAGCCACCTTAACCCCTACCTACCAGCTGGCTCACATGAGAATTTTTTTAACTCCTGTTTTTAGGGGGGAAAAGGGGGATTAGAATGTCCTTTTTGAATATGCAGTTTTTTCAAATGTCTTAAACTCTAAATAATCCTTATGACAAAATGGCTTAATTTGGGATGGCATACTCTGTCACCCTTCAATACCTTTGGGCAAGCAGAGGTTTGTTTTACAGATCTCCTGGGTTCTGCACCTGGCAATGGGCACACCTCATGGGAGACATGACCTCTGGGGAAATACAGGAAGAAGAATGCTTCCATCCAAATTGTACTATTCTGAGTTTCCTAAAATATTTGCACCCTGCCATACCCCCATATCTCACGGAGTTTGGTAAAGAGCTTTTCCTTTTCTTTCTTTCTTTCCTTTTTTCTTTCCATTTTGATTTTTTCTTTCTTCATGACAGAGAGCACACAAATGCTTGAGAAAGAGAGAGAGCAGCCTCCTCGACAGAGCCTTGTAATACCACTACCCCCTTCCCCAGTCCTCTACCTTTCAAGATCCCAGGAGCCTGCACCTGTGCAGCCGACCCTAGGATCTGAACCCACGACCTGCCACATAGCCTCCAGTCTTGCAGGGCACTTGCACCACCGCTGTGCCACATGGCTGGCCTGAAGAGCTTTTTCATCTACTTCCTCACTACCCTCTTCTTTCCTGTCTGTAGACAGAATTGAGGCTGTACCAGAAAAGCCATGTGGAACATGAGAGTCTCGGCTGTGCTAAGAATTGCCTCTGTCTGCTCAAAGGCATGAAGAATCACTCCTCCCTAGGCTGCACCATGGAAACGCCTCACAGCACACATGAAAGACTGCAGCGTGGGATGGAGCCTCCAGAACAATCAACACAAACAGGATAAAAAATGGAGTGTACACGATGATTACAACTCTGCTAAACTGTATCTGCTGTTGGACTGACACGGGAAATGAACAGCAAAAATGAAAACAAGCTGCCTGATGTGGTGGTAAGAACAGGACTGAGTTTTACTTTGTGTTTCTCTACTTTTTTTCCCTGTAATGTTGCTACATAGACCTTGTAATGAAAGGTTGTGTTTTTAGTTTCTTAGTGTAGGAAATGCTTTTCTCTGAATACTTCCTGTTGAATAAGTCATTTGAGTAATTGTATTGATTTTGCACAAAAATTTTAGAAGCTAAGAGTAATCACCCTGGTTAATATCATAAATATTTTAAATATATCTTATCCCATTTTCAACCAAAAAAGCAAATACATTGCTGTCAGAATGGACATTCATGCCTTTTACTTTTCTTTCTTTCATTCATTCTTTCTTTCTTCCTTCTTTCTTTCTTTCTTTCTTTCTTTCTTTCTTTCTTTCTTTCTTTCTTTCTTTCTTTCTTTCTTTCTTTTTTTTTTTGAGATTTTTTACTATAGGATATATGCACTTGCTTAAGAAACAGAGAGATAGAAAGCAAGAAATCTACTCCCAGGGGGGGAGATGGCCACACCGGAATCCCCTCTCCTCCATTCTCCTCTCAGGATTTTGGACATGCGCACATACACGCCCAGCTTGAGTTTCAAGCTGCCATGTCTAAGACTCAAACTATAGTCAACCACCAGCACCTTAACCACTACGCCACCTGCTGGCCCTATAGAGATTATCACAGACTTTGGAGTCAGACAGACATGGGTTCAGATTCTACATTTAGATCTTACTAGTTCTCGGGACCAGCAATTAGTGTAATGGCTATGTCGCTGGACTACTATGTAGTCGACCACGGTTCCCATCCCGGACCCGGTGGCTTAAAATTCACGCCGGGTGCGTGTGCTTGCCTGCCCAAGATCCCGAGAAGAGAATGGAGGAGAAGGGACCCTGGCGTGGCCATCCCCCCTGGGGGTTGATTTGTGGCTTTCTATCTCTCTGTCTCTCTCTGTCTGTCTGGCGAGTGCACGTGCCCTATAGCAAAAAAAAACCTCTCCAAAAAAAAAAAAAAAGATCTTACTAGTTCTGTGATCTTGGGTAAAGTATTCACCTTTAAAGTCACAGCTTCTTCAATTCTAAATTAGAGCTAATAAGGGCCAAAATTTATTGAAGTTTTCCACATACCGGGCTTTATTTAAATTTACTATTTATTTCAATCCTCGTTTTTAGTTTAAGAGATATGTATAAATTTTATCTCTATTTTACAGATGAAAAAACTGAGTTCTAAAGGATAAAGTAACTTGCCTGAGGTCATCTAGCCAATTAAGAATGGAGTCGGCAAGCTGGCCCTATAGCCTACTGTAAGGGAGCCGGATCCCACATGGCTGGCTGCATTTAGAACTGTGACCCCAGCAGCTTGAAGAACACACCAGGTCCACGTGTTTGTGTGCCCAAAATACTGATAGTGTGAAGAAATGGAGGAGAAGGGGTTACAGTTTAGCCACACCCCATTGGAGGGTGATTTTGCCCTCTCTCTCTGGTGAGCACATGTACCTTCTGGCAGTTGAAAAAGAAAAAAGGAAAAAAATGTATAGGTTATTTTACTTCATAAATTCCTATTTTAATTCTATTTTTAATGAACTTTTTGAAGTCCCACAGTATATTTCTTTTTTTAATTAAAAAATTTTTTTTCAAGGATTATATAGTTAATTAATTAATTAATTTTATTTGACCAGAGAGGGACTGAGTGAGAGAGAGTGAGAGAGAGGGAAAGTGAGAAAGCAAACCACCAGGTCCAGGACCAAGAACCGCAGTCAGCCATGTGGGAGTCCCGCACCCTTGACCACCATGCTACCCGCCAGCCCCATCCCATGGTATATTTCTAAGGGGTTTTAAAGGAAAGAAGATGGGGACTTTACATTCTAAATCACCAGTAAGGGCCTCCCAGGTTGCAGCGGGAGAAGGCAAGATGAAGCAACCCTAGAGATCTGGCAGTTCATGTCAGGAGAGCCTGAACTTGGACAGGTTAAGAGTGTGACCAGAGTCTGATTCTGAGTTTTTGCAGTTTAAAAAAAAAATCATATTTTTTCAGAATGGTCAGTGTTTCCAGGTCCTGACAGTGTGAACTATAGGAATCAGTATAAGCCACTTCACTCACAGTGGAGGCTGCTGCTTTCCACAGATGGGTGCTTGATAGAAGATCCTGAGGGCGTGGGCGTGCATGCCCAAAATCCCGAGAGAGATTGCAATGTCACCATCCTCCTGGGGGTGATTTCTCACTTCCCTTCTCACTGCCTCTCTCCTGCAGGCACATGTGCCCTATGAAAAAACCTAAAAGAAAAGTGTCTAGTCCATGTAGTCCATGGTCAGAGGCATATTTTCTTTTCTCTGAGTTGGTATCCTACATCAGTTTCAAGTGATCAAAAAAATATCTAAAACCAAGGTTATGTAATTCATATACAGGCACACCACCATGTCCAGCTCTTTTTTTAACTTTAATTTTACTCATCACCATCTTTTTTTTTTTTTTTTTTTTTTTTTTTTTTTTAATTTGACCAGAGAGCAACAGAGGGAGATAGCAAGAAAAGCAAGCTGCCAAGTCCAGGACTCAAACCATGGTCAGCCATGTTGGAGTCTAGCACCCCTAACCACCACGCCACCTGCAGCCCCTGTCCAGCTCTTTTTTAGGCAGAGCCTCGTAGTGCTGCCCAGACCAGTCTCAAGCACATGATCATCCTGCCTCAACCTCCCAAATTGCTGGGATTATAAGTGTGGTGCCACTGCGGCCACCTTTAGGTTGAGCCAAGACTCGAACCTAGGACTCCTAGGTGGTCCCAGCCTGCAAAGCATCTTCCCAGCATACAGCACCTCTATTGGGCCCTGGCTTAATTTTAATAACATAAAATTGCTAGTAACACAAATAATAGCAGAATGATTGTTGAAACGTCATATGATCTAGTTAGAATATTGTACAACCATTTGAAGACTATACTACAACATGGGGAAATGCCTGCACTAGTCGGCCACGGTGACAAAATAACCTTGAAATAATCATAAAATAAAAAGCATTCATTTCTCATTCATGCATTTTTCAGGTCTGCTGAATTTTACCTTATCTAACTAGCATTGGTTGAACTTGGCTCCAGGACATGAAGTGACTTTAAATATGCTTCCATGTCTCTCATTCCTAAGTGACTGTGGGCCAACCAGGGCATATTTTCCCATGGCAACAGCAGAAGCCCAAGAGAGCAAACTCAGTGCTGCAAGGTTGTGCAGAGCCTCTCTGCACATCGCAGCTTACTAAAATTTCATTGGCTAAATAAAGTCACACGGCCAAGTCCACATCAAAGGGTGGGAAACTGTCTCTCATGCGAATGTTAAGAACTACAAAGGGTATAGGGATACAAAGAGATGAAATATTGGGAACAATGATAGAATCTACAATAATGCCTCACAAAAAAAAGTTAGATAAAAAAGCACACTTATAGGGCCAGCAGATGGCACAGTGGTTAAGGTACTGGATGCCCACATGGCCAACTACATGGTTCTTCGAGCACTAGACCCAGCAGCCTAAAAATCACACCGGGTGCATAGGCATGCATGCTCCAAATCCCAAGGAGAGAATGAAAGAGAGAGGATTGCAACATGGCCATTCCACCTGAGGGGTGATTTCTCACTTTTTTTTCTCTCTGGCTCTCTCTGTCTCTTTCTGGTGTGCCCTCTAGCAAAAAACTAAAAAGAAAAGGGGAACCAGCAGTTAGCGTAATGGCTATGTCGCTGGACTCCCACGTAGTCGACCGCGGTTCGCGTCCTGGACCCGGTGGCTTACAACTCACACCGGGCGCGTGTGCGTGCGTGCCCAAGATCCCGAGAGGAGAATGGAGGAGAAGGGATTGCGGCGTGACCATCCCCCCTGGGGGGTGATTTCTCGCTTTCTGTCTCTATGTCTCTCTCTGTCTGTCTGGCGAGCGCACGCGCCCTATAGCGAAAAACCTCTCAAAAAAAAAAAAAAAAAAAAAAAACTAAAAAGAAAAAGAAAATGTACATTTATAGGTGTAAAAGTCGATTGCACAACTTGATATTAATTGTGTAAAAATGTTTTTTCATATCGACAAATGAAAATTAAAAGTAAAAACGGGGAGGATGGGGGTCAGCAGGTGGCCTGGTCATTAAGGATGCTGGATTCCCACATGCCCGGCCGCGATTTGAGTCCTGGACCTGGCGGCTTGCTTTCTCACTTTCTCTGTCTCTGTCTCTCTCTCTCCCCCTTTCTGGTCAAGTTAAAATAAATAAAGTTAAATAAAAATAATTCTTTTTTTTAAAAAAAAAAATAGCAAAAATGAAAAAAGTATGCCTAAAGAACTGGTCCCCTAGTGCCACAGTTAGGTAGTATGCAGAGGAAGTTGGATCCCACATGCTGACCAGAGTTTGAGTCCCACCCCAGGCAGCTTGAAACACATTCCAGGTGTGGCATACATGCCCAGGATCTTTATGAGATGGAAATTGGAGGAAAAAGGATTAAAGTATGACTGGGCCCTGAGACATTCTCTCCTCTCTCTTTCATGCACATACATGTGCTCTATGCCATTGAAAAAAAAAGAGAAAAAAAGATGCCTGAATAATAAGAATTATTTAAGATTTTTTTTTTATTTTGCTTTTCTCCATTTCTCTGA
The DNA here is from genome assembly GCA_026018925.1 of Tupaia tana. Lineage (NCBI taxonomy): Eukaryota > Metazoa > Chordata > Mammalia > Scandentia > Tupaiidae > Tupaia > Tupaia tana. The sequence continues at coordinate 29,306,149 of JAKSZU010000011.1, read as the reverse complement.
CTTATGTGATATATTATCTTTCTTTTTAAAAGTCAGTTTTAGAAGCGTCTCACAGTGGGCAAGTTTTTTTTTTTTTTTTTTTTTTTTTTGGATCTGCCATCACCCTAACCACCATGCAAACCTGCCAGCACCCTTTTGACTCTTTAAATGATTTTAATTATCTTAAGTCTTAGGATGGCATAATTTACAAATCTATGCTGATGGTATATCTTCTTTACTTTAATCCTTCTAATCAATTGCCAAAAGCACCATTACCAATCACACATATACAGTAGTTCTTCAGTTTCTATGTGGTTTTGAACAATTGCCTAACAATCCTGAAATATAACTTAGTCTGACTTAGAATTCAAAGGTAAAATTTAACATGGTGGCTTGCTTTCTCACTTTCCCTATCTCTCTCTGCCTGTCTTTCTCTGGTGAGTGCACATGTCCTACAGCAAATTTTAAAAATAATAATAATCAATAAAATAAATATACTTTAAAAATCATCTCTTATCAAAAATTATATAATACATGCATAAAGTTTTAAAAATTAAGAGGTACAGAGGCTTATAACTGAACTGTATAGCAGTGTTCTGTCCTACCCAATCTGTACCCTTAACCTCATGCACTGTTTTTAACATATTATTTATTTTATTTTATTTATTGTTATATGACTAGAAAATTTCAGATCTCTGATTCTAGACCTAGTTAGTCCCTCTGGCAAGATGGAAGAAGAAGAAGAAGAGAAGATAATATAAGGGAAAAGAAAGGAGGAGAGAGGGGAATAAAGAAAAAGTCGCACGCCTCGCGTTGAGATTTCGCCAGGTGCCTTCAGATGTATCAGGCTGCTGGCTGCTACCGCCAAAGGGGCAGTCTGTGGAGAGAGGGAGAGGAAGAAATTTACAAAAGAATGGGGGGCAGTAAAGAAGAAAAAAAAAAGAAGAAACTTTCTACCTGCCTATGGTTCTGGGTGGATCCTGGACTGGGGGATCTGGATGGGAGGCAGTGGGGGCAGTGTTGCCCCCTTGCTGGCCAGGTGCCTTCAGATGTACCAGGCTGCTGGCTGCTACAGCCAAAGGGGCAGTCTGTCTAATTTTATTTATTGTTTTTATCTTTAAAAACTTTCCACAGGGCACATGTGCACACCAGAGAAGGAAAGTGAGAAAGCAAGTTGCCAGGTTTGGGACTTGAACTACATTTGGCTGTGTGGGAGTTCAGCACCCTAACCACCATGCAACCCTGCCAGCACCCCCTGTATACTTTTGACTCTTTAAATGATTTTAATAGAATTCACACATCCCCCTACATCAGAAAGTTAATGCACTTGTATTTTTTGCTTCATCAGAACTAATACACTAAACCAACAACAACAACAACAAACTAATAAATTGCTAAAGTTAATTTTCTCCAACTCAAAACACTCTAAACCCCACAGGGAAGTAAAGAGGAAATGGAGTGATTGGAGCAGTGAGAGGTAGGAGAAAGTTTCTGTTCAATTCATGTCCGGGATAGGTGGCCACTAGGTTCAGAATGGCCCCTCTGGTGCAGCTGAGAACGTCTCCAAGCACTGCCTGCTCTCCCACATCTTGAAAGGCTTAAGGGCTTTATATGAAATTATAGCCAGGCTTGCTCTGTGTCCTGTGGTTAAGGGAGCTGGATCCCACATGGCCTATAACACAGTTCAAATCCTGGTCTCAGAAGCTTGAAAATCACAAAGTGTGTGTGCATGTGTGCCCAAAATCCCGACATGATGGAACAATGGAGGAGAAGGGACTGTGGCATGACCACGCCCCATGGGAAGAGGGGTACTTTCTCCCTCTTCCTCTCTTTGTCTTCCTCTGGCAGTTAAATGCTTAAAAGAAAATAGCTTTGTCTTAGAGATCATTACAACCTTATTTGATAAATATTGCAAGAGTTTAATACAGTCTGAAGAATTTTTATGTTTGAATCAGATTACCAGCACTCCTTACTACAAGACTATGCTCATATAATTTGGATTTTTATGTTACTGTTGGATGAACTGATTGGCAAAATCACCCAGCCCACTTATTACTTCAGTCCTCACTGTAACTTAAAAGCAATATTTTCATTTATGCATTTTTTTTTTTTTAGAGATTTTCGCTATAGGGCACGTGCGCTCACCAGACAGAGAGAGACAGAGAGACAGAAAGCGAGAAATCACCCCCCAGGGGGGATGGTCACACCACAATCCCTTCTCCTCCATTCTCCTCTCTGGATCTTGGGCATGCATGCACATGCGCCCGCCCGGCGTGAGTTTTAAGCCACTGGGTTCAGGACGCGAACCGCGGTCTACTACGTGGGAGTCCAGCGACATAGCCATTACGCTAACTGCTGGTTCCCTCATTTATGCATTTTTAAATACAATTAATTATTTAATTTTTTAATGTATTCATTTATTTATTTTAATTTGACCAGAGAGAGACAGAGAGAGAAAAAGAGTGAGAAAGCAAGCCACCAGGTTCAGGACTCAAACTGTGGTTGACCATGTGGGAGTGTCCAGCACCTTAACCACCTCACCACCTGCTGGTCCCTATGCATTTGTTTTTTTATGACCTTTTTTGGCATAAAGCCATCCCTAGGAAACTGATCTAGAATTTATGCAAAGAGGAAATCAACTCTAGACCTGTAAAACTTGAGACTCACAATGAAATGCATGAAATGCAGCCAGAATGCTGTCCCCAAGATTCCTGGCAAAAGTAACTCACCTGGAGGGCACCCTCCCACCACCTAAAAAAATAGAACAGTGAGGCTGAGATGCATTAGAAACAGTGGTAGACAGAGGTTTAATGGATGATGCAGTTAGGAGAGTAAGTCAGGGTACAACGTAGAAAGCCTTGGAAAATGGTTTTGCTTGAAGGCTATGAGGTCCATTAGTAGAATAATTCATAAAATTGGTTCTCTATGTGATGAGAAGCTATCTGGTTGACAGGATGAAATTCGAATTGGGCTAGGAAAACCGGAGGCAAAGGACCAATTAGAAGTCTGCTGTAATTGTTCAGAGAAGAGGTGAGATGGATGGGAAAAGGATAGTGGCACTGCAAATAAAGTAGAAAGGAAAGCTCCCAGGGATATTTCTGTGACTCCAGACCATACCGATTGTGCCTTGATTTCTTCCAATATTAAACAGGAGGCGATGCACCTGTGTAGAAGAAGGGACTGCTCTTTCCGGTTTCTTTACCACTTATACTAATTTTAGAAGGCCACCCTCCTTTCATAAAGCAAGTAGAGGTGTTTAATAGCTTTTGAGGCAAAACAGAACTTATGAAATTCCTCTGACTGGGCACATTCTGGACTAAGCCCAAACACAATACTTCTCTCCAGGCCTGAAAACTGCTGAATGCTGTCTAAAACAATGTATCTGCTCTGAACACCCTCAGCCTGGCTGAACACCACTTCCGATGCTCCGTGGGTCTCTCTTAATTTCATCGCTCTTAGTAGTGCAAGCTTGTAGCGAGCTCTGTCCTCCTCTCTCCTGCACAGAATCGCTATATCTTTGGGCAGATAGCCACATTGGAGCAGGGTGTGACATCTTTCTGCCACGTAGTTCACTATCTGTTCTGCTGTCAGGTTGGTCTTTGTCTCACACACCCCAGGCAGAGCCTGGGCACACATTGCTTCGTCATAGGCAGCTTCCTGGAACAATGCCAGTGTGTCCACAGACATGCTGCAGGGAGGATTTTCCTTGATCCTCTTTATTTCTTCTTTTATGACCGTTGCTATTTCCAGAGCACAGTGGATCCCATTGGTGATTGTTTTCCGAGGAAACTGGGCAGAGAGAGGGGGGAGGCCATTGACATCTGCATGATGGACTTGGAAAGGGTCCAGAAAAAGCCAAAGAATCCCGTGATGGTTTTCACTTCCAGCCACTCTCACCTTCGGATGGGTGATGTTCTTCGCCTTTGTGTACCAATCGCCATATTTACTGCAGAAATTCTCAGTCTCATCCATCACTATGTGCTTGATCTTTTGGAACTCCCCTTGGATGAAGGCCTTCCGGGTCACGGCTTGGCAGGTGGTTTGTTGGCTGTAAGGATGAAAGCCATACAGAGTTTCAGGCATATAAACAAAGGAATGTCTGCATTCATTACTCTCTGGATTGGACTCAAAGTCTAGAGACTGATTCACTGACTCAGTGTGTCCTGAATACTATAAACCTGCTTTCTTTACAAGTTGGTCACCTAACAGAACTTTACAGCCTATTGTTTGCGATTATCTAGTTAAATCCATATATAAAACTTCTGAAATGAGGCCAGGTAGGAGGTTTTATCATTTCTATTAGTTGTCCATTTCTGCTGCTTGACAATGATCGAAGACAAGCTCCTTACATATAGAGGAAATCTCAAAAGTGACTTACACTTGTTACTATGATGTTTTTACTTTCTATCTTTTTTAAGAACTGGAGAACAATGCTAGGTGGATATAATAATAATAATTTCTTTTTTAGAATTATTTAATTTAATTAATGAATTTGTTTATTTATTTTAATTTGCTCAGAGAGGGACAGAGAGAGAGAAAGTGAGAAATCAATCCACCAGGTCTGGGATTTGAACCACAGTCGGCCATGTGGAAGTCCAGCACCCTTAACCATCTTGCCACCTGCCAGCCCCAATAACTTCTTAAAAGAAGTATGAGTTCATTCAAATTCCCTTAAAACAAATCCTATTTCCCACCTGCTTGTAGTACCAAACCAGAAACTCCTTTAGGCTTTGGTAAGGAACACAGCAGGAGGTTGCCATGTGCCATTGACGCCTCAAGGAAGAAAACGAACCTACAGGGCTGTGCCTCTCTGGAGCTACCTTATTTACTTAGCTCAATTTTCCTTTATGGTTTATTTTAGCCTTTTTTCTTAACAAATTTGACTGTTTGTTGCCTTCTCTAATTTAGATCTAAGTACTATTACTCATTCCTATAGATTGCCTTACTTTACATATGCAGTTCCTTTATTCCTTATGCATTGACCCCCTAACTATGTATGTTCTCTTCCAGTATGTTCTCTTCCAGTTAGCCATCTATGTATCCCCTCATATCAGAGGGTCAATAGATAGCCTTTTGACACATATATCTACATATGTGTCTGTGTGTTTTCTCTATTTATAAATAAATCTATTTATTTGATTTATTTGTCATGATTTTCAAGCCACCCAGTCAAGGACTTGAACCATGGTTGGCCAAATGGGAATCCAACACCTCAACCACCACACCACCTGCTGGCCCCTTGACTGGGATATTTTTGAACTTAGCTATAAATCTTAATAAAGAACGTAGTCTTTAGCACAGGTTATAGATCCTTCATAATCTGGAATCTTCCTCCTTCCCATTCGCCTCCTCCCTGATGCTCCCTCACTGCTCCAGACAGACCTACTATTCTGATTCTCCAGATTCTCTTTTGCCTAAAAGGTCCTGCCTTATTTTATTCACTTCTCCTGGTGAATAATTTTAAAAATTATTTACTTATTTTTTTTGTTGTCGTTGTTGTTATTTTCAATTTGACCGGAGAGAGACAGAGCTAGAGAGAAAGGGAAAGTGAGAAAGCAAGTAACCAGGTCTGGGACTTGAACTGTGGTCAGCTATGTGAGAGTCCAGTGCCTCAACCACCATGCCACCTACCAGCCTCCCTGTTGAATTCCATTTTTTTAAAGAATTATTTTATTTAACTTTATATCTTTAATTTGACCAGAGAGGGGGAGAGAGAGAGAAAGAGCGAGAGAGAGAAAGTGAAAAAGCATAAAAATGGCACTCAAAAAGATTTATTGAATAAACGGGACCAGCAGGTGGCATGGTGGTTAAGGTGCTGGACACTCCCACATGGCTGACCATGGTTCAAGTCCTGAATCTGGTGGCTTGCTTTCTCACTTCCTCTCTCTCTCTCTGTCTCTCTCTGGTCAAATTAAAACAAATGAATGACTAAATAAAATAAAATAAAATAAAATAAAATAAAATAAATAATCCTTATATAAAAAAAGATTTAATGAATAAACAAGAAAATCACACCAAAAATCATTTGCTGGATTTGTCCTTATTTGCTGAATTAGTTGGTAACCAATTTATTTTACTAAATAGAAAGCAAGAGAATTAGGGACCAGCAGATGGCATAATGGTTATATCACTGGACTCCCACATGGTCAATCATGGTTTGAGTTCTGAACCCAGAGGCTTGAAACTCACACCAGGCTCATGTGTGTGCATGCCCAAAATCCAGAGAGAAGACTGGAGGAGAAGGGCTTTCTGTGTTGACATTCCCCTAGAGGGTGATTTCTCATTTTCTGTCTCTTTATATCTCTCTGGCAATTGCATACACCCTATAGCAAAAAAAAAAAAAAAAAAAAAAAAAAAAAAACAAAAAACTCTAAAAGAAGAAAAAGAAAAAGAAGATATGAGAATTAAATCAGAAGCAATTTTGTTCCTAAATCTTTTTATTATTATTTTATTTTATTTTTCGAGAGGTTTTTCCTATAAGGCACGTGTGCTCACCAGAAAGACACAGAGAAACAGAGAAACAGAGAGACAGAAAGCGAGAAATCACCCCCCAGGGGAGATGGCCATGCCACAATCCCTTCTCCTCCATTCTCCTCTCGGGATCTTGGGCACGCACACACACGCGCCCGGCGTGAGTTAAAGCCACTCGTTCCGGGACTCGAACTGCAGTCGACTACATGGGAGTCCAGCAACATAACCATTATACCAGCTGCTGGTCCCAAATTTTAAGTTATTTTTAAAGAACCATTTTATTTAACTTTATTTATTCATTCATTCATTCATTCATTCATTTTAATTTGACCAGAAAGAGACAGAGTGAGAGCGAGGGAGAAAGTGAGAAAGCAAGCCATCAGGTCCGGGACTCAAACCACAGTTGGCCATGTGGGAGTCCAGCACCTTTAACCACCACATCATCTGTTATCCCCTATTAATTTTTTTAGAGAAATTTTTGCTATATGGCATGTGTGCTTGCCAGAGAAAGAGAGACAAAGAGACAGAAAGCAAGAAATCATGACCTGGGGAGATGGCTACACTGCAATCCCTTCTCCTCCATTCTCCTCTCAGGATTTTGGGTACACCCACACATGCGCCTGGCATGTTTTTTAATCCACCAGATCTGGGACTCAAACTGTGGTTGACTATGTGGGAATCCAGCAACATAATCACTATACCATCTGCTGGTCCCCTTTATTATTAGTTCTTTTTAAATTTTGCCAGCAGGCATGTATATCTGGAGAGAGACAGAAAAAGAGAGAGGAAGGGAAAGTGAAAAGGCACCCCCCAATGGGGAATGATCATACCATAATCCCTTCTCCATTTCTCTTCCTTTCAGGATTTTGGGCATGCACACACATATACCTGGCATGTTTTTCAAGCCACTGGGCCCAAGACTTGAACTGCACAGTCAGCCATGTGTGGCTCCAGCCACCTTAACCACCATATCACAGGCTGGCCCACTTCTAAAATTATTGATGCAGAACAAGTCAAATAAATTAAAGTATTTTGTAAATAAAATTAAATTGTATTTAGGTTCGAGTTCCTGCTAGGCACAAAATTTAACCAAAAAAATCTTGTGAATTTAAAATATTGGGCTGTCAGAAAAGTTATGACTCATTCTTGCATGGAAAAACATAGGTGTATTAAGGGCCGCAGGTGGCATGATGGTGAAGGGGCTGGACTCCCACATGGCCAACTGTGGTTTGAGTCCTAGACTTGGGGCTTGCTTTCTCACTTTCCCTTTCTCTCTAGCTCTGTCTCTCTCTCAATCAAAAAATTCTAAATTATAATTATAAATATTCTTTTAAAATATTATATAACAAGCCAAACATATTTAAAGCAAGATCAGCTTATTTCTACTTTCCTTTAATGTAATGCCACAGATTATGGGAAAACTGTTTCTAGTTCTGTATATTTAAAGTTATGCATAGTTGACTTATTTATAATGAGATGTTTAGGTTTGAGCATTTATAAATTACTCATTTGTAGGTTAACTACCTGATCATTGGAAAATATATTATAGTTTGGGTTCTTTCATTTAGGCAGCTAAGGCATTGGAATCTTAAACTAAAAACATAATTTTTTTTTTGGAGAGGTTTTTGCTGTAGGGCGCGTGTGCTCGCCAGACAGACAGAGAGAGACAGAAAGTGAGAAATCACCCCCCAGGGGGGATGGCCACGCCGCAATCCCTTCTCCTCCATTCTCCTCTCGGGATCTTGGGCACGCACGCACACGCACCCGGCGTGAGTTTAAGCCACCGGGTCCAGGACTCAAACTGCAGTCAACTACACGGGATTCCAGCGATATAGCCATTACACCAACTGCTGGTCCCATAAAAACATAAATTATACGGGAACCAGCAGTTAGCGTAATGGCTATGTCGCTGGACTCCCACGTAGTCAACCGCGGTTCGCGTCCTGGACCCGGTGGCTTAAAACTCACGCCGGGCGCGTGTGCGTGCGTGCCCAAGATCCCGAGAGGAGAATGGAGGAGAAGGGATTGCGGCGTGGCCATCCCCCCTGGGGGGTGATTTCTCGCTTTCTGTCTCTATGTCTCTCTCTGTCTGTCTGGCGAGCGCACGCGCCCTATAGCGAAAACCTCTCAAAAAAAAAAAAAAAAAAAACATAAATTATACTTGTAACACTGTTGAAATGACTAAGTTTGTTTTGTTTTGTTTTGCTTTTTAGGTTTTGTCTTAGGGCGCATGCACTGGCCAAAGAGAGAGCCATACAGAGGAAGGGAAAATGAGCTATCATCCCCCAGGGAGGATGGTTATGCTGCAATCTCTTCTCCTCCACTGTCCTCTTGGGATTTGGGGCAGGCACACAATGGTATGAGTTTCAAGCCATCAGGTCTGGCACTTGAACTGTGGTCAGCCATGCGGAAGTCCATTGCCTTAACCACCACATGGCCTGTTGGCCCTCAGCTAAGTTTCGTGTGCATATGTGTGTAATTGGCAAAACTTACATCACAAAGTCCTTTAGGGAGTCACTTTCACAAACGTAGAGAATCTCTTTGGGTTTGCAGTGGAACAAGTCCTTAATTTTCTCCATGATCTTTATGGCTATGGCTGTCTTCCTGGTTCCTGGAAAGCAGTGGATGAATAATTCCCGCGTCTCCTGAAGGCTCTTGGAAAGCAACTCACCCTGCTCTGCTATGAGCAAGTTGACAAATTCACAGCCAAGCTGGTCACTCAGGAGAGACCTGGAGCACAGCGAGAGGACGACCAGGGCCTGCAGCAAGCCTGCCATTTCATCCTCGTTAGCAAGTCTGTAGGACTGCGGGTAGTGCACAGGAATTTCGCCAGGTCTACCCTGTGTGCTGGTCAGAATCAGCCTTGGAAGGACACACAGTCTCCCCGTGTAACCACCGACACTTTGCAGTTTCTGCTTTAACTGACGAGCCGTGTTTCGGGCATATTCGGCGGCTCCAGTCCAGCTGGGGTCTAACAAGGTGGTGTAGAGCACCAGGGGGCTGTTGAGTGCTATCAAGAGAGCATCACACAGGACGCTCCGCTCCTCCTTTAGGCCAATGTCACCAGCCCAGCTTCTAGAAAGTAGCACAATCCCTTGAGAACAAGGATATATCTGTGTCTTCATTAATTCCTCCAGTCCTTTATGAGCTGAGAACAACTTCTTGCAGAGGGATTCCGGTTTAAATTGTATCTCTTCCCGTGTCACTGAAAATTCAAATAGAAATCACCAAAAATTACAAAAGCAGATAGTAAGGAGAAAAAGACTCTAGCCATCCTCTCAAAAAAAAAAAAAAAAAAAAAAAATGGGGACCAGCAGTTAGCATAATGGCTATGTCGCTGGACTCCCACATAGTCGACCACGGTTCAAGTCCCGGACCCGGTGGCTTAAACTCACGCCCGGTGTATGTGCATGCATGCCCAAGATCCCGAGAGGAAATGGAGGAGAAGGGATTGCGGCATGGCCATCCCCCCTGGGGTGATTTCTCGCTTTCTGTCTCTCTGTCTCTCTCTGTCTGTCTGGCGAGTGCACGCGCCCTATAGCAAAAACCTCTCCAAAAAAAAAAAAAAAAAAAAAGACTCTAGCCATGGAACTGTGGGTTTCCTTGCCTGCGAAGACAGCAACGCCTCTTCACAGCCCAGGGCATTCTCATTTCTGACAGCTCTTGCACAGGGGAAACCATCAGGGAGAGGCCCTCAGTGAACGGCCTCCTACCACACTCTCTCCTCAACCCCAGATGGTCCGTACAGCCAGGAAGTCATGCCTTCCTGTTAAGGGCTTTTGTTAACCTGATTTTTTTTTTTTTTTTTGAAACCAAGAGCTTTCCTTTAGAACAGGAATTCTGAACCTTTGGCAATTTTGTACCCCCCACCCTCTCACCCAGGGGGCATTTGGCCATGTCTAGAGAATTTCTGATGGTCACAACTAGCCCATAGTGGGTAAAGGTCAGGAATGCTGCCAAGCATCCCCCAATTCACAGGGCACCCCCCACACCCCTGCAACAAAGACCCAAAGGTCCATACTACAGTCTGGATGGAGGAGCCTTGCTGTGGGAGCTCGGGCGAGCCCACAGCCCCTTCAGCGCTGGAGAGCCGGAAGGCAATTCTCCTCTACTAGAGACCTAAGGAATGCCAGCACTCTCCAGTTTGCACAGGAGCCATAGTGACTGGAGACCTACGAGCACATGGAAGCCTAGCGGGGACTTGTTGGGAAACAAGACTCAGACACGTACCTTATTTCAGGACCATTATGCCTGCTACAGCCTACGTCTGACCTCTAGGAGAAAGACTTGCACTAGTTGCTCCTACCAGTCCCTCCCAGCTTATTTTTAGAAAACAATAGTCCCCTCAGATGAAATCGAGAGAATACCTGGAAACAAACGCCGTTGCAGAGCCCCCTTAAATTCCAGGACTTTAGTGGGATACACTGGGCTTCGTAGTACAGCAGAGGCCGGTGAAATCCGGAGAGAGCTGTAGTCTGTGGCCAAACTGGACCGCGCTAAACCAGCAACGTGAAAAGTTGTTTTGACAAAAAAAAAAAAGCAGTAAGTTAAAGACAGGTGGGTGCCTGGTGCCTGGGCTGGTGTCACACTTACTGAGCCTCAGTGGTGCATATCCGGAAGGAGAGTGCTGGCTATGCTATCCCTGCAGGGCCGTGCGCATGCTAATTCTGTCTCATTTGGGGCAAGTCACTTCACCTCCCTCTCATTTGAGAGTGAGGTGAGGATCCTGCAGATTCTTTTCAACTGTAACATTCTGATTCCAGGTCATTACTAAGAAAAGGCTTTTAGTGGGCTTAGCATAGACTGAGCACAGGGCACCAGGAGATCGTGTAATGGCTATGTCATTGAACTCCCATGTAGTCAACTGTGGTTCAAGTTCTGGACCTGATGGCTTAAAACTCATGCCACGCGTGTGTGTGTGCGTGCCCAAAATCCCAAGAGGAGAATGGAGGAAAAGGGATTGTGGTGAGGCCATCCCCCCTGGGGAGTGATTTCTCACTTTCTGTGTCTGTCTTTCTCTGTCTCTGGAGAATACACATGCCCTATAGTAAAAATCTCTCTTAAAAAAAAAAAAAAAAAAAAAAAAAAAAAAAAGATTGAGCATAGAATTTTTATTTATTTATTTATTTTATTATTTATATTTTTAGGATATGTGCACTTGCCAGAGAAAGAGACATGAAGCAGAAAGTGAGAAATCACTTTCCACAGGCATGGAGAAGCTACAATCCATTCTCCATTTTCCTCTTGGGATTTCGGGTGTGCACGCACACACATCTAGTGTGATTTTCAAGCTGCCAGACCGGGTCCAGGGCTCAAACTGTGGCTGGCCATGTGGGAGTCCAGTGACTTAACCACCATACCACCTGCTGGCCCCTAAGCACAGAATTTTAAAAATATTGTTGTAGTTGTTATATTCCCACCCAAGAATAGATAGAATTGAAAGTGGCAAGGTCTCTAGTTTTGTGCATGTGTGACAGAGAGAGAGAGAGAGAGAGAGAGACTCAAACAAATTTAGGACAAGACAAAGAATGAGGCAGTAAATTTTATTAATCATTCAAGTCTTGATCCAGGCTTCTTTTATCAAATTTGGAACACACGAGCCATGAAGCAAAGCTGATAAGCCTAGTTCCACTTCTAGATTAATTAGGAGTCATTCAAGCAAAACTGTAAGGGAAATGAAATCACTAAGGGTTCACCTGCCCAGCGGCCAGACCCCCCCACCTTCCTGCAACCACTTTTGTATCATTTTATATTAACTCTTAAAGTTACTGAAAAAACTCTAATTTGTCAACAATGTTTCTCTCAATAGATTTAGTGGAGAATATCCTTTTAAGAGTGAGATTGTTACTATTTTGACTATCAATATCAGCCTGTAAAAATTTTTCAACAGTGGCTCAACAGGTAGTCTATTGGTTAAGAGACTGGACTCCCACATGACTGACCACAGTTCAAGTCCCAGGCCTGGTAACTTACTTTCTCATTTTCACTTTCTCTCTCTGGTCAAATTTTTTTTTTTTAAATAACTATTTATTCTATTTTATTTATTTATTCATTCATTGATTTTTAAATTTGACCAGAGAGAGACAGAGGGTGAGAGTGAGAGAGAGAGAGGAAGTGAGAAAGCAAGCCACCAGGTCCAGGACTTGAACCCCGGTCGGCCATGTGGGAGTGTCCAGCGCCTTAACCACCACGCCACCTGCTGGTCCCTCTCTGGTCAAATATTTAACAAATAATTTTTTTGGACAGAGTTTTGCTATAGGGCATGTGCATTTGCCAAAGACAGAGAAAAAGTGAGAAATCAACCCACCCAGAGGGATGGCTATGCCACAATCCACGCTCCTCCATTCTCTTCTTGGAATTTTTTTAAAGAACTATTTCACTTAACTTTATTTGTTTATTTATTTATTTTAATTTGACTGGATAGAGACAGAGCGAGAGAGAAAAAGAAAGAGAGAGAGGGAGAGAAAGAGATTGAGAAAGCAAGTCACCATAGCCAGGACACAAACAGCAGTCAGCCATGTGGGAGGCCAGCGCCACCCACCATGCCACCTGCTGGCCCATCTCCTCTTGGAATTTTGGGTATGCATGCACACACCCCTGGCGTGAATTTCAAGCCTCTGGGTCCGGGAATCGAACTGTAGTCAGTCATGTAGGAGTCCAGCACCTTAACCACTATGCCACCTGCTGGCCCAAAATAAATAATTCTTTTTAAAAAAAATTATTTTCAACAGGGGCCAGTAAGTGGTGTAATGGTTAAGGCGCTGGATTCCACATGGTTATCTTTGTGGTTTGAGTCTCAGACCCAGGGGCTTGAAAGTCACAGCAGGCACATGTGCGTGCGTGCCCAAAATCCCAAGAGGAGGATGAAAGGGAAGAGACTGTAGTGTGGCCATCCCCTCCGGGAGGTGATTTATCACTTTGCCTCTGTGTTTTAAGTCAGCACACATCCCCTAGGACAAAAAAAAAAAAAAAAAAAAAAGTTTTTCAACAGATCTTTCATCCTATATGAAAGGGAACTTTCATTAATTCATGTCTGATGGCAAAAAATGGGCTAACATCCAAATATTTCTTGACCTCAGAATCATTCATGTTCTGAGTATTTGGCACCAAAAATATTAGAAAAAAGAATCCTATAATGAGAGAACCTTTGCAAGCAAAAATAGCTTTTTTTTTTTTTTAGAGAGAGAGATTTTTGCTATAGGGCATGCGTGCTCACCAGAGAGACACAGAGAGACAAAGAGACAGAAAGCGTGAAATCACCCCAGAGGGGTGATGGCCACACCACAATCCCTTCTCCTCCATCCTCCTCTCAGGATCTTAGGCACGCACGCACATGCACCCAGCGTGAGGTTTAAACCACCAGGTCCAGGACTTGAACCACAGTGGACTACGTGGGAGTCCAGTGATGTAACCATTTTGCCATCTGCTGGTTCCAGCTTTCTATTTTTAAACTAAACTCTGACTCAGTCCGCAAAGGGTGGAGAAGGGGCTTCCTCCTGCTGACTGGATGGCTTTGCTTCCCCATTACCTGACTGAATATCCAGCATGGTGACCACCCAGTGCTCAGCTGTCAGCCTCGTGACCATGTTGTCTCTCATGATCCAGGAATCCGGGGCCTCCGCGAACACCACACAGCAGAAGGGCTCCACTCGAACCACACAGACATAACCATACAGGACATCTTTTTGATACACATTCAAGATTTTGGTAGTGAAATTCACCTTCAGCTTCTCACGGCAGAAGTGGAAGGTGGGCAATTTTTCTATGCAGTTCTCTATTTCCTTTTTTAATAAGTCAGGGTTCACTTTTTCCCTCTTACATCCGAACACTTCTTTGCTCTTGTCATCCACCCCGATAATTAGGTATCCCCCTTGAGTGTTGGCAAAGGCAGAAACATAATGAGGCAGCATTTCCTTAATCCGAGGGACAATTTTTTTGGTGGTGAACCTTTTAAACTCAACATGCGTTGACTCTGTAAAGTTGAGTTTCTCCTTGTACATAAGTTTGTCTTTTTTAAAAAATTCGGAGGCAGACATCTTTATATCTTCCTCTTCCTGGATGCAACTGCTGAGTCCTTGCTGAGGCTGCAGCATCTCCTCCACCGGCCGCCTTCTGTGGGCTCCAGCCCCCTTCTCTCTGAGAAGCTCTAGGGCACCAGAGGCGCTCAGGTTGATGGCAGACGTCACATCTCTCTGATACAAATTGGAACGCAAGCTGCAGATCCTCAGCGGGAGGCTGAAAAGATCTGGGCTCCATGGCTTCACAAAAATCAGGAGCGTGTGGCCCTGCTGCATGCAGTCCAGATACCTCTGTGAACCTGAAGGAAGGAGCTTTTGAAAAGAAGTTTCCAAATCCTGCCCCAGCCCGTGGCAGCGGTAGCTGTAGGTTTTATCCTCTAGCTCTGCTTTGATCACACCCCCTCCAGAGTTTAACAGCGCACATACAGCCTGGATGATTTTCGAATTCTCAGCTCTTTTCAGACACCCATTGGGCATCTTCTTCCTGTTCTCTTCTCCGAAAGTCACTTTGCCCACTTCAACGATGATCTCGGGATAGGGCATTTCTTCATCGTTCTTGGGACCCTCCATCCGAGCAGCCCCTCAGTGCTCCACAATAACAGAACGGGATTCCTGTAAATATTCAGAACAGCACTGTTTTTATATTAACAAGAATTCCAGAGAGTGCAATATTTTCCTCAAAGCTATCAGTTATTGGGGATACATTTTTAACATTGGAAATAATCTTTGTTATTGTTGCTTTCTAACAACTTTGCCAAATATCTTTAGCCTTTCCAGAAGAATAGGTATAAATGAAAGAAAATGCTTAATATTTTGCCTTAATGGAAGAGTTATATTTTTGAAATTTTCAGCCATTTTTCATTTAAAATCAGGAAGTGCTAACATTGAGCCCAGATATAAAAGGCATGGGTTGGCACAAGGGCCAAAGTCAGGCATCTGAGAATGTGGAAAAATACTAGGTTGTCTGGAAAGTCGTGAATATTTTCCTATGATTTATTTTCTTTTTTTAAAAAAGTTATTATTTATTTATTTATTCATTTATTTACTTATTTTTAGTTTGACCAGAAAGAGACCGGGGTGGGGGTGGGGGGGACCAGCAGTTAGCGTAATGGCTATGTCGCTGGACTTCCACGTAGTCGACCGCGGTTCGAGTCCCGGACCCGGTGGCTTAAACTCACGCCAGGTGTGTGTGCGTGTATGCCTAAGATCCTGAGAGGAGAATGGAGGAGAAGGGATTGCAGCGTGGCCATCCCCCCTGGCGGGTGATTTCTCGCTTTCTGTCTCTCTGTCTCTCTCTGCCTGTCTGGCGAGCGCATGCGCCCTGTAGCAAAACCTCTCCAAAAAAAAAAAAGAAGAAGAAAGAGACGGGGGGGGTGAGGGGGGGGGAGAGAAAGTAAGCTGCCAGGTCCTGTACGTGAACCGCAATTGGCCACGTGGGAGTCCAGTGCCCTAACCAACAGGCCACTTGCCAGCCCCCCTGTGTGTTTCTATGCAAAAATGCGTCATGACTTTCCTGACAACCCAATAGAAGTCAGAAGATGCTCCTATTCATGAGTCAATGGAGAAGGAATGGCTGGTAGCAGAGAACTAAAGGAATGTAGATTTGGAGTACAGATACTGTAGAAAATCTTGCTATAAAAACAAACACAAAATTTTATATATTAAAGTTTGCTCGCTTATTTATTTCTGAGAGAGAGAGGGGCACACCCAAAAAGATCGTCATACCACAACCCACCCCTAGCCTCAGTTGTCCAGGATCGGGGGCACATACATGCCCAGTGTGAAGAGGGGGACCCTGGGATATGGACCGAGGACCTGCTTAGCTGGGTGTGAGTTCAGTATCACAAAGTTGCATTGCCACTATGCCACTGCAGCTGGTCCAAATTTGGCATTTTCAGATGCTATTTTAGGGGGCTGGCAGTGGTGTGGTAGTTAAGGCACTGGACTCCCACATGGTCAACCACAGTTCGAGTCCAGGACTGGTGGCTTGAAACTCACACATGCTTGTGTGCCCAAAATCCCAGGAGGAGGCTAGAGAAGATCGCAGTGTGGCCATCCTCCTGGGGGATGATTTCTCACTTTCCCTCTTACTGTCTCTCTGTCTGCTCAGTGAACACACATTCCCTGTGGCAAAAACCTTAAAAAAAAAAATGAGGGCCAACAGTGGTGTGGTGGTTGAGGCACTGGACTCCCACATGGCAGACTGTGGTTCAAGTCCCACACCTGGCAGCTTGACTTGCTTTCTCACTTTCCCTTTCTCTCTCTCTCTGGTCAAATTAAAAAGTCATAACAACAGGCGACCAGCAGATGGCACAGTGGTTACACTGTTGTACTCCCACATAGGCTGACCACAGTTTGCGTCCCAAACCTGGTGGCTTAAAACTCATGCCAGGAGGCCAGCAGGTGGTATGATGGTTAAAGGTGCTGGACTCCCACACGGCCGACCACAGTTCAAGTCCTGGACCTAGTGGCTTGCTTCGTCACTTTCCCTCCTTCTCTCTGATCACATTGGAAGATAATAATAACAAATAAAGTTAAAATGAAAATAATTCTTTAGGTACCAGCAGTTGGCGTAATTGCTATGTCACTGGACTTCCATGTAGTCGACTGTGGTTCGAATCTCGAACCTGGTAGCTTAAACTCACGCCGGGCGCATGTGCGTACGTGCCCAAGATCCCAAGAGGAGAATGGAGGAGAAGGGGTTGGGGTGTGGCCATCCCCCCCTGGAGGGGGTGATTTCTCGCTTTCTGTCTCTGTGTCTCTCTCTGTCTTTCTGGTGAGTGCACGCACTCTGTAGCAAAAACCTCTTCAAAAAGAGAAAATAATTCTTAAAAAAAATAAATAAATAAAAACACCTCATGCCAGGTGTACATGCATGGGTGCCCAAGATCCACAGAAGAGAATAGAAGAGAGGGGACTGTGGCGTGGCCACCTGTCCTAGGGGGTGATTTCTCATTTTCTGTCTCTTTTTGTCTCTCTGGTGAGTGCATGCACCCTATAGCAAAAATCCCTCTTGTAATAATAATAATAATAATAAGAAGAAGAACAACAACAACAACAACAACAAATAAAATTAAATAAACAAAATCTTTTTAAAAAAAGCTATTTTATACATTTTTAAAAGCTTTCCCTGGGGCCAAGAGGTGGTGTAATGGATAGGGTACTGGACTTCCACATGGCCAACCATGGTTTGAGTCCCAGACCTGGAGGCTTACTTTTTCACTTTCCCTCTTTCTCTCTCTGTGTCTCTCTGGAAATATGAAAACAATAATAATAAATTTAAATAAAATAATTCATTTTTTTAAAAAAGCTTTCCCCTATTTCTAAAAGAATATCAAAAGCAAAAGTCTTTTCAGCTCTTCACACATTCTCTAAAAAAATTTTTATTGAGAGATTTTTGCTATAGGGTGTGGTGCATGCGTTCACCAGAAAGACAGAGAGAGAGAGAGAGAGAGACAGAAAGCGAGAAATCACCACCACCACCCCGGGGGGCGGGGGGGTGGCCATGCCACAATCCTTTCTCCTCCATTCTCCTCTCGGGATCTTGGGCATGCACACACACGCGCTCGGCATGAGTTTAAACCACTGGGTCCAGGACTCAAACAGCAGTCAACTACATGGGAGTCCAGCGACATAGCCATTACGCCAACTGCTGGTCCCACGTTCTTTAAAATTTTTAAAGTACATTTCTTCTTATGTTGTGTGATGTGGGTGCAGGAGTCCTCCTTCTCTCCTAGTAGATCAACCCTATGTTGTGGGAATGCTGAGTCTTGGGTGAAAACAATGAACTTTTGGAGCATGGTCATTAAACTAATCTTTCCTCCTTTTGCTTCATCAGCCAGAGAATAAGCACTTAGTTTGAAATTAGAGCTCTGAAGCAAATGTTTCAGAAAAGACTCCCTTACCTTTGGTTAATTGCAAAACAAAATATTTACTAACTCAAATCAAAATTCTTCCTGTAGGAGAAGAGTGCTCACCTCTCTGAGTGGTCTTTGTGAAGCAGGGCCTTGTGGATGTTGCTTACACTCACGAGGAGGCAAAAAGTTCACATCCAGCAAGACATGTACCCTCCTCTGGCATCACTCTGTTCCTGGGTGTCTTCTCACTCTTCAGGCCACCCAGGATCAACCTGAGGAGTCATTTCTAGTATGCGAACCTCTCCTGCAGGTATATGTAAGTGTAGTAGTTTATGTCCTTAGGGAAATTCCTCATAGCATTCTATTCCAATCATAGAAGTGCTAGAAGGTACTTTAAAGATCTTCAAGTCCAGCCATCTATCTGATTCTTAAATCCTGTTCTATTCTATCTCCAACTCCCGACAAACCCGGAGACCAGTAACACATTCTCTCAAAGTAGTCCTTTCTCTATTCTGACAGCTGCGATTTGTCTCTCTGTAAGTTCCACCGATGGGATCCACAGAACAAATCCAATTGATTTTTTTGTTTTTTTGTTTTAGGATTTTTTACTTTATGAAAGAAAGAGAGACACCCCTGGCAATGTCTCAATACCACAGTCCGCCCCAGCCTCAGCCAGCCCCAGGTCACTGGCCCATGCACAGGTGTGCCCGGCGTATTCAGGGAGCTCTCCAGACACAGACCGGCAACCCTCCCCCGTGGTTCTGACTTGTAGAGCATCACGGTTTACTGCTGCACACCACCTGGCCCCTCTAACTGATCTGGACTGGCAGACCCTATAGTCTCCCAACTCCAAGTCTCATTGATATTACTTGGATGCTGATAGCTACTATGATAAATTCAAAGTTTCCTGAGATTTCAGCCTCATATGAATATCCCTTTTACACTTTCCAGAATTTCTCATTCATTTTCTTTTATAAGTTTCTCCCAAGCTATTGTTTTATAAAATCCTCAGTTAAAAAAAAAAAAAAAAAAAAAAAGCTGTGCCTAAAATAGATGAGATTTAAAAAACATTTTTTTTTTACCTGTTGCCCTTGTGTGTCCTCTTGCTGCTTCTGTTCCACATCTGGCTTTGGTCTGAATGTTTGCCTGTTGTCATGGCCCCTGCTGCCCTCTGATATCAGCCTGGGAGGAGTAGGAACTGTGCCAGACTCCCCCCCCCCCCCCCCCCACAACATTGACCCACTGAGGAAGGCTGATAAAGACTCAAGAAGGGCCTATGACAGGGCAGTTTAGCAGGCCAGGGCTGACCTCAGGGAGTGAATGAGGTGGTAATGGGAAAACACAGGGTTTGAGAGTGAGCAGCCAGAGTTAAATGCCACTGCTTCTAAGGGAATGAACATAAACCCACGTGTACAAGCACCTTCTACCCTGGTTAATTTTGTTTGCAAAGCTCTATGCTCATTTTAAATTAAGTTATCCTGTATGTAGTCGTTATGAACAGTATTAACCTATTTCATCCCTTTCAAACGACTTGTTCTATCCTATGTATGTTTATTCCTTTTCCTACTCTTTCTTTGTTAGACACTAGATCCAGCTTAGAAAAATGCTTATAGATGAGGAGCTGGCTTTCCCAGGGTGGGAGGATTATAGGTAATTTCCCATTTAACTTCTTTGTCTTCACCTTCTTTCTTTTCTTCTTCTTTTTTAAAAATTTTTTCAGTTAACTTTATTCATTTATTTATTCATTTGTTTATTTCAATTTGACCAGAGAGGGAGAGAGGGAGAGAGAAAGTGAGAAAGCAAGCCGCCAGTTCCAGGACTTGAACCGTAGTCATCCATGTGGGAATCCAGTGCCCTTAATCACCACGCCACCTACCGGCTCCTTTCTTTTCTTCTTTTTCAACTGTTGTGTGTGTGTGTGTGTGTGTGTGTGTGTGTGTGTATTTTTTTTTTTTAATAGAGGGAGATTTTTGCGATAGGGTGCATGTGATTGCCAGATAGATAGAAAGACAAAAAGCAAGAAATCAGCCCCCAGGGGAAATGGCCATGGCACAATATCTTCTCCATTTTCCTCTCAGGATTTTGGATATGCATACACACACGCCTGGTGTTTCAAGTTGCTGGATCTGGGACTTGAATCATGGGCAACTTTGTGGGAGTTCACCGATGTAATTATTATGCCATCTGCTGGTCCTTGTTCTGTATTTTTTAAATGGCTTGCAGTGAGCATGAATTGTTTTTATAATTTAAAATTTTATAATTTAAAAATAATTAAGTAGGGAGCCTCTAGAACTCCTGGAGAGAGCTGGTCCTGCTGATACCTTGATTTGAGTGAAGCTGATTCTGAATTGTTAGCTTTAAAAGAGCCATGAAAGAATATATAATACTTCTGTTGTTTTGAGCCAGCAAGTTTGTGGTAACTTGTTATGGCTAGCCACTGGCAACTAATACACTTCTCTTTCTAAATCAACCCAGCAAACATTTCTGCTTCAATTTGTTTATGAGGAAGTGACATTCTTAAATAGGTCTCTGGCCATCCCTGTTTTATTTTTAAAATTTTAGCTACCGGGCACATGAGATGCTGGAAACAGAGAGACAGAAAGGGAAAGTGAAAAATCTCCCCACCTCCAGGGAGGATGGCCACACCATAATCCTTTCTCTTCCAGTCTCCAGAGATTTGGGGCATGCTCATACACTCCCCCAGTGAGTTTTTTAAGCTGCCAGGACCAGGACTCAAACTGCATAGCTGGCTGTGTGGAATCCAGCCACCTTAACCACCAGACCATCTGCTGATCCCCAGGCATCTCTGCTCTATTCTGTTAGCATCTGCTGCCCCTACACATAGATCTGCTGTGTGGGCATTACTTAGCCTTGTACATACTTGACTGAATGGAGTTCTCAGGACAGGAGGCAGAGGGGATATGATGATGCATAATTAGCATGGCAACATAAACTCCAAAGGTTGGCTTTGACTTCAGTTTTAGTCCTTTGTCACTCATGTCACTTCTGAGTTCAATCTCACTGAGGGACCTGCAGCATGGCCATCCCCCTCAGGCGTACTTTCTCCCTTTCCCTCTCTCTACATCTACCTTTCTTGTCAGTCTCAGTTTCACACTGCAACCCCTTTGAAACTGTTTATTTTTAGAAGGATAAAATGATCACCATTTTTTTTTTTTTGAGAGGTTCTTGCTATAAGGTGCATGCGCTCACCAGAAAGACGGAGAGACAGAAAGCAAGAAATCACTCCCCCACCCCCCCACCCACCGAGGGACGGCCACGCCGCAATCCCTTCTCCTCCATTCTCCTCTTGGGATCTTGGGCACACACTCACACGCCTGGCGTGAGTTTAAGCCACCGGGTCTGGGACTTGAAACTGCGGTCGACTACGTGGAAGTCCAGTGACATAGCCATTACACCAACTGATGGTCCCGCACCATTTATTTTTTAAGAATTATTTATTTAATTTTATGTGTTATTATTATGTTTTAATTTGACCAGAGAGAGAAAAAAGGAAAGTGAGAAAGTAAGCTACCAGGATCAGGACTCAAACCATGGTCAGCCATGCGGGAGTCCAGCATCTTAAGCACCATGCCTCCTGACAGCTATGTGACCACCATTTATTGAAAACGTACTTACTAGGTGCAAGGAACCATGCTGGGAGCTCTACCCACTACATGGAAACTTGAGATTATGAGGTGAGTAAGTGGAAGAGTGGATCCCTTTCTCTCTCCCTCAAAACCAGGTCAGATTCAAATAATCGTGCTCCTTTCAAGGTTGTGATTCTGGAATGCTTGTGTGAAGGCTTCAAAGTCAGAAGTCTCACCAAGCACCTCCCTGTTAGGTTTGATTTGGGAGCAGTGGCAAAGTCAGAGGCGGCAAAGGCGAAAATACCAGAGTCAGGCTTTGGGGTTTAATAAAATCAGCATAATTTATTCTGCGCTCTTGGGTGAGGTCCCTCAGCCTCAGTCTGGTCAGAGGCCGAGGGAGTCACACCCAGGGTGGGTGCTGCTCGTTCTTAAAGGGCCGTTGTCCAATAGGTGCTCACCATCGGTCCTTGTCTGGCCAATGAAGTTCGCTGTTTCTGTTCAACTTTGACAGGCGCGCCAAATGCTGAAGGGCAGGAGAGTCCGTTGGTGATGGTGGCCAGGTGTGGACAACAGGAAAGTTCCTGCCGCCTGGAATGTTTCCGCCATGTTTCTTTTCCCTTCCCCCAGACCTTACACTCCCCCTTTCCGCCCCGTCTACAGAAAGGATATCAGTTGGGCAGGGAAACTAAAAACTGGATTGTTTTCTTCTGCAGTACACTATGGAGGATTGAATCGGGGAGGGTGCTAATGTGGATGAGCAAAGAGGGTTTTTCCCTTCCTTCTTCAAAGCTCTTTAGTTAAGTCCCTGGACATGAATAGTTGTCAGGCTAGGGAGGATCTCACATTTAAACCTTGGTATCTCTAAAGCAAATGTTCCTGATATGAAAGAATTTGAAATCAGTGACTCAGACAGTACTTTATCCTAGGTCTTGGGGAAGTTATTTGGCCAAGTTGTTGATGATGGGTGAAGAACTGGAACACCCAATTTATTTAAGGCTTGTTCACTCATTAAGCATTGCCTTTTACAAGCAGAGGTAGTTATGGCACAGCCTGCATGTGCCACAGTCACGAACTGACAAATAGCGATGAAGGGGACAAGTTTGTCTCTTGACCCTGAGGTGTCTCCATCTCACACTTCGCTCTTTCAGAGAGATGACTTGAAGATGACTTGAAGACTACAGACAGTATAATAATGAAGAGCAATAATCCTGGATCCACCATACCACTCACCCTGCGTACGTTTCCTTGCCTTCATTTATTCTTTCATTCGGTCAGCTATTTTGGGGTACCTATTTTGAGGCACTGCTAGTACCTAGCTATAAAACTTTGGCTAAGCCAATCTAAGCCTCAGATTCCTTCTATGTCAATAGAAAAAATAATCAAGGACCAGCAGGTGGTGTGGTGGTTAAGGTGCTAGACATTCCCATATGGCCAACCATGTTTCAAGTCCTGGACCTGGTGGTTTGCTTTCTCGCTTTCTCTCTCTCTCTCTGTCTCTCTGGTCAAAATAAAATAAGTAAATGAGTAAATAAAATTAAAAATATTTAAAAAAAAAATAATAGTGCCGGGAACCAGCAGTTAGCGTAATGGCTATGTCACTGGATTCCCACATAGTCGACTGCAGTTCACGTCCCGGACCCGGTGGCTTAAATCTCACGCCGGGCGCGTGTGCGTGCATGCCCAGGATCCCGAGAGGAGAATGGAGGAAAAGGGATTGCGGCGTGATCATCCCCCCGGGGGGTGATTTCTCGCTTTCTGTCTCTATATCTCTCTCTGTCTGTCTGGCGAGTGCACACGCCCTATAGCGAAAACCTCTCCAAAAAAAATAAAATAAAAAAAATAATAATAGTGCCTTCTCCACGGAGTACTTGTGAGAATGAAGGGAAATGATACACACAGAGTTAGAATGGTACCTGGCATATAATGTCATCTTTTCATTCAATAATCGATTATCAAGGGCCAGACAGTGGTGCAGCAGTAATGGGTCCACAGGGAAAAGATCTTGGGTTCACTTCCTGGATCTCCCTGAGCATAACAGACACTCATATGTGCCTGTGATCTGGACTGGTTGAGAGTGGGGTGTGGATCACAGTATGAAGACCCTGTAGGGGGTCCTTCTCTCTCTCTCTTTTTCTCAGGAAAGAAATAAATCAATAAAGTTTTTTGGGGGACCAGCTGGTGGCATGGTGGGTAAGGGTACTGGACTCCCACATGGCTGACCATGGTTCAAGTCCCAGACCTGGAGGTTGCTTTCTCACTCCTCCCCCCTTACTCTAACCTTCTCTGGTTAAGTTTAAATAAATAAAGTTAAATAAAATAATTCTTACCAAAAAAAATAAATAACATCAGATGAGGGGCCGGCAGGTGGTGTGGTGATGGCATAGTGGTTAAAGGCACTGGATCCCCATATGACTGACCGAGGTTCGAGTCCTGGACTTGGTGTCTTGCTTTCTTGCTTTCTCTCTCGCACTCTCTCTCTCTCTCTCCCTTTCTCCTTCTCACTCTGTCCCTCTCTGGTCAAATTGAAATAAACAAATAAATAAATAAAGTTAAATAAAATAATTATCAAAAAAAGGAATAACATTAGCTGAGTACTCTACATTCCAGGCACTGTTCTCATTTGTCTCACAACGACTTTTATGAGGAAGGTGCTATGCTGTTATTATCCTATTTTTATAGGTAGGGAAACTGAAGAACAGAGTTTAAGTTGCTTGCCCATATAATCCTTGTGCATGACCAGCGCATTCTAGCGCCACTCTGGAAAGTAGCAATGTGAGCAGTGTGCTCTGAGCTACGATAGCTACACTTGCAAGAAAAAACTTCCCAACAAGAAAAAATCCCAGTCCAGCTCCCCAGCATGTACCATGGTTAAGTGCTGAGCACTGAAAGCTGGATCCCACACGGCAGACAGGAGTTCAAATTCTGGACCTGTCAGCTTCACACTGGGCTTGTACACATACACCCGGATGTACACATACACCCTGACAAGATGGAGAATTGGAAGAAAAAGGATTAAGGCCTGATCAGGCCATGTTGAGAAGTACTTTCTCGGGCACACGCATATATTCTCTACCACAAATAAAAATGAACAAACTTAAAAAAGAAAAGGATTTACCAACTAAGAGTGAATTAGAAGTTATAAGTAAGAATGTACCAGGCCAAGAAAGGAAGACAAACAGGAAACAAACCAACCAGGTAAAGGAAACAGCACATGCAGAGAAATATTCTCACATCTAACCCCTCCTATCTTTAGAAGTACAAAGGAGATCCTGTATGGGTTGAGTACAGATCTTCCATTTCCTCCTAGTCTTCCCTTTCATTTCTTTATATTCTACCCGTTCCTATCTGACACTCATACTCTGTGCTTGCCTTTTACATGCCATGTCTCTATTCGCACTGCCACAGTCTAATTTAGGCAGTTAGCTCTCACCTGGACCTTTGGAATACCTTCCCCTGCTTTCACTCTTCCCCTCCTCTAATCTAAACACAGAGGTAAGATTGAGTTTTCTAAAGCTCCTGGGAGCTCAGAACCTCATTACCTAACTTCTCAGCCTCTGAAGTCTTCAACTCTTCCACTTTATCCAG
The DNA here is from genome assembly GCA_026018925.1 of Tupaia tana. Classification (NCBI taxonomy): domain Eukaryota; kingdom Metazoa; phylum Chordata; class Mammalia; order Scandentia; family Tupaiidae; genus Tupaia; species Tupaia tana. Next base: position 29,280,652 of record JAKSZU010000011.1, on the reverse strand, counting down.
AGTACTCTGAACCAGTCAGCCAGCTACCCTTAAAGCTTTGACCTGTCTTTCCAATCTCCCACACCCTTTTATTTAACACTAACACTGGTCCTCAAACTTTGGTGCATTAGATTTGCTTGGGAGGGAGAGGTAAGGGCTTACTTCTTAAAAATGTGCATGCTTGGGGCCAGCAGGTGGCACAGTGCTTACAACACTGGACTCCCACATGGTTGACCACAGTTGAAGTCCCAGACCCAGGGGCTTAAAAGTCACACCAGGTGTGTGTGTGTGTGTGTGTGTGTGTGTGTGTGTGTGTATTCCCCAAATCCAGAGAGCAGAATGGAGAAGTTTTCTTACTTTCTCTGTGTCTCTAGCGAGCACACATGCCCTACAGTAAAAATCTCTAAAAAAAAAAAAGAAAAAGAAAGAAAGAAAAGGTGGGAGGGTGGGGACAGCTGCAGATGGTGAAGCAGATGGTGGAGAGGTTACATCCCTGGAATCGCACATGGCCGACCGTGGTTCAAGTCCAGAACCCAGTGGCTTAAAAATCACACTGGGGGGACCAGCAGTTAGTGTAATGGCTATGTCGCTGGACTCCCACGTAGTCGACCACGGTTCAAGTCCCGGACCTGGTGGCTTAAACTCACGCCGGGTGCGTGTGCGTGCGTGTCCAAGATCCCGAGAGGAGAATGGAGAAGGGATTGCGGCGTGGCCATCCACCCTGGGGGGCGATTTCCTGCTTTCTGCTTTCTGTCTTTCTGTCTCTCTCTGTCTGGCGAGCGCACGCGCCCTATAGCAAAAACCTCTCCACAAAAAAAAAAAAAAAAAAAAAAAATCACACTGGGTGCCTATGTGTGCGTGCCCAAGATCCCAGGAGGAGAATGGAGAAGGGCTTGTGGCGTGGTTATCGCCCCCAAGCCCCCACCACCCGGGGATGATTTCTCACTTTTCCTCTCACTGTCTCTGTCTCTCTTCTACCAGCTCATACACCCTATGACACCCTTAAAAAATGCATGCCTTGATGTGGGTTTTTTTGTTGTTTGCTTTTTTTTAAAGAATTATTTTATTCAACTTTATTATTTATCTATTTTATTTTAATTTGACCAGAGAGGGGCATAGTGAGAGAGAGAAAGAGACAGGCAGAGGGAGAGAGAGAGGGAGAGAGAGAAAGGGAGAAAGCAGGGTGCCAGGTCTGAGACTCAAACCACAGTCAGCCATATGGGAGTCCAGCGCCCTTAACCACCACATCACCTACCAGCCCCTGTTGTTTGCTTTTTATGTTAGCAGAGATCCACACTTCCAAGATGTTCCTCTGGTTATTCCTTTTTCTTTTCTTTTTCTTTCTTTTTTATTTTGAGAGATTTTTGCTATAGGACCCATGTGCTCTCCAGAGAGACAGAAAGTGAGAAATCACCTTGTAGGGGGAAGGCCACGCTGCTGCAATCCCTTCTCCTCCATTCTCCCCCCGGGGATTTTGGGCACACCCTCACAAGCGCCTAGCACAATCACCTAGTGTGAGATTAAGCGGCTGGGCCTGGGACTCAAACAGGTCAACTACGAAATAAGAGTTCAGCAACATAACCATTACGCCATCTGCTGGTCTCTTTAAAAAATTTTTAAAAGAGTTTTGTTTTTGTTTTTGTTTTTGTTTGTTCTTGCTATAGGGCATGTTTTCTCACCAGGAAACACAGTCAACTATGTGGGAGTCCAGCCACAAGCATTACACCATCTGGTGGTCCCTCGCACCACACTAATGATATCTTTACCTCAATTTGGTTAACTCCTCCATGCTTTCTCAGCTAATTGAGGGGCTTAATTATTGCTTCTTTCAGAATCTCCTAATTTTCAAATCCCATTCAACCGCCGAGACTCAGACGCAAGGCCAGCTCTCCCCAGGAAGTCTTTCCTGATCTCCTTTGCACTGTGACACTCAGTTGCACTTTTATTTGCCAGAGGGCTCAAGCATTCGCCAGACAGAGAGACTGAGAGAAAGGGAGAAAGCACCCACCAGGGGGCGTGGTCATGCCCCAACGCCTTCTCCATTTCTCCATCCAGTTCGGATATGGGGTACACACAAAAACCCATCCTGTTCTTACAAACATCAGGAGGTTCAAACCACGTCAACCAAGTGGGATTCTGCACAGGCAAAACCATTCTGCCCGGAGGCCTGAGGGCGGGATATAAAGGAGAGAAAAGAATTGCCCCAGGCACAGGAAGCCAACCTCTTAGAGAATAGAGAACGCGACCGAGACTCTAAAAGGCGACAGGACAAGCCTGTCCTCCATCCCGCCGCCCCACCCCTGAAGTTCTCCTCTGTCTCCTATTGGCTGCTCCCCGCATCAGCCCCGCCTTACGGCCGCTCATGTGACCGTCTGCTCGCCGTGGGATTGGCTGTCCGCAGAAAGCCGCGCTGGGCTGTGGGAGTTGGGCCTGCCGGCGAGGCACAGCGAGTGGAGAGAGAAGGCGATGACTGGTGTCCAGACCCTGCGATCTCAGAGCTTGAGAGCTCGGCTGCAGTCATTCTTTCCCGCGTGCGATAGGCCTCCGGAGAGGTCTGAGGCTTAGGAGCTCGGAAAGCGGGCTGAGATCTGCAGCCTGGGTGTTAGGTGAGCCCTGGCCTTATTGACGTTGCCGCGCAAGGACAGCTCAGTCTCCCGAAGTTAGTCCTTATTATTGTATAGGTGTGCGGATGAGGGTCTGCTGTGTTAAGCTTCGGCTGTCTGGCACAGAGAGCTGCACAGAGCGCCACGCGGTAGAGCCTGGAGGCATGAAGCTTGGTATGGTCCTTATCTATGCGAAGCGATGGGGTAAGTAGGCTTTATATTGTGCTGATGCTTTTATAATCTAGGAGCAAAAGGTTTAGTAGAGAGGGCTGTTAACTGACTGAAGTCAGTGTTCATTTATTGAACCTCTTTCCATGTCCCAGAGCAGTGGCTGCAAAGGCCCATAAAACATAGGCCTGGGTCTTCAGGAACTCTGTGAGATGGGGCTGGTGGGAAAGACCACGGAAAGCATAAACTGGTGAATAGTTGGCATGTGATGGTGCTGTCGGCGTCAGAGGAGGGGATGACTGAGGGAATTAGGGCTAATTAAAAGAAGGTGACATTTAAAGAAGCTTTAGAAGAGTAAGTAGGCGCTCTCCCTATTAAAAGGGGTGGGGAAAGCCCTTCACGTGGAGCATAGTGTCTGAAGCAGAAAATTAGGAAAATGCTGTGTGTGGCGGTAGCACGTGGAGTGTTTGCCAGGAGCTGAAGATGAAGCTGAGAGGTAGATAGAAGTTACGCTTTTTAAAAAATCTTGGTACTCAGGATGTCTGGATTATGATTATTATTTTGGAGAGGTTTTTGCTATAGGGCGGGTGCGCTCGCCAGAAAGAGATAAGTCACGCCACGATGGGATGGCCACGCCGCAACCCCTTCTCCATTCTCCTCTCTGAATCTTGGGCACACATGCACAGGCACCCGGCGTGAGTTTAAGCCACTGGGTCTGGGACTCGAACATGCGGTCGACTACATGGGAGTCCAGCAACATAGCCATTACATCAGCTGCTGGTCCCAGGATGTCTGGATCTTAAAATACAAAGTGAAATAGGTACTGTGCTAATTCTGAGGCAGGACAAATACTTCCTGTTGCATTTATGGGGCAAGGTTTCATGCAAAATTTGGCATTTTGGAGGATCACAGACTGGAGAGAGGAGTGAAGTATAAGAAGGATTTCTACAGAAGCCAAGAAGGACTTTCTAGATAGAGGGCACAAAGTCAAATAGAGCAGATTTGGGGACTAAAGAATAGTCTGAGTTGGTAAGACTTTAAAGACCAGTTTTAAAACATCATGAATGCTAAGCAAAGTAGTTGGGATTTTATTTCCTGGACCATGGAGAACAATTGAATGCCTATGACAATCACACTTTTAAAGGAAGTGTTTATGTGATATTTAGAGTACATTGGATGGGAGAGAAACTGGAGGCAGGAGACCCCCTGAGGACATGGGCTTTAAAGTCAGGCACTCATTTGTTCAGAGCTTGGCTCCTACAGGTTTCATGATTTTAGGCAGAGCTGTCTAAATTAAGCTGTCTCAGGCTGTTTCCTCACTTCTTTTTTAAAAAATTATATTATTTAACTTTATTTATTTTAATTTGACCAGAAAGGGAGTGAAAGAGAGAGGGAAAGTGAGAAAGAAAGCCAAGTCCGGGACTCACACCACGGTCGGCTATGCGGGAGTCCAGTAACCTTAACCACCCTTAACCACCAAGCCACCTACCAGCCCCGTGTTTCCTTATTTCTAACATGAACCTATTCACCTGCAGAGCATGATGAGCTAAGGGGTCAAGCAAGCATAGCCCTTGAGTAACAAGCACTTCATAAGTTAGTTTCCTTTCTATGGAGCTTAGTTGAGTAGTGAACATAGACCAACAGCTGTCAATTTTTAACTGTGGAGTATTAGTCAATTGACATTTTTAGACAGCCAAAAGGAATAGAGAGTAGCTCCAGAATTGTTATTTACATACTGATAGTACCATGTAGATCTGGAGAGGGTGATTTTGTGATCCTTGTACTTTTCTGTGTCAGCGATAGTATACACCAGGTGTTATTTGGAATAAATGAAATATAGTCAAGCTTTCTCATGCACAGATTCATCATCCAGGTTGTAAATTACCCAGACTTTCCCTTGCTTCTTTTATTTTGCTTATGCCCTCCCTGATTAGTAAATCTGAGGGTAGGAGCCTGGAGAAAAATGAAACTAAACCTTTTATTTAGCTGGTAGTGGAAAAAATGTGAATCTGTTCATCACACCTCAGTTCTCTATCCAGCTCTGATGTTAATTTGCTACGGACCTTTGGGAAATTGTAGCCCCTCTGGGTCTTGGACTCTGAAAATAGAAGATCCTGGTATAAAAATTTTATGACTCTACGTTTTTATCTCTGTTGGCATTGGAAGTATAAGTCAAGGAATTTACTAGAAAATCTTTTCTAAAGCTTATGTTTTCAAACTAAGCCATAGTCACTTCATGAATGTCCCTGAGATTTTATAATGCATGGAAGTTTTTGAATGGTAAATGGTTCTCCACTGCCCTCTGTGCTTCAAAAACAAACAAAAAACTTGTTCAAGTTTGCATTTTTTCTTCTGCTATAGGACACATGTGTCTGCTAGAGAGAGAGAGAGAGAGAGAAAGTGAGAAATCAATCCCTTCTCCACACTCCTCTTGGGATTCTGGGAATGCACACATGCACCATGTTTTTCCAGCCTCCGGTTCTGGACTCAAGCCACGCAATCAGCCATGTAGGATCCAACTTTGCCACCTGTTGGCCCCCAAGTTTGCATCTTTATATAGCAGAGTTGTTTAAAGCAAAGCATCATGGAAGATAACATAATTGATTGCAACCTCATGGTTGACATTCATCTGAAAAGAAGCCTTTATTTTTTTTTCATAGGTAAGCCTAAGTTTTTTTGGATGTGAAAATAGGGTGTCGGGCTGCTCTTAGGCGATACAAGAATGTGGAATGCAATGATGCAATGATGAGTGAAGTATAGTCTGACCTGGTATTGCCATTGCTTTGATGTTGGCTTTGACCAGGGTGTGATCCCTTAATCTTCTCTCTGAGCTGATTCTGGTTGTAGTTTTACCACACAGGTGTGTTCTAACCTGTTTGGACACTGGTGTTATTATGTGTAAGAGTGTTTTTTTATATATATATTCTTTTGAATTACTGATACTTTCTTTGCCTTTTTTTTCCTTCTTAGGTTGAAGTGAGGAATCTGGCTTTGAAATCTTCATGGAGGAATATGTCATTTCAATCCTGAATCTGGTTCAATTCCCTTATTGACTTATTACTGTATTAAAAATGTTTTAACTATGGTATTTGTTTTCATAAACCTTTGAGGTTTTGTAAGAACTTTTTTTTTTGAGAGTTTTTTTTGCCATAGGGTGCGTGTGCTCACCAGAGAGACATAGAGAGAGAGAAAGAGACAGAAAGCGAGAAATTACCTCCTCAGAGGGGTGGCCATGCCACAATCCTTTCTCCTCCATTCTCCTTTCAGAATTTTGGACATGTACGCGCACACACCTGGCATGAGTTTTAAGCTACTGGGTCTGGGACTCGAACTGCAGTATACTACTTGGGAGTCCAGCCATGTAACCATTATGCCATCTTCTGGTCCTGGTTTTAGGAGAACTTTTAAAATATCTATTGTACCCTTCTTATGATATATAAAGTTTCAAGATTTAAAAATCCACAGGATATTCCATTTCAAAATTTAGCTTTATTATTGTTTGACTACCAAAAAATGTGATTGGGGTTGCTAAAAGGAATTACAGATTTGAAGACACATACCTCAGTAGAGGCACTTATAAATTATTTTCATTTACACTCTACTATTAATGATTTTTTCCCCCATGTTTTTACCAGCCTGCCAATCCAATGACATAACTTTTCCTACATGGGCAACTTAAGTGTTTCTGTATTTCTCATACAAGGTATTCACATGAGGCTGAATTTTTCCTGTCAGAGCAGAGAATTTTTGATCCAACTGTTGGATTAGGAAAAAAAAAAAGCCAATGGTGGCCTAAATGAAAATTTATTTTGAACACTTCAAGTAATCTTTTAAGTGTCCACATAATCATGACAACATGGAAAGTTCTTTGTCAGAAATATTTATTTCAAAAATTTACTTAAGTATTTCATAGAAATTTTAGTAATAACCAAAATAATTGATGTCAGTTTAGCAAACTCTTAACAGCAAGCAGAAAGAACTTACTAAAAGACCTTTTCTTTAAACATCAGTATTTTACTTCACCTCTTTATTTCTTATTAGCTGTTTTCACACTGAAATCTTCAGACTACTCTCTATATATAAACACTCAAGCCCTACTTTCCTTTAACCAACTCTTCCAAGAATGATACGTATGGCTCATAAAGGAATCTTTGAACATTGATAAACTACACCAGATGTCACTTAATAAATGGGTCACAGTATTTGGAAGGAGCTACTGTGTTTTTGAAGTGTCTCTAAGTATTTCTATAAAGGAGTAGGGCCACATTTCATGCTGTTTGCAAACTGATAAAACCTCCACCTCACAGGCAAATAAATTACTTATTTTTTAGGCTATTGCCAGAGGGAACATGTGCTTACCAGAGAGAGAGAGACAAAGTGAGAAATCAACCCCCAGTGGGGAATGGCTACGCTGCAATCCCTTCTCCATTTTTCTCTCAGGATTTTGGGCGTGCACACATGTACACCCAGCATGACTTTCAAGCTGCCTGGTCCAGGGTTTGAACCATGATCAGCCATGTGGGAGTACAACACCTTAACCACCATGCCACCTGCTGGCCCCAGTGTTTTCTTTTCTAAAGAGAGTGCCTGTTTTCCCCTCACCACCCACATTATGAGGTCTAACCTGCATTTTTTTCCTGAGAGTTTCTGTACCTCACATCCTTTAAGGAACAGGTAGAGAATGTCCCATATTTATTATCCTCTTATATCCTCCTCCTCTACAGTGGCCCTCACATCCTGTCAGTTCTAATTGTCCTACTCTAACCAGGTTGGTCAACTATCAGTAGGGGTCTACAGAGGAGGCCAAAAGGTTAGGATCAAATGGTTTTACCTTTTTAAAGAAATCCATGTAGTTGTTTAAAGTTCATATAATTATGAGTTAATTCTGAGAAGTATCAGTGGTAGGTACCCTGCTGAAAACAGTCCTGTGGCCTTGCAGTATAATACTTTTGTTGTGAGATGAGCTACTAATCCCTTTCAGTTCTCAGGAGAGTACAGTTTAATCAGATGTTGTACTTCTGTTGGATAACCTGTGATGGGGCAAGCTCGGTGACTCCTCACATAATTAAACACACAGCGATAACAAAATACATAGCCAGAGGTGGCAAGAACGGTATCATTTACCCGGGTTTTACGACACAGTGGGCACACAGTCTTCATTTTGGGTAACAGGGGAGAATCAGAGTTGTAGTCTAGGTGTACAGGTGGTGGTGGTGTAGGCAGGGCAGTCAGTGATTTGATAGTTTCTTGATTTTCAGATGAGTACCACCAGTCAAGGAACTGCAGGAAGAATACGCTCACAGAAAGGCCAGTAGAGAGGGATAAGGCAACACCCCCCACAGCTTTCTTCAGAGCTGACTTTATCTTCTCACTGATGCTGTTAAGAGAACAAGGAGACAGAAAATGTTTATTTAGGTATAATCACAGAATGACTAATAAATGCAGGGTTTTTTTTTTTTTTTAAAAGAGATTTTTTGCTGTAGAACACATGTACTCACCAGAGAGACAAACAGAAAGCAAGAAATCACACTCCAGGGGGATGACCACTCTGCAATCCCTTCTCTTCCATTCTCCTCTTGGGATTTTGGGCACACACACACGCACACCCAGTGTGAATTTTGAGCCACTGAGTCCAAGACTTGAACCGTGGTTGATTATGTGGGAGTCCAGCAATATAACCATTACCCCATTTGCTAGTTCCATAAATGCAGCTCTTAATCACAATCACTTTTCATCAGAACTGATTCTAGGGTTGAATAATTGCTAATATAGCACTGTCTCCCTACGTATCTATACTAAATTATTTCTTTTCTGACTTAACAGTATTTTAGAAGTATAAGAGTTAAACTCTTTTTTTTTTTGAGAGGTTTTCACTATAGGGCCCGTGCGCTCGCCAGACAGACAGAGACAGACAGAAAGACAGAAAGCGAGAAATCACCCCCAGGGGGGATGGTCACGCCACAATCCCTTCTCCTCCATTCTCCTCTCGGGATCCTGGGCATGCATACACATGCGCCCGGCGTGAGTTTTAAGCCACCGGGTCCGAGATGCGAACCATGGTCGACTACATGGGAGTCCAGTGACATAGCCATTGCACTAACTGCTGGTCCCTAAACTCTGTTTTTAACAATCAAAGATTAGGGTTTTGTTTTATTTTGAGAAGAAAAACAGAGAATTGTATTATATAGACCTCTTGTTTCTGTGGAAAATAACTGCATCCAGGAAAGAAACAACTTGCTTAGAAAGAAAAACTTGGTAGTATTGCAGAATGTATTTATTTCAACTTGTAGGAGACACTGCAGGTAGAACAGCATCATTGTTAAGGATGCAGTTCTTTAGTATTGCGCGGGGCGGGGTGGGGGGAGAGCTGGCAGGTGGCATAGTGGTTAAGAGCACTGGACTCCCACAAGGTCTACTGCAGTTCAAGTCCCGGACCTGATTCTCTGCTTTCTCTCTCTCTGCTCCCCTCTGGTAAAATTAAAATAAGTAAGTTAGGTTCAATAAAGTAATTCTTAAAAAAATTATATTGATCTGGCTTGAATCTCAGCTCTGCCACCTACTTGTGTGATCTGGGCAAGGTACTTAGCTGTTAAGGCTTAGTTTCCTCAACAGTTACACTGAGCTAATGCATTTACTTCATTGGGTTGTGAGGACTGAGATAAGCACATAGTGTGAACATCTGGCACATACCAAGTATACACTAAAATGCACCTGGTATGGTGAACAATGCTACTACAGCAGTCCTTGTTTTATAGACAGAAAGAGCAAGTACTAGGTTTTTTTTTTGCTATAGAGCAAATGTGCTTGCCAGAAAGAAACAGAAAAAGTGAAAAATCACCCCCACAGACACACCTTACCAGGGGAGCTGATCCTGCAGTAATCCCTTCTCCATTCTCTTGGGACTTTGGGAATACATGCACACCTGCTTGGCATGTTTTTCCCCCATACTTTTTTTTTTTAAGAATTATTTTTTTGGGGGACCAGCAGTTAGCGTAATGGCTATGTCGCTGGATTCCCATGTAGTTGACCGTGGTTTGAGTCCCAGACTTGGTGGCTTAAACTCACGCCGGGTGCATGTGTGTGCATGCCCAAGATCCCGAGAGGAGAATGGAGGAGAAGGGAGTGTGGCGTGGCCATCCCCCCTGGGGGGGTGATTTCTCGCTTTCTGTGTCTCTCTGGCAAGCGCACGCGCCCTATAGCAAAACCTCTCTTTAAAATTTTTTTTTTCTTTTTTTTACTTATTCATTCATTTATTTTTGATTTGACTAGAGAGGAAAGTGAGAAAGCAAGCCATCAGGTCTGGGATTCAAACCATAGTAGGCCATGTGGGAGTGTTCGGCACCTTAACCACCACGCCGCCTGCTGGCCCACTTGTGCTTTTTAAGCTACCAGGTCCAGGACTTGAAACTGGTCAGCCATGTGTGATCTAGCTACCTTAACCATCACACCCATACTGGCCTGAAAGAGTAACTTTTCTGTGATTTTATTAAAAAACTCAAAAGTAGACTGAGGGAGATGAAGTTCACAGAATTGAGATATGATTTTAGAATTTATTAGTGAAAGTTCTTTTGGAAATGTGAAGGTCTTACCTCTTGGTTGGTTGTTCCGTCATGCTGGCTTCGGCTAGTCTGTGCTCCAGAGCTTGTATATCCTGCACTGTCAGTCGACCTAACCGAACTCCAGCCAGCTTCAGCAGTGGTGAGTGATGCTGAGCTTTTCCTAGGATGTACTGAAGTTGTTGAACAAGAAACCAGCCTTCCCAAGCCATGTTAACAAATGGGTAGGCTGCCAGGAAGGCTCTGTAAAATCGTTTCCAGTGGGAAGAAGGGGGATGAATTGAATATTCATCCTCCTCTCTCAGGCTGGAAACCAGCTTCTCCAGCTTCACTTTCAGATAGGGAAGAAGAACCAGGAACATAATCGATTTCCAAAGCTGCTGCTTTGGGAGACCAGCACTGGCCAATCTTTGAGACTTGTGAGTGTCCCCCATTAGAATTCGTTTTAAACCATAAAAGTTTTCAGAAAACGAGGCACTGGTTTTAGACAGATAATGCTGCTGGAGCAGAAGATCTAGCAGAGTGAAGATTTCATCGAACCACCTCCAAAAGAAGCCATAGTGGGCAGGATTTGATTCTGCAAGAACCTAAAGCAAAATAAGTCAATCAACAAAAAACATTTCATCATTCAGCTACTAAATCTTGAGTTTACATTTCCCTTTTTGCTCTAAATTTTACACAGCTGTATTAAACAAGTCACTTCTTTTGACATCTACTCTAATCCCCCTAAGTGCTAGGTATTCAACACAGTGCTCTACTAGGAACACTCAATAACCATTGAGTCATGGAAAATGGATTACATGCAAAGTAGTTATTTCAAACCCTAGGCCATCAAATAAACACAAGTTTAATTGGTTTGGTTTTTACCCAATTGTCTCTAAGCCCTTTCAGAGAATTAATACCTTACCTTAACCACGTGCTGAAGAGCAGGTCTCACTGCTGTCATTAAACTGTCCTGTGCTACCACCTCAAAGATGGATGGCCGGTCATCTGCCACAGAAGCTGTTGTGATGTGCGCCCCGTGTTCAGCCATTATTTACGGTGTGCACGGGTTTCCCTTATCCCACAAGCTCTCTGGTGAGCATGAACTCTTTTTGTATCGAATGGGTACTCAGTCTCAAAGGAAATCTTTCTGCATGATACCCCCAGCCCCAAACGCAGTTTTACAGGCGAGATTAAAAACGGGGGAAAACGAATCTCTCCTGGCGCCGGAGGGGAGGGGCTTCAGGTTGAGGTTAGGAAGGAAGTGAACGCGGACGTGGGCGCAGGTGTGTGGGGAAGCGGGGGCTTGTCAGGTGCTGGGCGTCAGAGCAGAGCGTGACTGGGGACAGGTATGGGCGAAGGGGCGCTGTCCTCCTGAGCAGAAACCAGGGACCCCCAGTCGTGAGGGCTCAGAAGCCAGCCGGTTCTGAGCGGTCAGAGGTGCCAGTGTGGCCCCGGGACGCGAGGGCTGGCTCCCGCCGATGGCGGCGAAATACCCTCGCGCGCCTGTCCTTGCTCGCTGACCCCAGGCGAGGCGCGATGGACCCCCGACGGCACGTGAGGAGAGAGGTCCCAGCTTTCTGACAAGCCGCGGGGACCTTGGGGACGGCTGGCGGAAGAGAAGGCGCTCTAGCCCTGCATGCGGCCCCAGAGCGGAACTGGGAAACTCTATGACCCCGCAGAGCTTCCGCTTCCGCCCCCGCTGGAATTGAAGTGGGCCCCTGGCAGGGGAGCCCTGGGCCGTGTGTTCTCTGTTGGCTGGTTCTCTTCCCACTGGATCTGCGTCCTGGTCTCGGCGGGAACCACAGCTCTACCTTCTCTCTGCACAGTTCTTTGTGACGAGGCGTTTGGGGGGCCGTGCGCGGCGTGGTGCGGGAGTTCGGCCTGCTGAGGCCGTTGTTCCCCTGTCTGGAGCCAGGAGCTCAGGGAGAAAGGGACATTGTAAATGGGACCGCCCTTCCTGTCCAAGCTGGGCGGGCTGGGGGTTCATTTATATTCTGCTGCCTTCTGACATAGCGGGAGACAGAAGCCTCGACGTTATAGACGAAAAATGACCAGAATGAGAAAGGCCCTGCTTTTATGCCCTAGAAGTTAAGGCGGTTACTTTTCTTTTTCCTTTTTAAAATTTTTTTTTTCATTTTATTTATTATTAGTTTAGTTGCCATAGGGTACATGCGCTCACCAGAGAGCGAGAAAGGGAAAGTGAAAAAGCAAGCCACCAGGTCCAGGACTCGAGCCACAGTCTAGCGCCTCAACCACGACCCCAAGGCGATTACTTTTAATCCAAGATGGTAGCTTATCAGTGTCCCCCTCCCCCCGAATTTTTTAAAAATTTAACTTTATTATCTTAATTTGACCAGAGCTGCTAGGTCTGGGACTTCAGCCAAGGAGGCCTTGGAATCCAGCAACCTTAACCACCACACCACCTGCTGGCCCCCATGATGATAGTGTAACAGTCTTAGATTTGGGGCCAGCAGGTGGGTGGTAGTTAAGGCGCTGGATCCACAGGGTCCTTTCTGCGGTTGGAATCCTGAACCTGACAAGCTTGGTGACATGCTTGCTACATGTGTGCACACCCACCGTCTGGAGAGGAGAATGGAGGAGAGGGGATTGCCCTGTGACCATCCCTCCTAGGGGGTGATTTTGCACTCTCCCTCTCTGTCTTTCTCTGGCAAGTGCAGGTGCCCTATGACAAATAAACCAGTCTTCTAGGCTTGGATTATGTTCAAGTGTAATTCTAGGCCCTTGCTATACTTGATGAAAATGGTCCTGCCCTCATACAAACTATTATAGGATATGTCACAGCAACCTGAATACTGTGCTAAAGCAAAGGGATCCTGATGAATTCCAGAATGAATTGGAGAGGCTTAACTGTGGAGGTGCTATTCCTAAATTATGTACACCAAAACTAATGTAATCTACCTTACGGTTTACTGAGTGCAAATCATGTATAACTGAGTTGTTGATACAGGTTTATTGGATTGAGATAAGAGTTCAACCTTGGGACCAGCGTTAGTGTAATGGCTATTGTCGGCGTCTGCCCCAGGGCTTGGGTCTGGCTGAATCATGATCAGGGGGCTGCTGGTGAGGAAGAGAAAGAGGACGAGAAAGAGAAAGCCCTCCATCTTACCAGGACCAGGGAATTGGGAAGAATGAGGCAAAGGGATAGAGTAGAAACGGACACAGGCTGCCTGAGTCTAGGTAACCCAAGCAGCTTGTGCCGCCCAGATGAACTGGACGTCTTTATTTATAGAACAAGGAGACATTACATATGTATGTTTTAGGACACTTCATACATTGGTTGCCAGGTTACAGATAATAAGAAGCAGTTAACAAATCTATGAGGGCTTAGTCACACCAGGCCAGGTGTATCCCTTGGTAATCCCATCAAGAGAACATCTCCATCTTCCTTCCTAATGCAAAGAACTAGCTGTAAGGTGTGGGGAAGGAGCTAAAGATCTTCTCACACCACCACACCCAGAGTAGGCTAAAGAACCTTTCAGATGCAGAGCAGGGATTGGATTTTACCAATTGGGGCCAAGATGTTTCTTGAAGTCCATCAGATGTGTCTGTTGGAACGCCCCTAGCAATTTCCACCCTTGCTCTGTCTGCAGCCAAGGTCAAGGAAAGACAAGTTACAAGGTTCTGCCAAACCCCAAAAGAGCATGTGGTGTTTGCTCAGAGCATGTCCCCACACCTCAGATTCTCTCTTAAACGTGTCCCCACAGGCTATGTCGCTGGACTCCCATGTAGTCGACCGTGGTTCAAGTCCTGGACCCGGTGGCTTAAACTCATGTCAGGTGCGTGCACGCGCGCGCGTGTGTGTGTGTGTGTGTGTGTGTGCCCAAGATCCTGAGAGAAGAAGAGGAGAAGGGATTGTGGCGTGGCCATCCCCCCTGGGGGGTGATTTCTCGCTTTCTGTCTCTCTGTCTCTCTCTGTCTTTCTGGCGAGTGCACGCACCCTATAGCAAAAACCTTTACAAAAAACATCATAAAAAAATTTAACACTAATTAAATAATTATTTTTAATAATTATTTTAATTTTATTTATTATTAATAGCTCATTGTTTTTAATTTGTCTAGAGAAGGAGGGAAAGTGATAAAGCAAGCCACCAGTCCTGGGACTTGAACTGTAATTGGCAGTGTGGGAGTCTAGCATGCCAAACACTGTGCCACCTACTGACCTCAAATAACTAATTCTTTAAAAAAAAGACATTTGAGGACCAGCAGTTGGCATAATGGCTATGTCGCTGGACTCCATGTAGTCGACTGCGGTTGGAGTCCTGGGCCCGGTGGCTTAGACTCATGCCGGGCACGTGTGCGTGCATGCCCAAGATCCCGAGAGGAGAATGGAGGAGAAGGGATTGCGGCGTGGCCATCCCCCCTGGGGGTGATTTCTCGCTTTCTATCTCTCTGTCTCTCTCTGTCTTTCTGGCCAGCGCACATGCCCTATAGCAAAAACCTCTCAAAAAAAAAAAAGACATTTACCGGGGTGAGGATGGGCAGTAAGATGGCGTCTGCCAGCAGGGTTGTGCAGGTAGTGAAGCCACATACACCATTAAGGTTTCCTGACAGAAGAGGCAATCCTAAACCCAATGTATCAGAAACTTTGAGGTCAGCAGGGCTGCCCTCTCATTCTTCCGCAGTTTCACAGCATTCTAAGGGAAGTAAATCACCAGATTTGCTGATGTATCAGGGTCCACCAGACACAGCAGAAATAATAAAAACTTGACCTCAGAAATACAGAAGGAAACTGGTGTCTCAAGAAGAAATTGAATTTATTCAACATGGTGGTCCAGAGTAATCACTGTGGGTGCTGTTTTCATCAGACAGAATTGTCTTTACAATAGAAGACTTCCAAAATGACAAAAGAAAAAAAAATTACCAGAGGTGGTGTGCACTTGCCAGAGAGAGATAGAGAATGTGAGAAAACACTCCCCCTATGAGGCATAATTACTCCACAATTCTTGTTCTTCCATTTATTTTCTTTCTTAAAAAAAGAATTATTATTTTTCATTCATTTATTTTAATTTGTCCAAAGAGACACAGAAAAAGAAAGCAAGCAAGCCACCAGGTCTGGGACTCAAACTGTGGTGGGCCATATGGGAGTGTCCAGCGCTTTAATCACCATGCTACCTGATGGTCCCCTTTTTTTTTTTAACCCCCCTTCTCCATTTCTTCCTTTTCTCGGATTTTGGGCATGTACATAAACATGCCCTATGTGTTCCTCAAGCTGCCAGGTGTAGAACTCAAACCACTTGGACAACCATGTATGATTTAGCTGCTCCAAACACCAGACCACAGGCTGGCTCAAGAACTAAATTTTAGGGACCAGCAGTTGGTGTAATGGCTGTCGCTGAACTCTCACATAGTTGACCATGGTCCAAGTCACAGATCTGGTGACTCAAACTCACACCGGGTGCGTGTGTGTGCATGCCAAGATCCCGAGAGGAGACTGGAGGAGAAGGGATTGCAGCGTCGCCATCCCCCAAGGGGGTGATTTCTCACTTTCTGTCTCTCTGTCTCTGTCTTTCTGGTGAGTGCACACGCCCTATAGCAAAAATCTCTCCAGGAAAAAAAAAAAAAGAACTAAATTGAAAAAGAATGAAATAAGGCCAATAGGTGGTATTGAGCTTAAGGCACTGGATCCCACATGGCCACCTGCATGGTTCAAGTCCTGAACCAGGCAGCTTCAAAATCACACTAAATCTGTGTGTGTATGCCCAAAATTCCAAGAGGCGATGCCCAAAATCCTAAAAGGAGACTGGAGTAGAAGGTAATGTGGTGTAGCCATCCCCCCCACCCCCCCGTGGTGATTTCTCATTTTCCCTTCTCTCTTTCTGGTAAGTACAGACATGTTATAGTAAAAATGGACAGACAAATCATTGCTTCTTCCCTCTCCCTCAGATACCATCCTCTATCTTTTATCTCTTCAGCCACACTTAATGAAAACAGGAGACATAAAGAAGATATATAGAAGTACCTGGTATACAATCACAAAAGTGAAAAAAAAAATAAAAAAGGGAAAATTTGTCAATATATTCATCTAGTAGGATGAGGTCTGAAAAGTTTTCTGATTGATGATATAATTTGAAAATAACATTTCTTTGATTTTTCTGAAAACGCAAACATTTCTTAGAAAAAGATCTGGAAAATACAAAAAATATTGTAAAGTTAATAAGTATTTAGCACCCACCACCCAGGTAGAACCACTGTCATAGGTATATATATTTTGGATCTAAGAGTTTTTTCTTTTAAATTTGCTATAAAGAGGGGTCAGCAGGTGGTATGGTGGTTGAGGCACCGGACTCCCACGTGGCTGACCTGAGTTTGAGTCATGAACTGGTGACTTCCTTTCTCATTTTCTCTCTGTCTCTCTCTGGTGAGCACATGTGCCCTGTGGCAAATTAAAAAAATAATAATATTGAAGGGCCAGCAGATAGCATAGTGGTTAGGGTATTGGACTCCCACATGGCAGACCACAGTTTGAGCTATGGACTTGGTGCCTTGAAACTCACACTGTGTGTGTGTGTGTGTGTGTGTGTGTGTGCGCGCCTCATATCCCAAGAGACTAGAGAAGAAATTGTAGCATGGGTATCCCCCCAGAGAGTGATTTCTTTTTTTTTTTTTTTCTTTTTTCGAGAGGTTTTTGCTATAGGGCGCGTGCGTTCGCCAGACAGACAGAGACAGAGAGACAGAAAGGGAGAAATCACCCCCCGGGGGGATGGCCACGCCGCAATCCCTTCTCCTCCATTCTCCTCTCGGGATCTTGGGCACGCTTGCACACGTGCCTGGCGTGAGTTTTAAGCCACTGGGTCTGGGACGCAATCCGCGGTCGACTACATGGGAGTCCAGCGACATAGGCATTACGCTAACTGCTGGTCCCGTGATTTCTTGCTTTCTGTCTCTCAGTCTGTCTCTCTCCAGTGAGCACACTTGCCCTATAGCAAAAAATCTCTCTCAATAAATAAATAAATGAATAAAATAAATAATTATTTTTTTCAATTTTTTATAAATAATTATTTAAGTTTATTTTTAATAAACTTATTTTAATTAGACCAGAGAGGGATAGAGTGAGGGTGAGAGAGAGAGAGAGAAAAAAAGCAAGCCTCTAGGTCCGGGATTTGAATTGCTGTTAGCCATGTGGGAGTCCAACGCCCTTAACCATCACGCCACCTGCCGGCCCCAAAATAAATAATTCTTTAAAAAACATTTTTGCTGTAAGGGTCCTGTGGGTGGTCTGGTGGTTAAGGCATTGAATCCCACATGACTGCATGAGGGGTTTGGGTCCCAGACCCAGCTGCTTAAAAAACATGCCAGGCATGTGTGCATGTGCCCCCAATCCCAAGAAAATGGAGGAAAAAGGTTTGAGTTGTGGCTATCTCCTCAGAGGGTCATTTCTCATCTCCCTCTCTTTGTTCTCTCCCCATTACGCTAACTGCTGGTTCCCCCTAATCCTTTTTTAAAATTTAACATTTTATTATGAATTTTCTTTGTTGCTTATCTTTGTTTGCTATAGGGTGTGTGCATATACCAGAGACAGAGAGGGGATGACCACACCCCAATGCCTTCTCCATTCTTCTCTTGGAAGTGGGGAAGTGTGCACATGTGCCTGACATGTTTATCAAGCTGCTGTGTCTGGAACTTGAACCACAGAGTTGGCCACGTGGGATTCAGCTGCCTTAATCACAGTGCCACCACTGGCTGTCTCCCAACTCTCGCAGATTTGATAGGCAAAAACGTGAGGAAGAAAAATCCACCCTTTTCCTCTCCATGATAACTCACACCGCGGAATAAACGTTAGGGACGGCTAGTTTCCTTGACAGCTAGCTTCATTTACCCTTATCAACCTTGTTCTTCAGGTCCAGATCTTGGATTCCAGGTCTCCGTTTCTAGAAAGAAACTTACTTTTGTGTAAGCACACCTATTACATGCTAGGTGCTTTACCGTCTTTATCAAGCTTCACAAGCCGGAGAGAGAGCTACAGCACTGTCCCTCTTTTTCTCGGACCACTGTCCACTAGCCCCAGTGCCAGAGAATAGCCCTGTCTGTCTGCTCCTGAAGCTTCGAGGATAATTAGCCGAAATACTTTTCTTTTACCCTTTCTATGTTTAAGTTTCTCAGAGATTTTCTGGGCGAGGAAACAAATGCAGAGATTATCGGCCTGTTTAAGAAATCTTTTGGGGAACCCTATGACTCTCCGAGGCCCGCCTTCCTCAGGCCTTGCTGGCATAGAAACGTTTCTGTCTCCAAGGCGACAGAAATGGCCGCTTTTCTGGTTCCCTTGCGCATCCCGATGACGTCGCGCGGCCCGGTTTTCTGACGTCGGGGCTTCCTGCCCACCATCTTTGTCTCTGGCAAAGTGGGTTTTGCGCAGTGGCTTAGACCTAAAGAAAGAATCGTGAGGGGCAGGAAACCATTACACCACCACCCGGGCTGAGCTCTCTGGCTACTGTCGCCACCCCCGCCCTAGCCTCCGGTGAGTTCAAGGCGGCTGATTTCGGGGTGTGGCCGTAATTAATTGAGGGGGAGCGAGGGGAAAAAAATCTTAGGAGTGTGACCGTTGAGGATGGAGGGAGCCGTCGGGTGTGACCGTTGTGAGGAAGAGGGTTGGAGAAAGCGTCTCCCCCGCGGTGGTCTGATGGGCTGAGGAGATCCTCGGGTGTGGCCGCAGGTAGTTGGGAGTTTCGGGGGAAAGATGTATTTTGAAGTCTGGGGTAGAGAGGGCCAGAGGTCAGGGGTGTGGCCGGTAGCGGCTGGAGGCTGAGGGCAGACCCTTTCTTCCCCGCTCCACGTCGTCAAGGCTGGGACGTGTCTAGGAGCGGAACAGAGAAGGGACTGCCCCGTAGGTCAGCCCAGCTGGCCAGGTCTCGCCCGTCTCCGGTAACTTGAGGTTAACGAGACGCCTCTTTCCGACCTCGTAATGGAGGACCATGTCCTCAGAGTCGACCACCCGGGGAAAGAAGACGAATTCCTGACTCTTGGAAGCAGGGAAGAAAAACCGCCAGAATTGCCTCCATGGGAGAGGAGGAAGCCGAAGGGACTAAATCTTGTCCCTGAATCCTCCAACTGCCTCCGGGCTTAGCCGGAATGGTCTGGTTTGGGAAAGGTTGTAGATTAAGCTAGAAGTTAAAAACCCAAAACTGGAATTTCCTGTTATTTCCCTACCTAGTCTCTGAATGCAGAGAATTTATCTTGCGCCGAGCTTTTCTGAGCACACTGCATGTGGGAGGCAGGCTTTTAATGAACTCTGTTGACTACTTCGTTAAGTGTTGTGAATGAAGGTGGATGCTTCATTAGGCTTTTGACTTTAGAAAAGAAAAAAAAAAACGTCTTTTAACTACCAAACATTGTGGTTTAAAAGAAAGTAAAACGCAGTAAACTCTGAAAGGAAGAATGTCTAAGAAAGAAGCTGGTCTCAATCGGGAGCCATTTAAATTATTAATTACCTTCCTGTATACTTCTATTACATAGCCTCAGGGTACACTTACAAAGTAATAATAGAAAGCAGCAGATGAAGAAGGTGCAGCTGCTGTACAAGAAAACGTGTAACACATTCCAGTGATGACTAAGCGAGGCGGTGAGGTGAGAACTCTTTGCAGGTGTCTTTACAGTTGAACCTCCCAGGGAAGCAGAAAGGATAATATAATATAGTCTGCAAACACTCTCATTGAAAGTGGTTGGTGAAATTAATATTTTGTATTAATATTGGGTGCTAAGTAACGTTCTGACTGGATTAAGAGATGCAAGGAAGTCCAGTGCTTTCATCCTTTTTTCTTCTTTAAAAGAGCGAGGTTATAGAATATTTTTAGGCACAGGTTTAAGCCAAGCTGAGCAAGGAATATATTAGGTAGGACATGTTCTCCTTTCTTTTTTCCTTCCTTCCTTCCTTCCTTCTGGGCTTAGGTTTTCCAGTTTCTTGGTATTTCTGTTAAGAATCCAAAACTTTTGTCCTTCTTTCTGTATAATGTTAACAAATTATTTTGTAGTCTACCAATTTTTTTAAAGAATTATTTTATTTAACTTTATTTGTTCATTTTAATTTGACCAGAGAGAGACAGAGAGAGAGAGAGAGTGAGAAAGCAAGTGCCAGGACCAGGACTCGAACCATGGTCGTCCATGTGGGAATCCAGCGCCCCTAACCACCACACCATCTGTTGGCCCCGTAGTCTACCAAATTTAAGTATAAATTCTAGGTGATTTTAGCTTTTAAGTGTCTCGTGAAATTTCACATGAGGTTAATGGTAGCCAAAGATGCTACCATCCTTGTATAATTATTGAATAATTAATTAGAAATGAACTTAGTACCTCTCAGAATCCTGGTAGCAAAAGGAATGACCTTTCTGCCTTATAATTTGGTTACCTTGGCTAGCTTTACACTGTAAGCAGTAAGCTGTGTCAAGGCCAACTTTATGTGAAAAAAAGGCCTTACCAACTCTAATTTAGCTGTCATTCCCCAGGGAACCCTTTGAGCTAGAGACCCTATTAATTTTTTCCTGACCTTATTCTACCCAAGCTATTAATCTTATTTTGCCTCTCACTTTCTCTTTTGGGGACCAGGTGGTAGGGAAGAGTAGAAGAGGGACTTTCTCAGCCTGTATTTGGTAGAAACTAGGTTATGTTAAATCTAGATATATAATCCCGTTCAGGGAGGCCTTTTCTGAAATGCAGTGACATCACACTTTGGGCTAGGACAAGTAAGAGTGATTATGTGCTTTGATTGTGGCAGCTTTATTGTTTGACAGCATTCCTACACCATACCACAAATCCAGTGACTGGTCCAGTTTGATCTGTTAAAAAGGTAGTTCAGATTCCATCATGGATGTTTATTTCTCCAGCTTTCCTGAGGAACATTTTTCTCCCCCAAGAGGAGTTTGATTTTTAGGCACTTTCTGAGCTCCATCTTATCTTTTTTTGTTTGTTTGTTTCTTTTAGTTTTTGTTACAGCATGTATGTATGTACTCATCAGAGAGAGACAGACAGACAGAGAGGGAAGACGAGAAATCACCCCCAAGGTGGGATTTGCATACTTACATTCATACTTATGCCCCCAGTGTGTTTTATTTAAGAATTATTTTATTTAACTTTATTTATTATTGTTATTTTCCAGTTTGATCAGAGAAAGGCAGAGAAAGAGAGAGGGAAAGTGAGAGAGCAAGTCATCAGTTCTGGGACTTGAACCACAGTCGGCTATGTGGGAGTCCAGCGCCTTTAACCTGCTGGCCCCAACGCCCCCAGCGTGTTTTTCAAGCCACTGGATCAAAGACTCAAACCACAGTCAGGCATGTGGGATTTAACTGCCACAACCACGCCATCTCGCTGGCCCTTGTCTATTTTTTTGTGTGTCTTCTAATGCGTTTTTCACCATTCTGTATTTTAGCAAAACTAGTAATGTCCATATCTGACATGTGATTAAGTGTATACTTTTGAGGTAAAACACATAATATTAACCATTTTAGGCTTTAAGGTGAACAGATCAGTGACATTTAATTCATTCAGTATTGTGAAAACACCATTTCATTTGTTCTTGTTTGGACTTTTTTTCTTTTTTTGGAGAAGTTTTTGCTATAGGGTGTGTGAGCTCGCCAGAAAGACAGAAACAGAGAGACAGAAAGAAAGAAATCACCCCCCAGGGGAAATGGCCACACCGCAGTCCTTTCTCTTCCATTCTCCTCTTGGGATCTTGGGCATGCATGCACACGTGCCTGGTGCGAGTTTAAGCCACTGGGTCCAGGACTCGAACTATGGTTGACTACACCGGAGTCCAGTGACAGTCATTACGGCAATTGCTGGTCCCGGACTTTTTTTCTTTAAAGAATTATTTTATTTAACTTTGCTTATTTATTTACTTATTTTAATTTGACCAGAGAGGGACAGAGTGAGAGTGAGTGAGAGAGAGAAAGTAAGCTGCTAGGTCCGGGACTCGAACTATGGTCCGTTATGTGGGAGTCCAGCACCCTTAACCACCACACTACCTGCTGGCCCCTGTTTGGACTTTAATAATTTTTTTTTTTTTTTGAGAGGTTTTTGCTGTAGGGCTCATGTGCTCTCTAGAAAGAGAGAGATGGAGAGTCAGAAAGTGAGAAATCACCCCCCAGGGTGGATGGCCACGCCGTAATCCCTTCTTCTCTGTTCTCCTCTGGGGATCTTGGGCACGCGCACACACACAAGCCCGACATGAGTTTAAGACACTGGGTCTGGGACTTGAACTGTGGTCAACTACATGGGAGTCCAGCAACATAGCCATTGTGCCAACTTCTGGTCCCGACTTTCTAATAAATTTTTTCTTGGAGTTTCTTTTGGCTTGAGGCAGGAACTGGCTTTGTTCAATGTTACTCTGCATGTAGATAGGGAATATTTCATTACTGTTGTTTACTGCAGTGTCAGTTAAGAGAGTAATATGTTTTATCTCTTATATTTAGAGCAAGGATTCTCTTTTCTTTTTTCTTTTTTTTTTATTTTTTAGGTTTGGTTTGGTATAAGGTGTATGCATTCCCCAGAGAGAGAGAAAAATCATTCTCCAGGTACATGGTCATACTGCAGTCCCTTCTTCATTCTCCTGTTGGGATTTGTGGCACACACGCACACTTGCTCAGTGTATTTTTTCAAGCTGCTGTGTCTGAGACTCAAACCGAGTAGTCAGCCATGTGGGATCCAGCCATTTTAACCTCCATGTCACTTGCTGGTCCTTTAGACCAAGGATTCTTTTTCCAGTTTACTATAGTATACTTCCAGTTTACTACTAGTAGTATCCATGTACTTGCCCCAGAGAGAAATGAGAGAGACAGGGAGGGAGGGAAAGTGAGAAATCACTCCCTGGGGGAATGGCCATGCTACAATCCCTTCATATCCATTGTCCTCAGGATTCTGGGCCTGCATGCACACTTGCCTGGCATATTTTTTAGGTCACTGATTTGCGACTCAAACCGTTATTGGCTGTGGGGGATCCAGCCGCCTTAACTACCATACCACTAATTGACCCTAAAGATTCTTTTTTTAAAAAAATAATTAATTATATTTATTCATTCATTTTTTTAAAGAATTGTTTTATTTTATTTTATTTATTCATTTATTTTTTAATTTGACCAGAGGGAGACAGAGAGAGAGAGAGAGAAAGTGAGAAAGCAAGCCACCAGGTCCAGGACTTGAACTGTGATCAGCCACGTGGGAGTGTCCAGCACCTTAACCACCACACCACCTGCTAGTTCCCCATCATTTTTTTTTTTTTTTTGATTTGACCACGGAGAGACAGAAGCGAAAGTAAGAAAGTAAGCCACCAAGTCTGGGACTCGAACCATGGTCGATCATGTGAGAGTGTCCAGCACCTGTTGGTCCCCAGAGCAAGGATTCTTTTTTTTAAGGAATCATTTATTTATTTAATTTCGCTTATTATTTTTTTAGAATTTGACCAGAGAGAGAGAAAGGGAAAGCGAGAAAGCAAGTTGCCAGGTCCAGTACTGGAACCATGGTTGGCCACGTGGGAATCCAGCACCCGACCACCATGCCACCTGCTGGCTCCTTAAATTTTTTTTTTTTTTTTTTTTTTAATTTTTGCCACAGGATATGTGCAATTGGCTGAGAGAGAAATCACCCCGTCCATGCAGAATGATCATGCCAGAATCCCTCCTCCATTTCTCTCCTGTCAGGATTTTGGGCCTGTGTACACATGCCCTTCATGTGTTTTCAAGCTGCTGGGTCTGGGATTTGAATTGCAGTCAGCCCTGTAGAATCCAGCTGCTTTAACCACTGTGCCACTGGCTGGCCTGGGATTCTTTTTTTTTTTTTCAAGGTAGAGATTTTTTGCTATAGGGCTAGTGCGCTCACCAGAGAGACAGAAGGCAAGAAATCACCCCCGGGAGGTGGCCATACCACTATTCCGTCTCCTTCATTCTGTTGGTATTTTGGGCATGCACACACTGCACCTGGTCTGAGTTTGAAGTCTTCAGATTTAGGACTTGAACTACCATAGGCCATGTGGAATCCAGAGACATAACCATTACGCCATCTGTTGGTCCTTTTTTTTTTTTAAGAATTATTTAATTTTTATTTATAATTATCATTATTATTATTTTAAATAATTTTTATTTGACTTTATTTATTTTAATTTGACCAGAGAGGGACAGAGTGAGAGAGAGAGAGAAAGTGAGAAAGCAAGCCACCAGGTCCAGGACTTGAACTGCAGTCAGACATGTGGGAGTACAGTGCCTTTAACCACTATGCCACCTGCCAGCCCCCTCGTTATTATTTTTTAATTTGCTGTGGGGCATGTGCATTCACCAGAGAGAGAGAGCGAGAGAGAGAGAGAGAGAGAGAGAGAGAGAGAGAGAGAAGGACCAGCTGGTGGTGTGGTTGAGGCACTGAACTCCTATGTGACCAACTGCAGTTCAAGACCTAGACCTGGAGGCTTGAGAAACCACAGGGCACGTGCACATACATGCCCCAAATCCTAAGAATGAAGAGATTTCAGTATCTCTGTCCCCCCTGGGGTGTGATTTCTCACTTTCTCTCTCTCTCTCCAGCAAGCACACACACCCTAAAGCAACAAGAATTTCACTAAAAAAAAAAAAAAAAAAGAGACAGAAAGTGAGAAAGCAAGCTGCCTGGCTGGGGGCTTGAACTGCAGTTGGCTACACAGGAGTCCAGCACCTTAACCACCATGCCCCTGGCCTGGGATTCTTTAAATGTAGAGTCTGCTATGGGCTTCTGAAGATACTTGGCCCTTCTCTTTTCCCTGAAATTTTGTGATAGGATTCCTTATTCTCTAGTTAAAATAATGATACTTAATTCTGTCAATGAACAGGAGAGAAATATATTCCTTGACACTGAAATTTGTTAAGGGTGGTAGTGAAATTTTTATGTTGCTGGACAGCCATCTAGTCAACTGTGGCCCGGACCCAGGGGCTTAAAATTCGCACTAGTGGGTGTGCATGCGTGCCCAAAATCCCGAGAGGAGAATGGGGAAGGGATTGCAGCATGGTTTTCCCCTCCTGGGGGTTGATTTCTCTCTTTCCACCTCTGTCTCTGTCTCTTTGGCAAGTGTACGCGTCCTGTGTCAAAAATATCTAAAAAAACAAAACAAAATAAAAAAAACATGAGGGGCCAGCAGACAATGTGGTGCTTGGGGCTCCGGACTTCCACATGGCTGACTGCGGTTCGAGTCCTGGACCTTGTGGCTTGTTTTCTCACTTTTCTCTCTCTCTCTTTCTTTGGTGAGCACATATGCCCTATACAAAAATTTAAAAATAATAATAAATGATTCTTTTTTAAGGGATCAGCAGTTGGCATGGTGGTTAAAGCACTGGACATTCCTATACCTGGTAGCTTAAACTCATGCCTGGCGTGTGTGTGTGCGTGCCCAAGATCTCAAGAGGAGAATGAAGAAGGGATTGCAGTGTGGCCATCTCCCCTGGGAGGTGATTTCTCGCTTTCTGTCTCTGTCTCTGTCTGTCTGGCGAGTGCACGCGCCCTATAGCAAAAACCTCTCCATAAAGAAATGAATGAATAAATAAAATTAAAATGAATAATTCTTTAAACAATAGATAATTTCTTTTTTAAAAAAGAATTTATTTATTTATTTAATCTGTTATTATTTTTTAATTTAACCAGAAAGAGAAAGGGAAAGTGAGAAAAGCACTCTGCCATATCCAGGAATCAAACCACAGTCAGTCATGTAGGAATCCAGCACTTTAACCACCACACCACCTGCTGGCCCCACAAATAGTTTTTTTAAAAAAAAAAAAAAGACTCAGACAAGATTAACTTAATGTTTAATGGAGTGTGATAAGATTTCTGTTAAGAATTTCATTTATTTGGGGGCTGGCAGGTGGCATGGTAGTTAAGGTGTTGGACTCCCACGTGACCAGCTGTGGTTTGAGTCCTGGACCTGGTGGCTTACTTTCTCACCTTCCCTCTCCCTCTCTGTCTCTCTGGTCAAATTAAAGATAATAATAATTAAATAATTCTTTAAAAAATAATTTAATATTTTTGGGTTAGCCATTGATGTGGTGCTTAAGGCAGGTGGATCCCACATGGCTGATAGGATTCAAGTTCTGGACCCCGTGGCTTGAAAAATGGGTCCAGACAACAATGGCATGGTTGAGACCAGCAAATGGCATAATGGTTACATTGCTAGACTCCCACATAGTCAACCACAGTTTGAGTCCGGGATCCGGTGGCTAAAAATTCATGCAAGGTGAGTGTGCATGAGTACCCAAGATCCCAAGAGGAGAATGGAGGAGAAACGATTGTAGTGTGGTCATCCCCCCTAGGGGGTGAGTTCTCGCCCTTTTTTTTATTTTTATTTTTTTTTCTGATTTTTGCTATAGGGCGTGTGCCCTCATGAGAGAGAGAGAAATCACTCCCTGGGGAGGGATGGCCATGCTTCAGTCTCTTCTCCATTCTCCTAGGGATTTTGGGCATGCATGCACATGTGCCCAGCATTATTTTATTTTATTTTATTTTATTTTTTTGTTTATTTATTTATTTGTTTATTTGAAGAGGTTTTTGCTATAGGGTGCATGCGCTCGCCAGACAGACAGAGATAGAGAGACAGAAAGTGAGAAATCACCCCCCCAGGGGGATGGCCATGCCACAATCCCTTCTCCTCCATTCTCCCCTCGGGATCTTGGGCACGCATGCACATGCGCCCGGCGTGAGTTTAAGCCACCAGGTCCAGGACTCGAACCGCGGTTGACTACATGGGAGTCCAGCGACATAGCCATTACGCTAACTGCTGGTCCCCTGCCCAGCATGATTTTAAAGTTGGGTCCTGGACCTGAGTCAGCCATGTGGGATTCAACCTTTTGACATCTATTCCACTCACTGGCCCCATTCCAGGTTTTTAGTAGAAGGATTCCTTTGTTTATTTGCCCACCTTAGTTTACATTGTAAGTGGATTAAATGATTATGACATTCTTTGAATTTTTGCTAGAAAAGCATTTTGAAAACATTGCATAAGGCAAGCCTCTGTTACATTTTTAGAATTTTAACAGATACTATAATTTGTTGTATAACATTTATGAGTTTTAGCTCACTGCTTTTTTTAAAAAATTTTTTTTTAATAATTATTTTATTTATTCATTCATTTATTTTAAGTTGACCAAAGAGAGACACAGAGAAAGAGAGGGAAAGTGAGAAAGCAAGCCACCAGGTCCAGGACTTGAACCGTGGTCGACCATGTGGGAGTATCCAGTGCCTTAACCACCATGCCACCTGCTGGTCCCAGCTCACTTCTTTTTAAATAAAATAATTCAGTAATATTCTGGCATGATCGAGACCAGTAGATGGCATAATGGTTACATTGCTAGACTCCCACATAGTCAACCACAGTTTGAGTCCTGGACCTAGTGGCTAAAAAAGGGCGAGTGTGCATGAGTACCCAAGATCCCAAAAGGAGAATGGAGGAGAAGCGATTGTAGTGTGGTCATCCCCCCTAGGGGGTGAGTTCTTGCTTTCTGTCTTTCTGTCTCTCCAGTGATTGCATGTTCCCTATAGCAAAAATATCTCTTCCCCCATCCCCCCCAAAAAATTCTGTTATGACCTAAAGAACTGTTGTGTTAGGGTCAATACTATAAATAGTAGGTAGCTGACTGGAAAGAGAGAGAGAGCAAGTGTCTAATTTCCATTAGATTGTATAAGTAGCATATTTTAGACTTCTATGACTCAGACTATTTTCATTATGTTATCTAACTTTTTTTTCTTTTCCTTATATTGATTTGTTTGATGCTTAGGTCTTTTCTCTCAGAACCATATTTATATTGTTTGACAAATGTGTTATTGCTCAAGCTTGCCAAATATCACTCATTTTGTATTGACCTGACAGTAACAAGCAGGTAGTAGGATGTCTTGTCCTGAAATTGGTCATAAGTATTGTTACTAATAGTAGTAAAGAAGATACTCAGTTTTGAGTACAGAAAGAATATTACTTGAAGAAAGTTGTATTATATTTAAAGGAGGAAAGTAAATTAGACAAATTGCTGGAGTTTCTCAAATTGGAAAACCTCTCTTGGGAACCAGCAGTTAGCGTAATGGCTATGTCGCTGGACTCCCACATAGTCGACCGCGGTTCGCGTCTCGGACCCGGTGGCTTACAACTCACGCCGGGTGCGTGTGCGTGCGTGCCCAAGATCCCGAGAGGAGAGTGGAGGAGAAGGGATTGCGGCGTGACCATCCCCCCTGGGGGGTGATTTCTCGCTTTCTGTCTCTATGTCTCTCTCTGTCTGTCTGGCGAGCGCACGCGCCCTATAGCGAAAAACCTCTCAAAAAAAAAAAAAAAATTGGAAAACCTCTCTTATTGTGAAAGATGAGGTCAGCCTGTGCTGTTTTTGTTTTACTTAAAGCTTGTTTTGGAAACTAGCAGTTAGCCTTATGGCTATGTCGCTGGACTCCCACGTAGTCGACCACGGTTCTCGTCCCGGACCTGGTGGCTTAAAACTCACGCCGGGTGCGTGTGCGTGCGTGCGCGTGCCCATGATCCCGAGAGGAGAATGGAGGAGAAGGGATTGTGGGGTAACCATCCCCCCTGGGGGGTGATTTCTCGCTTTCTGTCTCTATGTCTCTCTCTGTCTGTCTGGCGAGCGCACGCACCCTATAGCGAAAAACCTCTCAAAAAAAAAAAAAAAAAAAAAAAGCTTGTGTCAACTGGATTAAGTCTCCTGGGAATTAGAATAGAAGAATTAAGGATGATGCTGGGATCCATGTTCTTTTTCAGTTTTATTTTTTGAGAGATTTTGGCTATAGGATGTGTGTACTCACTGGGGAGACAGAGACAGAATGTGGGAAATTACCCCCAAGGGGAGAGCTCCACTCTCTTCTCCATTCTCCTCTTGAGATTTAGGGCATATATGCATGAGCGCAGCATGAGTTTCAAGCCTTCCAGTCTAGGACTCAAACCGTGATTGACCATGTGGGAGTCCAGCACCATAACCACTATGCCACCTGCTGGCCCCTCTTTCAGGTTTTTTTTTTTTTTTTTTTTTTTTTTTTTTTTGAGAGGTCATATGCGCTCCTCAGAAAGAGAGAGAGACAAAGACAGAAAGCAAAGTGAGAAATCACCCCCCGGGGGGATTTCCACACTGCAATCCCTTCTCCTCCATTCTCCTCTCGGGATCTTGGGCACACAAGCACACACACCCGGCATGAGTTTAAGCCACCTTGTCCAGGACTACATGGGAGTCCAGCGACATAGTCATTACACCAACTGCTGATCCCCCCCTTTCAGTTTTAACATCAGTTTTATTCTCTTTTGTACTGACTGTGATTAAACAAATATCTTAGTAGCTTGCCTTGTTTTTTGTTGTAAACAGGTACTATTTATTATTTGGAAATACTTTTGGGCTAAATGTAGATCATTGAAAATAAAATTATTTTTAAAAGAATTCACAAGTTGGGGCTGGCAGGTGGTGTGGTGGTTAAAGACCTGGACTTTTACATGGCGACCCCAGTTTGAGTTCTGGAACTGGTGCCTTACTTTCTCACTTTCCCTTTCTTTCTCTCTCTGGTCAAATTTGAGAAATATTAATAATAAAATAAATTCTAAAAAATTCCTAAGTAATGTTTACGTCTCTGGATTTAAAAAAAAAATTTTTTTAAGAATTATCTTTATTTAACTTTATCTATTTATTTAAATTTGACCAGAGAAAGAAGAGTGAGAGAGAGAGAAGGTGAGAAAGCAAGCTGCTAGGTCTGGGATTCTAAACGCGGTCAGCCATGTGGGAGTCCAGCACCCTTAACCACCACACCACCTGCCTGCCCTCTGGATGTTTTTGTGAAAGAATATCACTTTTTTTAAAAATTAGGTTTGTATTTTTTTAAAATAATTACTTTATTTAACTTTATATATTTATTTTAATTTGACCAGATTGGGAGAAGGAGAGAGAGAAAGAAAGTGTGAAAGCAAGCCGCCAGGTCCAGTACTCAAACTGGTCAGTCGTGTGGAAGTCCAGCACCCTTAACCACTGTGCCACCTGCCACTTGCCAGTCCTGTGGATGTTTTTTGTGAAAGAATATCACTTTTACTATTATTATTAGTTTTTTTTTTTAAGAATTATTTTATTTAACTTTATTTATTTATTTTAATTTGACCAGAGAAGGACAGAGTGAATGAGAGGGAGAGAGAGAATGTGAGAAAGCAAGCCACGAGGTCCAGGACTCAAAACTGGTCAGCCTTGTGGGAGTCCAGCACCCTTAACCACCACAACACCTTGGGCCCTCTTTTTTTTTTTTTTTTTGGAGAGGTTTTTGCTATAGGGCGCGTGTGCTCGCCAGAAAGACGGAGAGAGACAGAGAGATAGAAAGCGAGAAATCACCCCCCAGGGGGTGATGACCACGCCGCAATCCCTTCTCCTCCATTCTCCTCTTGGGATCTTGGGCACGCACGCACACGTGCCCGGCTTGAGTTTTAAGCCACCAGGTCCGGGATGTGAACTGCGGTTGACTACATGGGAGTCCAACGACATAGCCATTACGCTAACTGCTGGTCCCTGGCCCCCTTTTTTTAAAAGTAGGTTTTTGCCATAGGTCGCATGGACTTGCTGGAGAGAAAGAGTGAGAGAGGGGACAAGCTGATGGCATAACAGTCACGTTGCTTGACTATCTCATGGCTAACTGTGGTTTGGATCCTGGACCCTGTGGCTTGAAAATTGCACTGGATGGAGCCAGCAGGTCATGTGGTGAAGTGCACTGGAGGCAAAAGTGCTCTCTAAGGCAAAAGGCTCCCAAATGGCCGACTGTGGTTTGTGTCCTGGACCTGGCGGCTTACTTTCTTTCTTTCTCTCTCTCTCACTCTTGCTCTTACTCTGTCCCTCCTTGGTCAAATTAAAATAAATATATGAATAAATAAATAAAATTAATGTAATAATTCTTTAAAGAAAAAGAAAATTACATGCTGGATGCATGTACTTGTGTGCCCAAGTTCCTGTGTTGAGAAGAGGAGAGGGGATTGCAGTGTTACCATCTCTCCAGGGGGATGACTTCTCACTGTGCCTCTGATTGTCTCTGTCTGTCTTTATCCTCAGTGCTCTCTAAGGCAAAAGGCTCTTAAAAAAAAAAAAGGGGCGAGTGAGAGGGAAAGTGAGAAATCACCTTTTGGGAGTATGGCCATGCTGCAGTTCCTTACTCATTCTCTTAGGCTTTTTTGGGCATGCACTCACATGCATCCAGTGTGAATTTCAAACCACTAGGTCTGGGATTTGAACCATGGTCAACCTGTGGGATTCTAGTGCCTTTACCACCTTGCCACCTGTTGGCCCTTGAATATCACCATATTAATTTAAATTATTTTCTGAAAGAAATGCCTTTTGTTAAATGGGCATGTAATAATTAATAGTTGGCAGAATTGTTTTCTCTTTTGACCCTGCATTGTTTTAGAATATATGCTTTGGACAGTGACTCTTGAGTCAGGAAAGTAATCGTGTTTTCCTGAATGGAAAGTAATGCGGAGATCTTTTAAAGCAAGCTTTCCTTTAAATGTTTGAGTGACTAATCAAATATCTATTTATAAAAAAGTCTAGCTTTGGCTCTTGGAGGCTTTGAGAAGATAACTGGATAAAATCATAAAGCCAAAGCCACAATAGGTCCAGGTTATCCTTCTCCTGCTATTAACTCCTTGAGGCAAGAGTAACATTTGTTTTTTTGGAGAGATTTTTATTATAGGGCATGTGCGCTTGCCAGAGAAACAGAGACAGACAGAAAAGGAGAAACATCCACAGGGAGGGTGGCCATGCTGCAGTCCCTTCTCTTGGGATTTTGGGCACGCAGCACATGCACCTGATGTTGTGTGTCAAGCCTCCAAGTCCAGGACTCAAACTGCTGTGGGCCATGTGGGAATCCAGCAATGTAACCTTTATGCCATCTGCTGGTTCCAAGAGTAACATTTTAAATTTTCACTGGATCTCTTAAATCACCAGTGGTGGTGTGGTAAGAAAGAAGATACTCTTGGGAATCAGCAGTTAGCGTAATGGCTATGTCGCTGGACTCCCACGTAGTCGACCACGGTTCGTGTCCCGGACCCGGTGGCTTAAAACTCACGCCGGGCGCGTGTGCGTGCGTGCCCAAGATCCCGAGAGGAGAATGGAGGAGAAGGGATTGCGGCGTGACCATCCCCCCTTGGGGGTGATTTCTCGCTTTCTGTCTCTATGTCTCTCTCTGTCTGTCTGGCGAGCGCACGTGCCCTATAGCGAAAAAACCTCTCCAAAAAAAAAAAACAAAAACAAGAAAGAAGATACTCTTTTTAAAAAATTTGCTGTAGGGCAAGTGCACTTTCTGGAAAGAGACAGAGAGAGAGAGGGAAAATGAGAAATCACCTCCAGTGGGGATGGCTCAGATTGGCTACTCTCCACAGATGGCCATGCTATAGTCCCTTCTCCTCCATTCTTCTCTCAGGACTTTGGTCATGCCCAGCATGATTTTCAAGCTGTGGCGTTCAGGACTTGAACCCTGTAGTTGGCTGTATGGAGTCCACCTGCCTTAACCTTCACGCCATCTGCTCCAAAGATACTCGTTTTTGGGGACTGGCAAGTGGCGTGGTGGTTAAGATATTCATTTTTGAATACCGGAATCACTAAATATAAGTGTTAATATTAATTGGATGTTCTTAAAATTAATCAGATACCTTGCTGGCTGTATAACCTAGATAAAGCAATTATTTTCTTTTGCTACAGGTGCACATTAAAGATCCACAATCATGACTGACTCCAAGTACTTCACAACCAATAAAAAAGGTACGTATGAGAGTTTAATCAGATCTTTGAGATATTTCAAAAATTGTAGTGTAAGATTGTCCCAAAAAGAATGTTTCTGGTCTTTGTAGACATGTATGTCATGGACGGTCTGTTGAGAATCCACTACTTCTATCAGATTTTTGTGTTTTGAGTAAGTTTTAAAAGTATGTATTTTTAAATGTTATTTATTTTTAAATTTGCAACAGGACATGTGTTTGCTGGAGAGAGAAGGGGGTCCTGAGGATGGCCACACCTCAGTCCTTTGTCCTCTATTCTCCTTTCAGAATTTTGGGCACACACACATGTGCCAGTCGCTTGGTTCCAGACTCAACCCTGCAGTGGGCCATGTGGCATCCAGCTAACTTAACTACCATGCCACCAGCTGGCTTAGAGCATACATTTTTGAAGATAGGGCTGTGATGCTGAATATCACTTTGACTTAAAGATTCTGGTTTAGTCAAAGGAAGGGACTCTGCTAGTTGAAATCATCATTGATCTTTTGAAAGATTGACAGATCTGAGAAGGGCAAGAGAGGAAGCATATTTATTCTCTTTTAATTTTTATTTGGAATAGCAGGTTTTTTTTAAGGATTATTTTATTTAACTTTATTATTTATTTATTTAATTTGACCAGAGAGGAAGAGAGAGACAGGGAGGGAAAGAGAGAGAAAGAAAGAAAACTGCCAGGTCTGAGACTCAAACGACGGTCAACCATGTGGGAGTTCAGTGCCCTTAACCACCACGCTACCTGCTGGCCCCAAAATAACAGATTTTTTTTTTTTTTTTAAGAATTATTTTATTTAACTTTATTTATTTATTTGTTTAATTTGACCAGAGAGGGGACAGAGAGAGAAAATGAGAAAGGAAGCTACCAGGTCCATGATTCTACCATGGTTGGCCATGTGAGAGTCCACCGTCCTTAACCACCACACCACCTGCCAGCCCTGAAATAACAATTTTATAACAATACAGTTAATGCAGTACAGATATGTAAAAAAGTAAAAATGAACTTTCTCCCCTGTCCTGTATCTAATTACATGGGGAACTTGGTATATATCCTCAATCTTCTATTTTTATTTTGATTTTTATTTTTTAGTTTGCCATAGGGCACACGCGCTCTCCAGAGAAATCACTATAGGGGATAGCCATACCTAATTCGGGGATTTGGGGCATGTAAGCACATGTTCCTGGTATGTTTTCCAAGCTGCTGGGTCGAGGATTTGAATCATGCAATTGGCCATGTGGAGTCTAGCTGCCTTAACCTCCCTAGCCTTCACTCTTATTTTGTGGATATAAATACATCTATTAATGTATACCTTTTTTTAAAATTTTTGCTATAGGGCATGTGCACTTGCCAGAGAAAGAGAGACAGAGAGGGAAAGTAAGAAATCATTCCCAAGGGAAGAATGGCCATGCTGAAATCCCTTCTCAGTTCTTCTCTCAAGATCTTGGGCATGCACATTGTGTGAACCCAGCATGATTTATACGCTGTTGAGTCTGGGACTTGAACCGTGACGTCGGCCACATGGGATCCAGCGCCATTGGCTGGCCCCCATCAATCTTATTTTGTAGGTATAAATACATATATTATTATGTACAATTTTATTTTTTTTGGAGAGGTTTTTGCTATAGGGTGCGTGCGCTCGCCAGAAAGAGAGAGAGAGTCAGAGAGACAGAAAGCGAGCAATCATCCCCGAAGGGGTATGGCCAACCCGCAGTCCCTTCTCCTCCATTCTCCTCTTGGGATCTTGGGCACGCATGCACACGTACCCGGCGTCAGTTTAAGCCACGGGGTCCGGGACTCAAACCGCTGTCGACTATGTGGGAGTCCAGCGACATAGCCATTACGCTAACTGCTGGTCCCTAAGAATTATTTTATTTAACTTTATTTATTAATTAATTTATTTAAATTTGACCAGAGAGACAGAGTGAGAGCGAGGGGGACAGGTAGGGGGAGCGAGAAAGCAAGCCGCCAGGTCTGGGGCTCAAACTGCAGTCCGCCATGTGGGAGTCTAGCGCCTTTAACCACCACACCACCCTACATACAATTTTTAAAAACGTTTTATTTATTATTGGGGCCTGCAAGTGGCGTGTTGGTTAAAGGCGCTAGACTCCCACAGTGCCGACTGTGGTTTGAGTCCCAGACCTGGTGACTTGCTTTCTCACTTTCTCTCTCTCTCTCTCTCTCTTTCTCTCTCTCTCATATCTCACTCTGTCCCTCTCTGGTCAAATTAAATAAATAAAGCTAAATAAAATAATTCTTTAAAAAATTATGATTGAGACCTTTGGATAAGGTCTGTAGATTAAATAATTATATGTTAAATTTCCTGATTTTGTCATTATGTTATGGTTATATAAGAGAATTTTCTTTTTTCTTGGAAAATACATACTCTAAAATGTATTTAGAGCTAAAAGATATGTTTGCAGTTTACTTTTAAATGATTTAGGAAAAAATATGTAGAGAGAAAGATAAAGCAAATATGGCAAAATCTTAACAGTTGGGGAATCTTGCAACTTTTTTTTTTTTGTCTTTTATTTTTCTTTCTCTGATTAATTAAATTCACATTTTACATAAAGTTCCCATTATGATGTATACAATGTACATATATGTATATAGCTTTCAACAGAGAACTCTACATTTTTTGGTATTAAATGATTCTTCCCTCACACCCACTCTCTACCACCCACTCCCGACCACCCACTCCCCTCCCTTACAGCCTTTGGTATCTATATTTATCCTTTCCGCTATCATATCATCAGATCTTTCTCCTTCTGCCAGAGTGCTGATATTTTTTTTTTCATTGCACATCTTTACAGTGTACAGCATGGTTTTTCCCAGCATGAGTACAGTTCACATTAGTCAAGACAATGATACCACCGCATACATCATCAACAGACCACCCTTCACCCCTTTGTCCATCAAGCGTGATGTTCCTTCCCTGAATCCTTCCCCTCCGCCCTCCATCACTCATTCCCATTACCTCCCCATACTGTCTCCAGCATCCGCAGTTGCCATGCCTGCGACCATACCCTCCAGTTCTTTCACCCTTTTTTTTTTCCTTTTTCAATTATCAGCTCATAAAGTTTTCCACAATAGGGAACATAGATTCTATTCAGGGTTGGGTCAAGGGTGGGTCTCGTGCAGTTCCGCAATTATAGGTGAGACTCTATAGAATACAGTTTCAGGAACACGGTTCTGGTAAGCAGAGATGGTTATCAGTTGATGCGGCACAGCATCCATCCTGTGATTACCGGGAATGGTGTTGTGGGGATCTGCAGCGTGAGTCATCCTCGAGTATCTGGCTTCTTTAAGAATGGTAGAATAGTTCTTGTTTTTCCCTGAGGTAATGCAGGGCTGGTAACCATCATCTTCTCACTGCCCATAGGCAGCGAAAATCCTCCTATACAATATATTTCTCAATTGGTTTAAGACATCTAAAGTTTCTTTCTGTTGCTTATATTTGCAAGATCTTAATCCTTGTTTTCGGCTTCAGTTTGCCGCTCGCGACCGGCGGCCACGCGCAGGCTCATCGGCCACGCCTGGACGTAGGCCCGGCAGCCACGCGCAGGCCTGGTGGCCACACGCAGGCCCGGCGGCCACGCACGGGCGCAGGCCCGGCAGCCACACGCAGGCCCAGCAGCCACGCGCAGGCCTGGCGGCCACGCTCAGGCCCGGCGGCCACTGGCAGGCCCGGCGGCCACTGGCAGGCCCAGCGGCCACGCGCGGGCACAGGCCCGGCGGCCACGCGCAGGCCTGGCGGCCACGCGCAGGCCCGGCGGCCACGCGCAGGAGCAGGCCCGGCGACCGTGCGCAGGCCCGGCGGCCACACTCAGACCCGGCGGCCACTCGCAAGTCCGGGGGCCACGCGCAGGCCCAGTGGCCACTCGCCGGCCCGGCGGCCACGCGCCGGCCCAACAGCCACACGCCAGCCCTGAGCGTGCGAATGTGCCCGGGACCCATCGCCACCTCCCGTTGGCCCGCCTGGCCAGAGAAAGGAAGGACGGCTACCTTGGCCGTTTCGCGCCGCCGGCCTGCGTTGGCGCCGAGCACAGGACACATCCAGCGCCGGAGAGGCAGCGGGGGTCAGGCGGTCTGGGCCGCGGCACGTGGAGCAGAGGAGAGCCCCCGCGCCCGGTGGCCCGCCGCGGCGCAGGTGCGCACGGCGGCCCCGGGAATCTTGCAACTTTAAGATTTAAATTGTTTTGTGACTAACAGATGGGATGCTGGTTACTTCGCTGGACTTCCACATGTCTGACTGTGGTTTGAATCCTGAACCCAGTGACTTGAAACTTGCGTACGCCCAAAATCCCTAGAGGAGAATGGAGAAGGGATTGCAGCATGGCCATCCCCCCTGGGGATGTGTGTGGAGGGTGATTTCTCTCGCCTCTCTCTCTCTGCCTCTCTGTCTCTCAGATGAGCGCATGTGCCCTATAGGAAAAGTATCTCTCTTCAAAAAAAAGATTTAGGAGAACCAGCAGTTAACGTAATGTTTATGTCGCTGGACTCCCATGTAGTTGACTGTGGTTTGAGTCCCAGACCTGGTGGCTTAAACTCATGCTGGGCACATGTGTGTGCATGCCCAAGATCCCAAAAGGAGCTGGAGGAGAAAGGATTGCAGTGTGGCCATGCCCCCTGGGGGGGGGGTGATTTCTTGCTTTCTATCTCTCTGTCTGTCTTTCTGATGAACGCATGTGCCCTATAGCAAAAAAAAAAAAAAAAACCTCTCAAAAATAAAAAAAGATTTAAATTATTTCAAAATAAAAATTACCAGATGTGGAGGGGGCACACTGCAGTGTCCTGTGGTAAGCAAGGAGCACTAGAACATTTTTCAGAAAGCTCAAGCAATCTTTTCTATCATTTGAAGTTATGTGGGTAAACAAGTTCTGTTATAATATACCAAACTCTATAGCAAGTTTGATTTATATCAACTATGAGTTAGTGGCTTTCAACCTTAGGTACACAGTGGGATTGCCCAGGGAACTTTATAACAGTACTGACATCTGGGTCCTAACTCCAGATCTCTGAACAGATCTCCTGATTTCAGAGATATGGGTGTGAAGATTTTAAAGCTTCCTAAATGCGTAGCCAAGATTGAGACCATTGCTAGCTGCTAGCAGTGCTTGGTGGATTTGATAAGGGGTGGGGGTAATGAAAAAAGGTAAGAATTTAATAAAGTTATAAGTATTTGTGAGATGCTTTGTCTCGCTTAGTACCCATCTTTGGCTCTGCCTAAACTTCTTCCTTCCTATCTTTATTACTTAACACCTCACAAAAGCCAGTAGCCCCTTCTCATTTATTTTCAGTATTTTCTAATTTTCTTCTCATTTGGAAATGTATTTATATATTTGTTTCTTTTGTTAGCATTTTGTGTGCTTTGATGACCAACATGTTGTCTATAATGATGTAAAAGAATGTAATTTAAAAACTCCCCTAACTTCAAATCTCCTCTTGTAATGGGTTTTAGTGACCTTTTTTTTAATTGGGCATTTATAAAAGTTTAAGACTTGCAGATTGAGTCACTGCTGAAAAATACCACATTTTAAAAAGTGGATAGACTGTTCCTTTTGCTTCCTGCAACGCCCACCGGGACTGCCACTGGAACATATTCTTTAAATTTATGCTGTTGGAATTGGAATAATTTCAGCCACATCCTGTTTTGATTTTTCATCTCTGGCTGCTATTCACAACTCTGACTTTCTGAAACCCTGCTGTTTGTCCTTTACAGTTCCCAGAAGAAAATGGGAACCCTCAGTGCTAGATTAGGGAGTGGCTGGGTGCCCAGGACTTGATGAAGAGGAATATGATTCTTTAAAGGACATAGCTTTTCTGGCTGTGCTATTTTTGTAGCTGTTGATTAAATAGTGATTTGTCTTGTTGCACTGGATATTGATGAGATGAGCTTTTTTTAGTTTTTAACTTTTAGGTATCTTACCAGCTTCATTCTTCGCCTTTAGGGGTTTTAGGCAGATTACATAGTGTGCTGTCCTTGCTGTGTCTATACTGGCAAATGAAGTCTAATTAATGAATATCAAGAACAGTCTTGGGGCTGGCAGATGGTGTGGTGGTTAAGGGCTCTGGACTCCCACATGGGCAACCATGGTTCAATTCCCAAACCTCACAGCTTGCTTTCTCACATTGCCTCTCTCTCTTTTTCTTGCTCTGTCTCTATCTGGTCAAATAAAAGTAAAAATAAAAATAAATAAAGTTAAAATAATTCTTTAAAAAAAAAAAAGAACAGTCTTAGGGTAGAGGGAGGAAAAGGAGAGTTTAGATGGAAGGTTGAGCTGGGAGTAGCCAACCTCTTTTTCATGAGCTTAGTGATTTTTTTCTTTCTTTATTTTCTTTTTAAATCATGGGGGTTGTTACCTTTTATATTTTGTCCCCAACGTTCTGAAAATAGGTGAGCCTGGAAACTGGACCTTAAAATAGTGGTGAAATCCCTAGCATTTTATAGTGCAGGAACTGTACAGTTAATCAGGATTATCTTTATTTCATTTATTTATAATTACCAGAGGGTGAATGCACTTGCCAGAGAGAGACAGAAAGAAGGAAAAAATCACCCCCATCAATGGGGCATGGTCATACCACAATCTGTTCTCCATCCCATTGGAATTTTGGGCACATGTGCACATGTGCCCAGCGTGTTTTTCTAGCTGTTAGGCCAGGATTCAAACTTTGATCAGCCACGTGGGATATGACTCCCTTTAACCACTAAGTTATGAGGCCAACCTATCAAGATTATACCTTTTGAAATGACTCTGGTTCTGGGACCAGTAGATGGTGTAATGGTTACATTGCTGAACTCCAATGTAGTCAACCATGGTTCAAGTCCTGGACCTAGCGACTTAAAACTCACACTGGGTGCATATGTGTGAGTGCCCAAAATCCTGAGAGGAGAAGGGATTGCGGCATGACCGACCCCCTGGGGGGTGATTTCTTGCTTTTTGTCTCTCTCTCTGTTTCTGTGGTGAGTGCATGAACCCTATAGCAAAAATCTGTCTCTAAAAAAAAAAAAAAAGAAAAGAAAAGAAAAGAAAGAAAGAAATGACTCTGGTTTGGACTATTTTTGAAGCTTCAAGGTTATTCTTGTTTAATTTATTGAATTAGATGGAGCCTTAAAGCCCATTAGCTTACTGAAGTATTGATTAGAACGGTGATTCTCAACCCTGGTTATACACTGAACTTACTTGGATAGGCTTTTAAAAATATGAATGTGGGCTAGCAGGTGGTGTGGAGGTTAAGGTGGCTGGATCCCATATGGCCAACTCTGTGGTTTGAGTCCTGGATCCAGCAACTTCAAAATCATACTGGGCACATGTGCCCAAAATCTTGAGACAAGACTGCAGGAGAAGGGATTGTGGCATGGCCGTCCCCCCGGGGGGGGGGGGGGTGATTTCTCACTTCCCTCCTTTCTCTGTTTCTCTTTAGCTAGCACATGTGCCTGATAGTAAAACTTACAAAGGAAGAAAGAGGGACCAGCAGATGGCATAATGGTTATGTTGCTGGACTCTCATGTAGTTGACCACAGTTAGAGTCGTGGACCCAGTGGCTTAAAACTAATGCTGGGTACAAGTGCATGAGTGCCCAAACTCCCTGGAGGAGAAGGAATTGTGTGGCCATGCCCCAGGGGTGATTTCTCACTTTCTGTCTCTCTGGCAAGTGCACATGCCCTATGGCAAAAATCACTCTAAAAAGAAAGAAAGAAAGAAAGAAAGAAAGAAAGAAAGAAAGAAAGAGAGAGAGGGAGGGAGGGAGGGAGGGAGGAAGAAAGAAGTGAACGTAAATGTTCTCCTTGACATTTTGATTTTTTTGGCCTAGAATATAGCCTGAACATTGTTAATTATTTATTTATTTTAATTTTTGCTATTGGGCCCGTGAGCTTGCCAGAGAGACAGAAAGACAGAAAGGGAGAAATTATCCCACGTAGGGGATGGCCATGCTGCAACTCCTTCTCCATTCTCTTCTTGGGATTTTGGGCACGCACGCACGTACGCTTAGCATGGGTTCTAAGCTGCCGGGTCCGTGACTCCAACTGTGGTTGACTATGTGGGAGTCCTGGGAGTCCAGCAATGTAACCATTACACCATCTGCTGGTCCTGAATATTGTTATTTTTAATACTTTCAGGATAGGCTGACTCTGTGGCCTAATAGGTAAGGGAGCCAGATCCCACATAGCCAACTATGATTCAAATCCTGGACCTGGTGACTTGAAAAATACATTAGGTGTGTGTGCAAAGTAAATAAAATAAAAATTAAATACGTCCCAGGTAATGATAGCATGTGCGCAAGGTGAGAACATCAGTATTTGAGAGTCAGTAGACTCAGTGCTAAGCCCAGCTCACACTGTGATCTTTGAGCCTCATTTCTTCTTTTTTAAAAAATTATTTATTGGGACCAGCAGGTGGTGTGGTGGTTAAGGCGCTGGACACTCCCACATGGCCGACCAGGGTTCGAGTCCTAAATCTGGTGGCTTGCTTTCTCACTTCCTCTCTCTCTCACTCTCAACCTCTGTCTCTCTCTGGTAAAATTAAAAAAATGAATGAATGAATGAATGAATAAAATAAAATAAATAATTATTTAAAAAAATTATTTATTTATTTAATTACATTTATTATTATCATTTTTAAAATTTGACCAGAGAGAGAGAAAAAGGGAAAGTGAGAAAGCAACCTGCCAGATCCAAGACTTGAACCGCAGGCAGCCATGTGAGAGACCAGTGCCTTAACTACCACACCATCTGCTGGCCTTGAGCCTCATTTCTTTTTTTTTTTTAACAACAGAAATTTATTTTCTTGGAGTTCTGAAGGCTAGATATCTGAAATCAAGGTGTTAACAGGGTTGGCTTCTTCTGAGAGCCACAAGAGAATCCCAAGCTTCATTTCTTTTTTTTTTTCAAAGAATTATTTTATTTAACTTTATTATTATTATCATTATTATTTTCCAGTTTGATCAGAGAGAGACAGAGAGAGAGAGAGAGAGGAAGTGAGAAAGCAAGCCACCAGGTCCGAGACTTGAACCATGGTCGGCCATGTGGGAGTCCAGCGCCTTTAACCACCATGCCACTTGCCAGCCCCCCAAGCTTCATTTCTTAATCTTTAAAGTTGAGAGTGGGAAAATGAGGTGATATGTGGAGTCTCTTATGGTTTGAAAACACTGCTCCCTGCCTACATTAGTTTTTTTTTTAAACCTATTAATTTTATTTATTATCATTATTTTGTTTGCTATAGTGCATATGCATTCACCAGAGAGAAACAGACAGAGAGAAAAGGCAAATGAGAAAGCGAGCAGCCAGGTCCAGGACTTGAACTACAGTCAGCCATGTGGGAGTCCAGTGCCTTAATCACCACGCTACCTACCGGCCCCAGGTTTTTCTTTTTAAGAATTGTTTTATTTTATTTATTATTATTATTTAATTTGACCAGGCAGTGACAGAGAACGAGGGAAAGTGAGAAAGCAAGCTGTCTGGTCCAGGACTTGAACCATCATCAGCCATGAGGGAGTACAGCAACCTAACCACTATGCCACCTGCCAACCCTGCCTATATTAATTTTCTTCTCAGCAGATGGTGTAAGGGCTTTAAAATTCTGATGGGAAATATTTCTGAACCCCATGCTTTTCTGATTGTAGTTAGATCTCATAAGATTTGCTTTTCCCCTCTCTTGTGGTTCCTAAAGAACTACAGTGTAGCTTCCTCTTTTGCAATAACTTACTTTTAAAATATTTATTGGTGGTGTCTATACCAGTGGGTCATTAATGTTCTAATACTTTGAATATATCATATCTAATTTTTTTATTTATTTAATTTTTAATTAAAAAAAAATTTTTAGAGAGATTTTAGCTTCAAGGT
Organism: Tupaia tana; assembly: GCA_026018925.1. Classification (NCBI taxonomy): domain Eukaryota; kingdom Metazoa; phylum Chordata; class Mammalia; order Scandentia; family Tupaiidae; genus Tupaia; species Tupaia tana. The sequence goes on along the minus strand of JAKSZU010000011.1, from coordinate 29,237,799 downwards.
GTGTGTACTTGCCAGAGAGAGAGAGAGTCAGAAAGTGAGAAATCACCCCTAAGGGGGATGGTGAGGCTACAGTCCTTTCTCCTCCATTCCCCTCCCTGGGATCTTTGGCACACATGCACAAGCACAGTTTTAAGCTCTTGGATCTGGGACTTGAACCACAGTCGATTATGTGGGAGCAGCAACTTAGCCATTACACCATCTGTTGGTCCCTCCTATAACTTTTCTTTTTTTTTTTTTTTTTTTAATTTTTGTATTTTCTTATTCATTGTCATTTAAAAAAAAATTTTTTTTTGAAGTTGACCAGAGAGAGAAGGAAGTGAGAAAGCAAGCAGCCAGGTCCAGGACTCGAACTGCTGTCAGCCATGTGGGAGTCCAACTGCCTTCATCACCACGCCACCTGCCAGCCCCCATTTTTTAATAACCTTATTTTAGTTGCTGTCCTGGTTATTATGTAGAGCGGTATTCTTCTGCTCTAGGTCTATGTTCCTGGGACCTCACCTACTTATTTTCCTCTCTTACAGGAGAAATTTTTGAATTAAAAGCTGAACTCAACAATGAAAAGAAAGAAAAGAGGAAGGAGGCTGTGAAGAAAGTGATTGCTGCTATGACTGTGGGGAAGGATGTTAGGTAAGGGTAAATACTTCAGCTATTGATCACTTTAGAGGTCCCCTCGTCTTAATGCTTTTTCTGCTTTTCCTTTAAAATTGTTATAATCATAGTACCTATAAGAACAGGTTTGCTCGGAACCAGCAGTTAGTGTAATGGCTATGTCGCTGGACTCCCGTGTAGTTGACCACGGTTTGAGTCCCGGACCCGGTGGTTTAAACTCACACCGGGAATGTGTGTGTGTGTGCCTGAGATCCCAAAGGGAGAACGGAGGAAAAGGGATTGCGTCGTGGCCATCCTCCCTGGGGAGTGATTTCTTGCTTTCTGTCTCTTTCTCTTTCCGTCTTTCTGGAGAGCGCACACACCCTATGGCAAAAACTTCTCCCAAAAAAAGAACAGGTTTGCTCCATTGAAAACATCATCAGGAAGTGTATTTTTTTCTGACTTAAGTGTGTATGTGTTTGTTTTGTTTTGTTTTGTTTTCTTAGGAGCATTAAATGAGTTTGATTTTGCTGCATGTAGATCTAGCATAAAATCTCCTGAGAGCTGGCAATTACAAGTCTGTTGGCTGAGATAGTTTTAGAAGATGATGAAAATATACTGAGGAACAGAAGCTCACATACTCTTTGATTGGCCCAAGCTAGCGCCCTCAATTTACAACTCTCCATTCAGTTGGGTGAATTCAAGATGAAACTAATCCTTAACAAAATTCATTTGATCTTATATTTTGTTTGTTTTTATAATTTAACAAGACCATTTGGAAATAATTAGAATTATTTGCAGGCCTCTTGAGGATTCCTAGGACTCTTTTGGGAGGGTCTCTGAGGTCAAAGGTATTTTTATAAAAACACTTAGGTATTGCTTCCCTTTTGCACAGTTTTGACATTTGTGCTGACATTCATGCCTTAGCATGAACCACATCGCTGGTGATGACCAGAGTAGTATTTGTTACCACTATGTACTTAAAAGAAAAATAGGCAGTTTTACTTAGGACCATCTTTTTTTTTTGGAGAGGTTTTTGCTATAGGGCAGGTGTGTTCGCCAGAAAGAGAGAGACAGAGAGACAGAAAATGAGAAATCACCCCCCAGGGGGGATGGCCACGCTGCAATCCCTTCTCCTCCATTCTCCTCTCGGGATCTTAGGCACACACACACATGCGCCTGGCATGAGTTTAAGCTACCGGGTCCAGGACTTGAACTGCGGTCGACTACATGGGAGTCCAGCAACATAACCATTACGCCAACTGCTGATCCCAGGACCATCTTTCATGAAGCATTAAACATTTATTTAATTAAAACTTGAACCTTGGTGGGTCACCAGGTGGCATGGTTTTTTTTTATTTTTTGGAGAGTTTTTTGCTATAGGGCGCGTGCGCTTGCCAGAAAGACAGAGACAGAGAGATAGAAAACAAGAAATCACCCCCCAGGGGGGATGGCCACACCGCAATCCCTTCTCCTCCATTCTCCTCTCGGGATCCTGGACACTCACGCACACGCGTCCAGCATGAGTTTTTAAGCCACTGGGTCCGGGACTCGAACCGTGGTCGACTACGTGGGAGTCTAGCGACATAGCCATTACGCTAACTGCTGGTCCCAAGGTGGCATGGTTGTTAAGGTGCTGTACTCCCACGTGGCTGTTCATAATTTGAGCCCTGGATCTGCTGGCTTGAAAATCACGCAAGTACATGTATGTATGTGCCCAAAATCCTTAGAGGAAGGTGAAGGAGAAGGGATTGCACCATGGCCATTCCCCTTGGTGGGGGTTGATAATCTCATTCTCCCTCTCTCTGTGTCTGGCAAGTGCATGCTCCCATGGCAAAAACTTTAAAAAAAAAATAGTGTAAGGAATGACTCAGTATCTCCTCATCCCTTGGGTGCTGTTCTGAGGTGGGTTTCTATTTTGTTTATTAGCACACTAACCACAATTAATTCTTAGGTTGCTGTTCTGTGACCATTTATCTCAGGGCTTGGCAGACTTTTTCTAAAAAGGGCAAGATAGTAAAATCTTTAGGCTGGCGCCAGCAGGTGGCATAATGGTTAAGGTACTGGACATTCCCACATGACTGACCACAGTTTGAGTCCCGGCCCTGGTGGCTTGCTTTCTTACTTCCCCCCTCTCTCTTTCTGGTCAGATTAAAATAAATGAATGAATAAATACAATTAAATAAATAATTCTTTAAAACAAACAAACAAACAAACTTTAGGCTTAGCAGGCCAAGAGGCAAAATTTGAGGTTATTATTTAGGTATGTAATAGGAAAGAGAAAATTTTCCACAAATTATTTTGTTGACAAAATTCGAAATATAATAATTAAATGTAATCTTTTGTACTTAGGTCTACTAAGGAGAGAAGGGAGGGATTCTTTTTTTAATTATTTTATTTAATTTTATTCATTGTCATTATTTTATTTTGTAGTTGACCAGAGAGAAGGAAAGTGAGAAAGCAAGCTGCCAGGTCCAGGACTTGAACCATGGTTGGCCATGTGGGAGTCCAGCCACCTTAACCACCACACCACCTGCTAGCCCCGAGAGAGGGATTCTTTTGTAGGGTAGATAACATTTTGCTTATTTGGGGTTCATAGTTAGTATTCCCTGTCATCAAATTGGTTATAAATGTTCATACGTAAACAACATGTTTGATTTTTAGTTTGTATCAAAATCTGGCACTTTGCCTCCTCGTGATTTATCTAGTCACAAAGGACTATTTTGGCTAGGCAAAACATTTAGATTAAGAATATTGTACATGGGGACCAGCAGTTAGTGTAATGGCTATGTCGCTGGACTCCCATGTAGCCGACCGCGGTTCACGTCCCAGACCTGGTGGCTTAAAACTCACGCCGGGTGCGTGTGCGTGCGTGCCCAAGATTCCAAGAGGAGAATGGAGGAGAAGGGATTTCGGCGTGGCCATCTCCCCTGGGGGGTGATTTCTCGCTTTCTGTCTCTCTCTGTCTCTCTGGCGAGCGCACTCACCCTGTAGCAAAAAAACCTCTCCAAGAAAAAAAAAAAAAAAAAGAATATCGTACATGGGACCAGCAAATGGTGTGGTGATTAAGACACTGGACTCCCACATTGCCAACTGCGGTTTGAGTCCCAGATCTAGTGACTTGCTTTCTCACTTTCTCTCTCTCTCTCTCTGTGCTTCTCTCTGGTGGACACACGTGTCCTGTAGCAAATTTTTAAGACTGTTATATAAATGAACTGATAAAATGGAGCTGTTGTGTTCTTGCCAAGCTTATTTTTATATATTAGAGAAAAATAAAAACTGTTGTTTCCTTTTATATGTTTGGCAAAATATTACTGCCTAATTTGCTAATGGCTGATGATATATTGTATGCTTAGCACTATGCCACATGGCATGATTTTAAAAAAGAATTGTAGATGGTTATTAACCTTCATGATACTGTATAGTCAGTGAATCCCAAACTTGAAAAATTAAGGAATAATGAAATTATTACATAATTATGTACTAAAATGTGTATGTTAAAGACAGTAAGAATTTTACAAAAGAAGGATTGATGTAAGTAGGAATAGTTGAAGAGCTCTTCTTGGAAGAGATGAGATAAGGAGCTGTGCCTAGAAAGATAATGCAAAGAACCAGGATAGAGAATTAGCAATTTGTGGGTTATCATACATGGGTCTCCCCTGCACATAACTTCAAGTTTAGTGCTTTCCAATAGAAATATGGTGTGAGCCACAGATGTAATTTTATGGTTTTTTTTTTTAAAGAAATATTTTATTTTATTTTATTTATTTATTCACTTATTTTAATATGATCAGAGAGAGAGAGAATGTGAGAAAGCAAGACACCAGGTCCGGGACTCAAACTGTGGTTGGATATGTGGGAGTGTCCAGCACCTTAACCACCACAGCACCCACTAGCCCCATAATTTTAAGTTTTTAAGTAGCCATATTCAAAAAGTAAAAAAACAGATGAAATTAGTATTTTGCAAATAATTATTTATTTATTTAATTCCATTTGTTATTATTTTTAAAAAATATTTTTATTTAGCTTTATTGTTCATATATTTTAAAAATTTGATCAGAGGGGGACAGAGTGTATGTGTGTATGTGAGTGCATGAGAGAGAGAGAAATGGGGGGGAGTGAAAGCAAATCGCCAGGTCCAGGACTCAAACCGTGGTCCACCATGTGCAACTCCAGCACCCTTAACCATCATGCCACCTGCCAGCCCCCCATTTGTTATTATTTTTTAATTTGACCGGAGAGAGACAGAGACAGAGAGAGAAAGGGAAAGCAAGAAAGCAAGCCACCAGGTCTGGGACTCGTACTCTGGTCGGCCATGTGGGAATCCATTACCTTTAACCACCACGCCACCTGCTGGCCCTGAAATTATTTTTAATAATACATTTTATTTAACCCAGTGTATTATAAATACTATCTTAATATGTAATCCATATAATAAAACTATTGAGGTATTTTATAATATTTCTTATACTAAGTGTTCAGAATCCAGTGTGTGTTTTACATTTATATTACCTCTCAGTTCAGCCTGGTTCACACTGCAGGATCTTAAATTTACTGTTGATTAATATTTCTCACATTTATTTACTGGTTTTATGGTCATTTTGTACATGAGCTATTCTGCTAGGAAATGGAAAGAAAACTCATTTTTGGAGAGTATTTATTAGCGATTATCATATATCTACATGTGCATGAAGCTACACTAGGTACGAAACATACAAGTTAAGTAGTTTGCCTTCTGGACAGAAATCATTGCGTCATTGATGATGTGGATACTTTGACTTTGCAGTCCATCTTCCTTTTTGGATATCATTTCTTTTTCAGTACCCCGATTTTATGTATTATGGGAACTATGCCGTATAACCAGTTGTTATTTCAGTCATTCTTTTTTCTGTAGAAATGTATTGACATTTATTTCTCTCTTATATGCTGGTGGTCAGATGTTTAGAAGTATTTAGGGCCAGCAGATGGCGTAATGGTTACCTCACTGGACTCCCACTTGGTTGACCGTGGTTTGAATCCCGGACCTGGTAGCTTAAAGCTCATATTGTACACGTATGCGTGTGTGCCCAAAATCCCAAGAGGAGAATGGAGAAGGGATCGTGGCATTACCATCCCTCCTGGGGGGTGATTTCTCACTTTCCCTTTCCCTGTCTCTCTCTGGCAATTGCACACACTCTATGGCAAAAATCTAGAATAAATTTTTTTTTCTTTTTTTTGGAGAGGTTTTCGCTATAGGGCGTGTGCGCTCGTCAGACAGACAGAGAGAGACATAGAGACAGAAAGCGAGAAATCACCCCCCGGGGGGATGGTCACGCCGCAATCCCTTCTCCTCCATTCTCCTCTCTGGATCTTGGGCACGGACGCACACGCGCCTGGTGTGAGTTTTAAGCCACCGGGTCCGGGACGCGAACTGCAGTCGACTATGTGGGAGTCCAGCAACATAGCCATTATGCTAACTGCTGGTCCCCAAATCTAGAATAAATTTTAAGGGGACCAGCAGGTGGCGTGGTGGTCAAGGCACTGGGCCACTCCCACATGGCAGACCATGGTTTGAATTCTAGACCTGGTCCCTTGCTTTCTCACTTTCCCTCTCTCTCTTTCTCTCTCTGGTCACATTAAAATAAATAAATGAATACATAAAATTAAATAAATAATTCTTCAAAAAAAATTTTTTAAAACATGCTTACACTTTAGAATCTGACAAGCTTAGTCCTTCCAAGCTAACAGTGTTACTTTGTGAATGGAAATATAAGTTTCTTTCCCATGGCTTACAGAATTTAAATCATGAGTGACTAGAACCAAAGGTATGAATTCCTTTTATATTTGCTTACATGCAAGTTTTCATTTTCATTTTCTTTTTAAGATAATTACTTATTTAATTTTATTTATTATTATTTAAAAATATTCTGTAGGACATGTGAGCTCACCAGAGAGAGACAGACAGAAAGAGAAAGCGACAAAGCAAGCCACCTGGTTCAGGACTTGAACCGTAGTCAGCCACGTTGGAGTCCAGCATCTTAACCACCATGCCACCTGCCACCCAAATTTTCATTTTCTAAATGAATAATGTTAAGAAAATAATTATAAAAGGAATCAAAGCATTTTGGAGAAATGGTCAATTCCAGATCTGGGATTAGAAATGTACAAAATGATCCTGAAGGGGGCATCTTGTCATATGAGAAAGGAGACTATTGGAAGTGTAGTTATCATAAGGACTCAGAAGCTAAGTTCCCACTGGTCAAGGATGAATGAATGTGTGAGCATAAATTTAGTATGCTAATTGTAGTAATTCAAAACTGTCATGAATTGGTATGGAAAGTTATAATTAATTTTTTTGGCATGATAAAAATGATTTTTTTTTTCTTAGTTGTTGCTGTAGGGTACATGTACTCACCAGAGAGAAAGAGATAGGGAAGGTGAGAAATCACCCTCCAGGGAGATGGCCACCCTGTAAACCTTTCTCCTCCAGACTCCTCTTGGGATTTTAGGCATACATGCACAGTGTGCCTGGCATAATTTTTCAAGCCATAGGATCTGGGATTAGAACCACACAGCTGGCCATGTGGGATCCAACGCTTTAACTTCCATGCCATTGGCTGGCCCTGAGGTAGTGATTATTTATTTATCTATTTTTAAGGTTGTTGCCATAGGGTGCATGTGCTTGCCAGAGAGAGAGATAGTGAGAGAGAAAATGAGAAATCATCTCCCCTCATCTGAGGTATGGCCATGCTGCAGTCTCTTTTCCACTTGCCCCCGGGATTTTGGGCACGCATGCACATACACATACCCAGCATGAGTTTCAAGCCCCACTATGTCTAGGACTCAAACTTTAGTCGGCAGTGTGGGAGTCCAGCACCCTAACCACTACGCCACCTGCTGACCCTAGTCTAGGATTCATTTTCAAATAATCCAGAGCAACTGAATGGGCTGGAGATGGGAGTTAGGGGTTTTAGTTTGAAGATCTGTGTGAAATAAGATTGGGCTTGTATCAATCCCTGTGGGTGATAGAAGTATTGGGTTCACTATACTGCTCTTCCACTTTTGTTTAAAATGGTTGCAGTGAAAAGATTTTTTTCCCCCAGAAACTATTGAGAAACCCTTGGGCACCAGTACTCTTTCTTTAATAGTTAATTTCCGTGCTAATAATTGTTGCTGTGAGGGGGGGATGTTTGTCCTTACATCAGATTACTCTGTAATATAAGGCCAACAGGTTGGCACCAATAACCGTTCACTTTTTTTCTCTTTTCTCCTCTCTTCTCAGCTCTCTTTTTCCAGATGTAGTGAACTGTATGCAGACTGACAACCTAGAGCTGAAGAAACTTGTGTATTTGTATTTGATGAATTATGCCAAGAGTCAGCCAGACATGGCCATCATGGCTGTCAACAGCTTCGTGAAGGTAACTTATCCCAAAGACTCTAGAGCAGTCTCTTCTACCTGAAATAACTTATTTTTTAAGTTTGATATAGGGTGTATGTGCTTGCCAGAGAGAGACAGAAAGAGGAAAGAGAGAAATCACACTCCAGGGGCGATGGTCACACCTCAGTCCCTTCTCCATTCTCCTCTCAGGATTTTGGACATGCATGCACATGCAGGCAGGATGATTTTTAAGCTGTTAGGTCCTGGAGTCAAACCGTGAAGTTGGCCATAACCTCCATACCACCTGCTGATACCCTCAAATATCTTTTTCAGAAGTGACTCTTGTTACAGTGTCAGCATTGCAAATAAGTGCTTATTTTCCAAAGGAAGGCCTCTAGCAAAATATTAGCAATGACAAAGAATGATCATGTTTTAAGAGTTCTATATGCCAGTGTGTATCATCCAGGGAAATTCAAACCATATGGTAAGCCTTCTGTTCATGGAGGTTGGTGCAGCCTTGCCAGATGGGTAGAGGAAAGCCAGATGAAACCTCATCGTGTTACCTTCCAGGGTGTATAAAAGGTTATGTACATTATTGTAGTGTCAGTATCCTGGAACATTACTTGTTTTTTCTTTGTAAAAATTATTCTTATGAGTCAAAAGTAGTGAAAATTACATGAAGGTAATGCTTTTTTTTTTTTTCTTTTTTGGAGAGGTTTTTGCTATAGGGTACGTGTGCTCGCCAGAGAGACAGAAAGAGACAGGAAACGAGAAATCACTCCCCAGGGGGGATGGCCACGCTGCAATCCCTTCTCCTCCATTCTCCTCTCTGGATCTTGGGCACACGCACACGTGCCCAGCATGAGTTTAAGCCACAGGGTCTGGGACTCGAACCGTGGTTGACTACGTGGGATTCCAGCGACATAGCCATTTCGCTAACTGCTGGTCCCCAGGTAAAGCTTTTACTTTGTTTTATTTAATGGGTCTTACAACACTTGATTGAGTTTTTTTTTCTGTATAGGGTTCATGCATGTCCTTGCCAGAGAGAGAGAAGTCACCTTCTCAGGGGCCATGGCCGTGCTTCAGTCTCCTCTCCCCTAGTCTCCCTCTGGGATTCTGGACATGTGTACACATGTGCCCAGCATGATCCCCAAGTCATCAGGCCTGGGACCCAAACTGTGCAGTCGACTATGTGTGATCTAGTCTCCAACCTCCATGCCTCTTGCTGGCCCTTGTTTCATTTTTTTTTTTTTATTATGGAAAGTTTAAACATATTCAAGTAGTGGGAATAATATATAAATTCCTAAATACCCATCTTGCAAGTTTATTTTTTTTAAAGAATTATTTTTTATTTAACTTTATTATTATTATTTTCCAGTTTGATCAGAGAGATACAGAGTAAGGGAAAGAGGGAAACAGAGAAAGTAAGCCACCAGGTTCAGGACTTGAACTGCGGTCAGCCATGTGGGAGTCTAGTGCCCTTAACCACCATACCACCTGCCGGCCCCCATCTTGCAGTTTTAACAGTTACCGACACATGGCAACTCTTATTGAATTTATACTCCACATACATACTTTCCTGTCTCTCATTCCTCTCCTGATAGATAATTTTAAGCAAATACCAAACATCAAATCATTTCATCCTTATACTTGTCAGAATAAAATCTCTTTTTATTTATTTATTTACTTTTATTTTTTGCTACTGGGCGTGTGTGCTCACCAGACATACAGAGAGAGAGAGAAGAGGAGAATAGTGAGAAATAACCCCCTGGAGGAGTGACCATGCTACAATTCCTCCTCCTCCATTCTCCTCTTGGGATTTTGAGCATGCATGCACATGTGCTAGCATGATTTTCAAGTCACTGGGTCCAGGATTCAAATTGTGTAGTTAGTCAGTTGTGTGGGATCTAACATCCTAACCTCTATGCTACCTGCTGGCTCCAGGATCTCTTTTTTTAAAAAACATAACCACAATACCATTATTGATTTTAAAATGTCCTTAATTGTGGCTAGCTCTGTGGCACAGCACTAATTCACTGCTCAAGAGAACCTGGATCCCACATGGCAACTGTAGTTCGAGTCCCTGGCCTGGTTGACCTGAAACACACTGGCCAGGAATGCACACGAGTGCCCATCTGATGGACTGGAGGATTACAGGGTAGACAGACCATGTGGAGTATGCTCTTCTCCCTCCCTCCCTACCTCCTCCGTCTTGTATGCACACACTCTGTTATGAATAAGGGGAAAAATGTTTTTTTCTTAAGTCCTTGCTATTATCAAGTATCCAACCTTTTCCTTCCATTAGATTTGATAAACGTAATGGAGCTATTCCATTCACTTTTTTCTTTTCTTTTTTTTTTTTACTTATTTTTTCTTGTGTCTAGAACTTAGTCTACATTTAAAAAAGAAAATAGATAGCATTTCCAAAATTAGCTTCTGTTTTGAAATATAACCAAAATACTTTCTTCCTTTCATGGAATTTTTATTCTTTTTCTGTATTTAGCTTCAGAGTCAGAGAACATAATGATTTCATTCTTCCTGTCTGGTGGTTCATAGATAGAATATATTATTGGAAAGAATTTATTTAACACTTTTTGGGAGTTAGAGCTGTGCTTAGATTTATATGATTTAAAGAAATTTACAATTTTTTTTTTCATTTTTGCCAGAGTGTGCGTGTGCTCACCAGAGAAAAACAGAGACACAGAAGGAAAGTGAGAAAGCAGTCCCTGTAGTACATGATCATACCATAGTCCCTTTTCCATTTCTCCCTTCTCTTGGGATTTTGGGCCTACACACACACACACACACACACACACACACATGCACCTGGCATAAATTTCTTTTCTTTCCTGTTTTTGGAATTTGTTTAGAAGGGCACATGTACTTACTGGAGAGAGACAGGGATAGAGGGTCAGGGAGAAAGTACCTCATGAAAAATGGTCACACTGCATTCTCTTCTCAGTCCTCTAGGGATTTTGGGCACACGTGCACATGTGCCTGATAGGGTTTTCAAACCACTTGGTCTGGGACTTGAACTGCACATGTAGGATCCAGCTGCCTTAACTGTTGGGTTGGAATAGTCAAGATACATTTTACAACAAATGATGCTAGTTCATTTTTGGAAGAGTCATTTGCATCTATGTTATTTCTATGTCATTTGACAGCTGACAGTTCTAGCTTTATTCTATAAAAAAACTAAGCAATTTGGTTGAGTTTTGGAGATTTTTCAACAACTTGAAGATGGAAGACCAAACTGTACATTTTCATCCTATGTTACTGTTCTACTTCTGTAAAAGGAAAATGCCTGTCAAGCTTGTGAAAAGTTGTGTAAAGTTTACAGTGACAATGCTCTACAAGAATGTCAGTGCCAACGATGGTTCTCAACATCTTTCCTCGGTCAGAGAGGCCCACCGAGGTTGAAGACGACAAAATAAAGGCATTCATCGAGCCAAACCCACATTATACGACATGGGAGATTGCAAAACATTGAGCATCTATCATTCAGGTGTTCACGACCACCTGAAGAAGCTGGTATAAGTAAGAAAACTCAATATTTGGGTTCCTCACGAACTCAAAGAAGTTCGTTTGATGGTGTATATGAACACTTGCGATATGCTCATTAAATGTGAGGAAAATGATCCTTTTTTGAAGTGGCTGATAACTGATGATGAGACAGGGATTTTTTACAACAATGTGGGGTGTGAACTGTCTTAGTCCCACTGTGATGACTCACCTCAAACAATACGGAAAGCAGACATTCATTAGAGGAAGGTTATATCCTCAGTGTGGTGGAATTTTAAAGGTGTCATGTTTTTCGAGCTCCTACCAAGGAAATCAATTTGAATGTGTGCTATCAGCAACTGGACAGTTTGAATGAATCCATCATCCAGAAACATCCAGAGCTCATTGATCATAAAAGAGTAGTGTTCTATCACAACATCACGAGACCACACAAGTTTGATCACCCATCAAAACTTATTGGAGCTTGGATGGGATTGTTCCCACAACCACCATAGTCACCTGACCTGTGCCATCAGACTTCCACTTGTTTCGCCCTCTTTAAAACTCCTTGTGTCAAAAAAAAAAGGGGGGGACCAGCAGTTAGCGTAATGGCTATGTCGCTGGACTCCCATGTAGTCGACTGTGGTTCGAGTCCCAGACCCGGTGGCTTAAAACTCATGCCGGGCGCGTGTGCGTGCGTGCCCAAGATCCTGAGAGGAGAATGGAGGAGAAGGGATTGTGGCGTGACCATCCCCCCTGGGGGGTGATTTCTCGCTTTCTGTCTCTCTGTCTCTCTCTGTCTGTCTGGCGAGCACATGTGCCCTATAGCAAAAAACCTCTCCAAAAAAGATAAATAAATAAAACTCCTTGTGTGGTATAATGTTCAATTTGGATGGGGCTGTAAATCAGCACCTTGTTCAGTTTTTGCCAATAAAGACAGGCCCTTCTATCAACAAGGAATTATGAAGGTCACTGAAAGATGGCGAAAGGTTATTGAACAAAATGGGCATGATACCATTGATTAATATTTGTTTTTTATCTAAATAAATGACCTTTGAACAACAGAAAATTTATGTCATGACTTTCCTCATAGCCCAATACTGTGTCTCCAGCCGGTACTTTTTGTTTTAATAGACCATAGGTAAGTTTATTTTTATGCACTTTTTTTTTAAATAGACCATAGATTAGTTTATTTTTAATGCCCGTCGTGCCATAAATTCATAAGGAATAGGTTCCAGAAGCTCAGGCTCCTTTCCATTGGTTCTCACAAAGTGCTTCTCTGGGTGGAGCAGGCTGGTGCTTTAGTTGAACAGGTTCCTTTGTCTTTGGCTTCTTTCTTTTTTTGATAATTTTCCTTCACACATTTTAGGAAGCTATCTCTACTCTTAGAATGCTTAATATGCTCAATACGCACATTAATTCTCTTGGCAAGTATCTTGCCCTTAACTTGTTTGTTTACAACAATGCCAACAGCATGCTGGTTAACACTGTAGACTCTTCCAGTTTTGCCATGGTAACATTTGTGGGGCATTCCTTTTTGAATAGTACCCATTCCCTTGATGTTTACAATATCACCTTTCTTGTAGATTCTCATGTATGTCACCAAAGGAACCACTCCATGCTTTCTAAAAGGCCTAGAGAACACATATTGGATGCCTCTCCTCTTTCCCTTTGTGTTCATCATTTTGGTTAATTACTGGAAGATGGCGGTTCCCTCAGCTGGCACTTTTTTTTTCTTTTTTGGGAGAGGTTTTTGCTATAGGGCACGTGCGCTCGCCAGACAGACAGAGAGAGATAGAGAGACAGAAAGCGAGAAATTACCCCCCAGGGGGGATGGCCACGCCTCAATCCCTTCTCCTCCATTCTCCTCTCGGGATCTTGGGCACACATGCACACACGCCCGGCGTGAGTTTAAGCCACCGGGTCCAGGACTCGAACCACGGTCGACTACGTGGGAGTCCAGCGACATAGCCATTACACTAACTGCTGGTCCCTAACTGGCACCTTTTCAAAAAAATTATTTTGGGACTGTCAGGTGGCGTGGTTAGGGGTGCTGGAGTCCTACGTGGCTGGCTGTGGTTCGAGTCTCAGACTTGGTGACTTGTTTTCTCACTTTATCTTTCACTCTCTCTCTCTCTCCCCCACTCACTCTCTTATTTTTTCCCTCTCTGGTCATATTTAAATAAAGTTGACTAATTTCAAAATTATTTCTTCCACGAGAGAGATGGCATTCTTAGCACTGCAATCGACCCCCAGCTTTAAGACAGCCCTCAATCATGGGCACGTTTATGACTCATGTTTTGGGCGATTACTGGATGTGAACCTAGAACCATCCTATGTTGGTCAGCCTTGCAAAGCTTTGCATTTAACTATCATACTACCATCTGACTCCTTAAAGAAATGTTTAAACATAGAGTAACTTAAAAGTATTCTTTCTGGAGGCCAGTGGGTGGTGTGGTGGTTAAGTGCGCTGGACTCCCACGTGGCCGACCGTGGTTCGAGTCCTGGACCTGGCAGCTTGCTTTCTCACTTTCCCTCTCTCTTGCTCTGTATCTCTCTGGTCAGAATAAAATAAATGAACAAATAAAATTAAATAATTTTAAAATACTTTTAATTAAAAAAATACTTTTAAAAAAAGTATTCTTTGGGAACCAGCAGTTAGCGTAATGGCTATGTCGCTGGACTCCCACGTAGTCGACCGCGGTTCGCGTCTCGGACCCGGTGGCTTACAACTCACGCCGGGCGCGTTTGCGTGCGTGTCCAAGAACCTGAGAGGAGAATGGAGGAGAAGGGATTGCGGCGTGACCATCCCCCCGGGGGGTGATTTCTCGCTTTCTGTCTCTATGTCTCTCTCTGTCTGTCTGGCGAGCGCACGCGCCCTATAGTGAAAAACCTCTCCAAAAAAAAAAAAAGTATTCTTTCTCAGGGGCCAGCAGGTGGAGTTGTGATTAAGGCACTGGACTCCCCCATGGCCGACCATGGTTCGAGTCCCAGACTTGGTGGCTTGCTTTCTCACTTTCTTTCTTTGGTGAGCATATGTACCCAGTAGCAAATAAAACAATAATAATAATGATAAATAAAATTTAAAAAAATTCCTTCTCAATGTTCTGTTTGTATTCTTTCTTGAAGCACTTACTAATAAAGGAGCATGTGTATTAATTAGGAGCTCAGACTCCCATTTGCTGCTTAGCTATGTGTACTTATTCATGTCAGTCCCAGACCAGCTCCTGTGTTCTCCTTTGTTTTCATTGCTACAGTTCTCAGAAATCTAGCTCTTTTTTTCTCTCTACTTGAGTCTATTGAGTGAGTATAGACTGGGGCACAGTCTTTCCAATTTTTCATCTTTTCTTATATCAGAATACAAGTTCAAAGGTTCTTTCTTTTTTTTAATTGCCAGAGGGGACATTTACTCATCAGAGAGAAAGAAAGCACCCCTCAAGGAGACGTGGTCATGTCACATGTTTTCCTCTATTTCTCCATTCCATCAGGATTTTGACCATGCATATACATGACCTCCAGAGCTGAGATTTGAATTGAGGTCAGCCGTGTGGGTTTTGACTATTCACAGTGCTTAACTGCTGCACTACAGGGCTGGCCTTCTAAAGCCCTTCCTGTTTATGTAGGGCAGGTCCACTAATGGCTGTGGGATAGTTATACTGACTCATGAGGCTTCCTGTAGTGAATCTTGCTGGGCTTTTCCTTATTGTGTAAATAGAACAGTTAAATTAATTTCTAGCTTGAATTCTTAAATAGGCAACTAAAAAAAATAGGTAACTAAGACTAGTACTTAGAAAAGTAATAGCATGAGAGCTTGAGTTCAATGTTATTGGAAGCTTAAATTAATGGAATGTTCTTTAGTGGCTTATGTAAATTGTACTGTTTACTTTTAGTTATCACTTATACCTACAGTTGTTGTTCTTTCGTAGGACTGTGAAGATCCCAATCCCTTGATTCGGGCCTTGGCAGTCAGAACCATGGGATGCATCCGGGTGGACAAGATTACAGAATATCTCTGTGAGCCCCTCCGCAAGTGCTTGAAGGATGAAGATCCCTATGTTCGGAAAACAGCAGCAGTCTGTGTAGCCAAACTCCATGATATAAATGCCCAAATGGTGGAAGATCAAGGATTTCTGGATTCTCTGCGGGATCTCATAGCAGATTCAAATCCAATGGTAATAAATCTCTGCTTTTATAAAGAGAGCAGAATTTAAAGTGGGTCCCTCTTCAAGGCATGTTTACCATAAACCTTGTCTTTGGGATATTGGACTAGATAGTAGCTTTGGGAAACATGACTCCTTTGTTTACAAATTGTATATCTCATACCCTTGGTGGTTTTTTTTGTTTGGTTTTGTTTTAATGAAAGAGCGACAGATATTTGATAGGGTTTTGCCATGTCACCATCCTGCTGTCTCACCTCCCCAGTTATTAGCACTGCAGGTGCACACCTTTGAGCCCAGCCTGTTTATATTGAGCTGGGATTTGGATTTGGCCTCAGCCTCTGAGCAGCAGCATATTGGTAGCTCGTGCCATTGTGGCTGAAGATTATTTCTTCAGACAGGTGTTTGTGATTTTTTTTTTTTGGTGGTGTGGGGATAAAATCTGATTCAAAGTGATTTTTATTGCCTATTATTGTATTCTTTTAGGGGAGAATTTTTTTAATGAATAATTTAATTTAGTAGAATTAATTTTTAATTTGACCAGAGAGGCAGAAAGAGAAAGGGAGCATGAGAAAGCAAGCTGCCAGGTCTGGGACTTGAACTGCAGTCAGCAGTGT
This sequence comes from Tupaia tana, assembly GCA_026018925.1. Taxonomy (NCBI): domain Eukaryota; kingdom Metazoa; phylum Chordata; class Mammalia; order Scandentia; family Tupaiidae; genus Tupaia; species Tupaia tana. The sequence continues at coordinate 29,221,579 of JAKSZU010000011.1, read as the reverse complement.
GGGAGTCCAGCACTTTAACCACCATGCCACCTGCCAGCCCCTAGAGGAGAAAGTGTTAGCAGCCAGAACATAACTTAACACCCTAAAGTTTTGGGATCTTTACTTTCCTTTGTTGACATTTTCAATACAGGAGATCAAGTCCCAAGTGATAAACTGACTCTGCTACTAACAAGCTTATTTGAACTGAGTGGTCACTGTTACCAAGAAGATGGAGGAATATAAGAATATAGGCTTTTTTTTTTTGTAGACGTCATATGTGCTAGCCAGAGAAGAAAGAGAGAAAGTCCCTCTCCCCCCCAACCCCCCGGTGGGTCATGGCCATTCCTCCTCCATTTCTCCATCTGGTCAAGATTTTGAGAGTGCAAGCACACGTGCCCAGTGTTTTTTATGCTGCTGAGGCTGGGACATAAACACTGGTGGGCCATGTGTAATCTGCCTCCCTTAACCTCTGGACTACAGGGCTGACACTTACAACTGTTTTGTTTTTATTTAAAATTTTTTAATTAAAAATTTTTAATTAGATCAGATTAAATTATTTAGTTTTTGCTATAGGACATGTGTACTTGCCAGAGAAAGAGAAGGAGAGAGAAAAAGTAAGAAATCAGCCCCTAAGGGGAAACGTCCACACTGTAATCCTTCTCCTCCAGTCTGCTCTCAGGATTTTGGGCATGTGTGCACATGCACCCAGCATGGTTTTCAGGCCTCCAGGTCCAGGACTCTAAGTACGTAGTTAGCTATGTGAGATACAGCACCTTAACATCCACACTACCTGCTGGCATCTCATGGCTGTTCTTAAAGTGCGTTTAGTCTAATGCGGTATTTATTTGAAAGGAAATAACGCAGTGGGTAACCTGTGAATATTTTTTTGTTGAACTTTTTCAAATGAAGATTTAAAATTGGCCTGAAATACATCCTCTCTCTCATTTGCAAATTATTTGCTCATGTCTCTACTTTGGCTTCTCATTTGGTTCATTTTATTCTATGGGTAAACTTGGATCCTTAAAACTTAATCTTCAAGATTAGAATTAAGGTGAAAGGACAAAGCAAACCATATTTCTTTCTTTTTTTTGGAGAGGTTTTTGCTATAGGACACATGCGCTTGCCAGAAAGGAGAGACAGAGAGACAGAAAGTGAGAAATCACCCCTCAGGGGGGATGACCATGCCGCAATCCCTTCTCCTTCTCTCAGGATTTTGGGCATACATGCACATGCACCTGGTGTGATTTTCAAGCACTGCCTTAACCTCCATACCACCTAGTGGCCCAGTTTATGCCTCTTTTTGATCTTTAATCCATACTTTTTATCTCAGCTGCATGTCTTTTTACCTTAAAGTACCACAGCTCTCATTAGAACACTGATAATTCCTTTTTATCAGTGGGATCAAATGCTGCTGATAGAAAATGGATTGAGTACATGAGTGTTAGTAACTTCTTTCTTTTTTTTTTTGGAGAGGTGTTTACTATAGGGCACTTGTGCTCGCCAGAAAGGCAGAGACAGACAGAAAGCGAGAACTCACCCTCCCAGGGAGTATGGCCACGCTGCAATCCCTTCTCCTTCATTCTTCGCTGTGAGTTTAAGCCACTGGGTCCGGGACTCAAACTGTGGTTGACTACATGGGAGTCCAGCAACATAGCCATTATGCCACCTGCTGTTCCCAATATCTTCTTTTTTTTTTTAAGAGAGAGATTTTTGCAAAAGGGCCCATGTACTTGCCAGAGACAGAAAGCAAGAAAAATCACCCCCCTGGGGGATGGCCACACCCTTTCTCCTCCATTCTCCTCTTGGGATCTTGGACAGGCACACACGCACACTCACCCAGAGTGAGTTTTAAGCGACCAGGTCCAGGACTCGAACAGTGGTCGAGTATGTGGAAGTCCAGTGACATAACCGTTATGCCATCTACTGGTCCTAGAATATTAACTAACTTCTAAGGTATGGCAGTGGAATGTAAGGTTCAGTAGCTCAAACATCTCAGTAGTTCACAATACTTAGGGTTATCCTGTGTTATTAGGAAAAGATAAATTTATATTTAAGTGCCTTCTGGTGCCAGGCATAATGGCAGATTCTTTTATTTATCGTGTTTAACTTAGTTCTTATATCTGCCTGTGAAGTAGTTTATTCCACATTACAAATATAGAAATGTACACTCAGTGGAGACCAGTAGGTAGCTTGGTGGCTAAGGCGCTGGACACTCCCACATGGCTGACCACAGTTTGAGTTCTCGACCTGGTGGCTTGCTTTCTCACTTCCTCTCTCTCTGTATATCTCTCTCTTGTCAAATTAAAATAAATGAATGAATAAATTTAAATAACTCTTTTAAAGAAAGATATGTATACTCTGACTAAAGAACTGCTCTAAAATTGTGCAACTAATAATATTGCAATCAGGATTCTAACTTAGTTCTGAGTCCTAAAATCCCAACTAATCACTACTTTTATATATATGTACACGCACACACACACTCACAGAAAGAGAAAGTCGAAATGCATACACTCACACACATATCTTCAAATGCTTAGAACTGTTTCCTTTCCTCAAAGTGATTATAATTTTGAATATATAAACACCATTATCTGAAAGCTGTTTTATTATGGAAATCTCAGTTCTTTGATTTTGGATATGAATCCTTATTTTACTGCTCTTAAGGAGTGATTTTGTTCCACTTTTTCAGAGGCTACTCCACATGGTGGCAGCACTACACCAGCAGATATTAGCCTTGTTTACAAAGGAAATAAACATTTCCAGGGGCTTCTGCCTTTTTATTTTTGTAGCTCACTTAGAAGGGTATCCTAGAAGTGAAAGAACCAAAACATCTATAAAAATGCCTTTTGAAATCTTTTTTTTCCTAAAGAATTATTTATTTTTAAATTTGTCCTTACTATTTTTTATCATTATTTATTTTTTATTTACTAGCGAGAGAGAAAGTGAGAAAGCAAGCTTCCAGGTCTGGGACACGAACCATGGTGGGCTGTGTTTGAGTTCATTGCCTTAACCACCACACCACCTGTTGTCCTCTGAAATCTAATAGGATGAACGTTAAGCCAGAGCTGACAACTCTTAAGTTACGCTGACCTCCAATCTGGCCCTAGTGGCAGTGTGCCTTGCTGTTAAGTAATAGAACTTTTTTTTTTTTTTTTTTTTTTTTTTTTTTTGGAGAGGTTTTTCGCTATAGGGCGCGTGCGCTCGCCAGACAGACAGAGAGAGACATAGAGACAGAAAGCGAGAAATCACCCCCCAGGGGGGATGGTCACGCCGCAATCCCTTCTCCTCCATTCTCCTCTCGGGATCTTGGGCTCGCACGCACACGCGCCCGGCGTGAGTTGTAAGCCACCGGGTCCGAGACGCGAACCGCGGTCGACTACGTGGGAGTCCAGCGACATAGCCATTACGCTAACTGCTGGTTCCCAAGTAATAGAACTTTATTGTATTTTCATTCCTTGTCTTTTTAGGGTGATCACACACATCTCATTTTGCTTTAGTTGTTTTATGATTTATATTATTAAAGCTGAATTTCAATGAAATACTGATTGAGAGAGAAAAAAATAGACTTTGAGGGAAAAAAACCAACCCTGGGGCCAGCCTGTGGCCTTGTGTTCAAGGCGGCTGGATTCCAGTTGTACAGTTAAAGTCCCAGACCTGACAGCTTGAAAAAATACTCTGGGTATGGGTGCATGTGTGCTCAAAATCCTGAAAGGAGGAAAAGATGGAGAAGGGATTGTGGTGTGACCATGTCCCATGGAGGTTGCCTTCTCATGTGTTCTCTCCTTTCCCCTCTCTTTCTCTCATCATGCTGTGGTCTTTTTTTTCCTCCATTCTGTCAAGATTTGGGGCATGTATGCACATGTGCCTGGCATGTTTTTCAAGCTGCCAGGGTTGAGATTTGAACCAACATAATTGGGCATGTGGCATCTGACTTGAAATGCACATCACTTAACCACAACACTACATATTTTAAAATTTTTTAATGATTAAAAATTTTTTTTTTTGGAGAGGTTTTTGCTATAAGGGCACGTGTGCTCGCCAGACAGAGAGATAAAAAGCGAGAAATCACCCCCCATGGGGGATGGTCACACCACAATCCCTTCTCCTCCATTCTCCTCTCGGGATCTTGGGCACACACGCACACGCGCCCGGTGTGAGTTTTAAGCCACCGGGTCCGGGACACGAACCGCGGTCGACTACGTGGGAGTCCAGCGACATAGCCATTATGCTAACTGCTGGTCCCTAATGATTAAAATTTTAAGATTAAGATTTAAATTTCTCTTATTGCTAGGTGCATGTGCTCACTAGAGAGAGTGAGCGAGCAACCCCCAGTGGAATGTAGTCACTCTGCAATACTTTTTCCTGCATTTTTCTATCCCATCAGGATTTTGGGCACACACACATGTGCCCACCATGTATTCAGGCTGCTGGGCTGGAATTTGAACCGTGGTTGGCCATATGGGATTCGGCTTTCTATACATAGTACTTAACCACTATGCTACAGAGCTGGCCCTAAAATTGACATTTTTAAGGTGAGTAGCCAACAAGTGGTATGGTGGTTGAGGTGCTAGACTCCCACGCTACCACGCTACCTGCCAGCCCTCTGAAGGCAATTTATTCACAAATGAAACTATATCTGTTAACCTGTTTTTTTTTGTTTGTTTGTTTTTAAATGCCAGAGGACATGTGTATGTGCATGGGGTGAGGGGAAGACGATGTGAGAGAAAGCATGTATGCACGTGTACTCTCAGTGGGGCCTGGTGATACTGTGGTCCTTTCCCTCTAGTTCTGTATCCTGTCAGGATCCTGAGCATGTATGCATGCCCCCAGCACATTTTTCAGGCCACTAGTACTGGGACTAAGACCCTGCTCCGGCACATTGGATCTGGCTTCCTCTATCCAGCACTTAACTGCTGAGCTATGGGGCCAGCCTTAAATCTATTTACAGTTTATTACTTACTATGTCATTCCAGAATTACTTTTACAAGGTAATTGTGCAAGGATGTACCGTTAAAGCTATTCTCAGTAGTGTCCCCAAAACTGGGTCAGTTGTATGTGGTTTTCAGTAGTTTACTAATATGACCAAAGCTCTTTTGTCATTTCCTGTTGAGATTATCTCAAAGCTCTAAATTAGCAGAGGAATATTATTTATTTATTTTTAGTTTTACTTTAGGGCTCTTGTGCTTGCCATAGAGAGAGAGAAAGCAAGAAATCCCAGAGAGATGGCCATGTTGCAAGCCCCTTCTCCATTATCCTTTTGGGATTTTGGGTAAAAAAATATGTTGCTAGTGTGTTTTTCAAGCCATCAGATCTGGGACCCAAACCGCGCAGTTGGCCATGTGAGATCTAGCCACTCCAACCTCTGTGCCATCTGCTGGCCCTAGCAGGGGAATATTTTACTCTAAAAAGGAGAGATAATAAGTAGTATGATAATAAATACTTAGTTTTGTTCATGTTATATCATGCTTCAGTGAATTTTAGGGTCAATGGGCCAAGTAACTCTTTGGTTACATGAGAGTGTCTTTTACTGACATTTATTTGTAGTGTTTTGGTTTTGAGAATATTTGTATTCTGTCAGACCACATTTTAATCTACTTAAATAATGAACTTTATTGTTTATAAATTTTAATTATTATTGTGTAATCAAACTTTCTTGCCATAATGAGATGTGTTGGCTCAGCTTGGTAGTTGTAGCTCTTGTTTAAAGGAAGAAGAGGGGTGAAAAATGGAATATTGCAGAATGTAATATAGTAGGCATATTATCGGTTTGTATTTTGAACACTGTTTTGATTTAGGTATAAGCTCTAAGTATTACTTGTTTGAGGTGGAAAACTTAACTGGTAGTCATATGTCTTTGAGGGAACAATAATGACAAATGCTAAGAATAAATACATGTTGCCATGGGCTTTGAATGTTATTTGATACATCTCCATGGAGGAGACAAGATTCCAAACTGTTGCTTCTCTTTTGAGAGGACGGAGATACATACATTACATGTGTATTTCTTCATAATGGCTTCGGTCAGCTCTTCTACTGCTTTCACTTTATTCACATCTTCAGGGGCACCAGCCAAAAGAGCTGTAAAATTGAACAGAATAACTGAAGTATAAATCTCTTCAGGGTATGTGACCTTGGAGGTCCTCACTGGAAATCAAAGTCCTTCAAATAGTAACATAGTAGAAGGAAGTCACTATACTGGAAAGTGATACGTTTCTTGGGTTTTGAGGCAATGAAAATGAGTGAAATTAGAGTGCAGGATGGAAATCTTCAAAAGGACAGGGAAACGTGAGAGATTTTTCATGGAAGAGCTAACTGTATTTCCTTTCCAGTGTGTATCTGTGCTTCCTTTTAGAGTCCTCCTTATTACAGGATCATTTTTATTCTAACCATACAGCTCTGGCTCATTCTTGGAAAAAAAAAAAAAAAGTAAGGTCAAATTTATACCCTTAAAATTGCTGCATGTAAGATAGGTATAGCTTATAAATCAGGTTTTATAGCTGGATAGTAAATCTTGCCTATTTAAGTGCTGCCAGAATGTGATTATCTCTGTAATATATAAAGTTAGAAGAAGACATTTTTCTTCTGGTGTAAATCTGTATGTCACTTTGCCTAGAAATACTGTTTTGATTATATTATCCTCCCCCTACTCTGATTCTTTTTACCTTTTCCTCCAGTTGAAATTTTCAGGTCTCGGGACTTCTATAAATACTGGAGATACGGTGATTAGAATAAGATGCTGAAATCAGACAGACCCAGAGTTCATATTCAAGCATTATCTGTTTTTGGCTGTGTTAACCCTAAGCAAGTCAGTGAACTTCTGTAAGCCTTTCTTTATTTGCAGTAGGCAGGTTTTTTTTCTTTTTTTTTTTTTTTAATTTGCTCTAGGGCACGTATATTCATGGGGAGGGGAAAGAAATTGAGAAAGAACCCCCCAGGGGAGATGGGCATGCCACTCTTTCATTTCCCTCTTGGGACTTCGGGCATGTCTTTCAAGCTGTTGGGTCAGGGACTTGAACTACGCAGTTGGCCATGTGAGCTCTTTAACCACTGCGCCACCAGCTGGCCCAATAATGGGTGAATTTTATTTTTTATTTTAAAAGAATTATTTAAATTGGGACCAGCAGTTAGCGTAATGGCTATGTCGCTGGACTCCCATGTAGTCGTTCGAGCCCAGGACCCAGTAGCTTAAACTCACGCTGGGTGTGTGTACGTGTGTGCTCAAGATCCTGAGAGGAGAATGGAGGAGAAGGGATTGTGGCGTGGCCATCCCACCCCGGGGGAGGGGTGTGATTTCTCGCTCTGTCTCTTTCTGTCTCTGTGTTTCTGGCGAGTGCACGCACCCTATAGCAAAAAAAAAAAAAAAAAAAAGAATTATTTAAATTTATTTATTTTTTAAAGAATTATTTTATTCAAATTTATTTATTTATTTATTTCAATTTGACCAGAGAGAGGGAGAGAGAGGGGGTAAGGGAGAAAGCAAGCCGCTGAGTCCAGGACTTAAACTGCAGTCAGCCATGTGGGAGTCCAGTGTCCTTAACCACCGCGTCACCTGCCAGTTCCTATTTGTTATTTTTTGAGTTGCTATAGGGCATGTGTGCCCACCAGAGAGAGAGGGAAAGGGAGCGGGAGAAAGGGAAAGTAAGAAAGCAGAGACAGAAAGAGAGGGAAAGAAAGCAAGCCATCATATCTGGGACTTGAACTACAGTTGAACATGTAAAGATTTTTGCTATAGGGTGCATACCAGAGGGAGACAGACAGTGAGAGGGGAAGTGAGAAGTCACTCCCCAGGGGAGATGGCCATGCCACAATCCCTTCTCCTCTGTCCTCCTCCTGGGATTTTGGGCACTCATGCACATGTGCCACGGTGTGATTTTCAGGTAGCCGGGTCCAGGACTTGAACTGTGATTGGCCATGTGGGAATCCAGCACTTTAACCACCTTGCCACCTGCTGGACCTGTAATGGGTACATTTTAATAGTACCTCACTTACCTCAGAGTTGTAAGGATTAATGACACATATTAAGTGTTCAAGAAATTTTAGCTATTATAATCTTTTGTCTTTGCAGCTCATTATTAGATAAAATATAAGTAAAAATACAAATTATTTACCTTAAAAGAATTCAGCATTCTCCAAGGACCCATTAGGAACTATCGAATTGAAGAGGAGCCTGTAGTTAAGGCAAAAGGGAAAGATTTGTCCAGTATTGAGTATGAATTTATATATGTCTATCTATGCTTTTGGAATGTATGTGTATATGCTTGTACTAATATCTATATAAAGTGTACATATTGCATTAGGTCTGTTGGGGGAATCAAAAGTGGGCAACATTTAGTTGTACTCTCCCAAAGAACAGAATTTACCAAAATTTGGAGGCAAGATGAATAAAGGGTATTTGTTTTGATGTTGTGGGTGTATTCCATTGTTACCTAGATGCCAGCTTTAAAAAAAAAATTGCCAGAGGATGTGTGTACTTGCCAGAGAAAGAGAAAATGAGAAAGCACCCGTCACCATAGAGGACAGTCATGCTGAAATCCCTTCTCCACTTCTCCCTCCTTTCTGGATTATGGGCATGCAAACACATGTGCTTGGCATGCTTTTCAGGCTTCTGGGTCTGGGACTCAAACCGCATAGTTTGCCACGTGAGATCTAACTGTTTTAACTAATATGCCACCGGCTGGTCCAGTGCCAACTTTTATAAATCAGCCATGTACTGAGAAAGCTTACGTAAGCAACCCTATTTATAAATCAATTTTTAAAGCCAAACTTTCTTTAGAAACCTCTTTTGTTCTAGTTTTTCTGAGATTATAGTTAAAAGATCACAGTTTTCTTTTTGGTAGTAGTTCCTAAGAGAAATGCTAATTTTGGGGGGCTGGGGAGTGTATTCTGTGTTGTCCTTTGTTTTTGTTTTTCTTTTTGGAGAGGTTTTTGTTATAGGGTGCGTGCATTAGCCAGAAAGACAGAAACAGAGAGACAGGAAGTGAGAAATCACCCCCCAGGGGAGATGGCCATGCCTCAATCCCTTCTCCATTCTTGGGACCTTGGGCACGTATGCACATCGCCCAGCTTGAGTTTAAGCCACCGGGTCCAGGCCTCCAACTGCGGTAAACTATGTTGGAGTCCAGTGACATAGCCATTACGCCAATTGCTGGTCCCTGTCCTTTGTTTTTTTAAAGAATTATTTACTTACTTTTTTTAATGAATTTGCTGTAGGGCACGTGTGCTCATGAGAGAGACAGAGAAAGTGAGAAAGAAGCCCACCAGATCTGGGACTTGAACACAGCCATGTGGGAGAGTCCAGTGCCTTAACCACCATACCACTTACTGGCCCCCATGTTGCCTTAGCAGTTCAAAATCAAAGTGACAGTGCAAGTGAAAAAATACATACTTTTATTTTAGTACATAGGTATGTCAAGGTAGTTACTGGAAGGATTAGATTTGTTCTTTTGTGATGTATTACTGTTCGGGAAAGCCACTCTGGAAAGATGAAGTGAATTCTACATTTTAATCTCTTATTAAAAAAAATAAATAATATATGTAAACAGTACAGAATTCCAAAGAAATAGTGTGAATATTGACAAGTGCCTTTTCCTGTATACCCTAGCTGCCTTGAAGTTAGCCTTTTTCTTCATCTACTTTAGATTGAGTGTGACTGACTGACTTAAGTTTCTGTTAAAGAGTGAGAGAAACATGTCTTCCTGACCAGGAGAACTCGAAGCATGCTCTTTTGGGCCTGCCTCAGTATATTTCTGAAAGTGTTAAGTCTGGATGTGATAAGTAGGAAATGAAAGTAAAGGTAAGGTGGAAGGAACCACAGAAAGTTTTAAAGGAACTGTAGAGTTTTGGTACTGAAGGGTTAAGATAACATCTCCTGCAGTTGGTCATTGAGACAGTAGCTATTTGGCAATGATTTCTTTTCTATGTGCAGGCTTTGCTGAACAGAATCCTTTAATCTGATCTTCGAGAATCTTTTAATTAGACTTAATTTTCTCTATTTCATTTCTTGTTTTAATGTGATTATAAGTGGAAGTTGCCTCTTTAAAACACCAGAACATGTACTTCATTAGCTGCATTATACACTTGGTTTAATTTTTAATTGCTTGTTATGATAACGGAAATTCTACTTGCTCATTCTGTTCTGGATTTTTCTGTTCTCTTCCTTTCTTCCCATTGCTTTTCTTTTAAAATTCCCTCAGTGTTTTTCTTCTGTGTTCCCTATTACCAGACCTTATAGTTAACTTTTTCGTATTTTTTGTTTGCCAGAGGAGTGTGAACTTTCTGGAGAGGGTTGGAGAGACGGAGAAAGTAAGAAAGCATTCCCTCCTCTCCATGGGGGATGGTTATGCTGTAGTCCCTTCTCCTATTTATCCATCTTTTTGGGATTTTTAAAAAAGTATATTTAATTTAAACTTTATTGATTTATTTTATTTTTAATTTGACCAGAGAGGGACGGCGAGAAAGAGAGAGAAAGTGAGAAAGCAAGCTGCCAGGTTCAGGACTCAAACTGTGGTCAGCAATGTGGGAGTCGAGTGCCCTCAACCACCACACCACCTGTCAGCCCCCCTTTTGGGATTTCGAACACACACACACACACACACACACACACACACACACCCAGGGTGTTTTTAAGCTTTCAGGCTCAGGACTCGAATCATGTCAGCCATATGGAATCCAGCTGCCTTAACCACCATACCACCGTCTGGCACTAACTTTAAAAAAAAAAAAATGATGGGATTTCACTGGTAAAAGCGATTAAGTTGTGATAGGAAGTTTACTTTGTACAACTGGTGACAGAGATTGGGCATGTTGGCAGCAACAGGTCAATAGGTCTTTCAGTATGACATTTTGGTCCATTATACTATAATAAAATCTATCCAGGTATATTGTGTGGGAAATAAGATATCTCTTGCCTGCACTTGAAGCACATGAGGGGGTTATTTTGCTCTGTCTGTAATTATATTTATCAGGTGAGTCTTGATTTTTCATCTTGGAATCTTTGCTCTGATCACTGAAGTAGAGCTTGAGAGATAATTCTATTTGTGGCATCATTGTCCTTTACATAGTAATGAATATTGTCATTAAGGGTACTTCTGTTCAGTCACTTTCTCTAGACATTTCTCTTTTATATAAAATCATGGTGGGATAATTGGTAGACTCCAAATAATGTGTATGCTAAAATTAATAGCTAAATTGTAGCCATAATGTTTCTTCTCTTGCTGGCGAAAGGAAAATCACATACCTGTTAAGTTTCTTAAGTTCTTAGGAAAGGACTTTAGCAAGAACTATTAAGTTGAAATTTTTGAGAAGTTTTTCAATATATACAACAGCCGAAGCTGCTTTCTCCTATCACATCTCATTTATACTTACAGACTATTTGTATTCAGCCTACCCTTGCTTTAATAACAACTAGGAGCCTCATACAGTGTTGTTTTAAACTAACTTCTAATGGACCAACGTATAGTATTTTTCTGTTTCTGGTTGTGAGTGTCTCTGCAATTTTCAAATGACTTAAATATTCATTGGTTGTAGATGTGCTAGTTACTGGGTCGTCAGGAAAGTCATATGCATTTTAGCTTAGAAAAACATGAAAAAAAAAACATAACTTTTCTGACAACCCAGTATATTAGGAATAATTTTTTAAAAATTATTTTATTTAACTTCATTTATTATTATCATTATTATTTCCAGTTTCATCAGAGAGAGACAGAGAGAGAGAGAAAGTGAGAAAGGAAGCCACCAGGTCAGAGACTTGAACCGTGGTCAGCCACGTGGGAGTCCAGCACCTTTAACTACCATGCCACTTGCCAGCCTAGGAATAATTGTTGATTTTTAAAATTTTGGGGACCAGCAGTTGATGTAATGGCTATGTTGCTGGACTCCCATGTAGTCGACCGTGGTTCGAGTCCTGGACCTGGTGGCTTAAACTCACGCCAGGCACATGTGCGTGCGTTCCCAAGATCCCAAGAGGAGAATGGAGGAGAAGGGATTACAGCGTGGCCATACCCCCCGGGGGGGTGATTTCTCACTTTCTGTCTCTCTCTCTCTGTCTGTCTTTCTGGCGAGTGCACACGCCCTATAGCAAAAACCTCTCCAAAAAAAAAAACCTTCAATTTTTTATTTTAGATTTTTGCCATAGTACAATGTGTGCTCTCCAGGGAGAAATAGAGAGGGAAAGTGAGAAATTACCCCTTCCCCTAAGGGGAATGGCCACACTATAATTCTTTCTCCTCTAGTCTCCTCTTGGGATTTTGGACATACATGCATATGTGCCCAGCGTGATTTTCAAGTTCTGGAACTCGTATGGGAGTCCAGCGCCTTAGCCACCATGCCATTTGCTGGCTTCAGTGATCAGTAATTTTTTTTTTTTTGGAGAGGTTTTCGCTATAGTGCGCGTGCGCTCGCCAGACAGACAGACAGAGACAGAGAGACAGAAAGCAACAAATCACCGCCCAGGGGGGATGGCCACACCACAATCCCTTCTCCTCCATTCTCCTTTTGGGATCTTGGGCATGCACGCACACGTGCCCGGCGTGAGTTTAAGCCGCCGGGTCCGGGACACGAACCGTGGTTGACTACATGGGAGTCCAGCGACATAGCCATTACGCTAACTGCTGATCCCTAATTGCTGATCAGTAATTTTGATAAGAGTGTTGAATTTTCTTCTACATGGATTCCCAGATGTGTTAATTAGTATACAAGTGTACTTTCTTGGCTTAGGTAGCAGTTTTTTATTTATCATACTGTCTGAAAGAATAGTACATTGGTATTCTATGTTTCATTGAATTTATGATGCTATTGAGTATAAGATGCATTATTATTTTATATATTACTAGGAAAAAAGCACTTCCTGTCAAACTGATAGGCCATTTATTGTGAAATATATCTCAATTTCAGAAATGTTAATGTGGGTAATTGTGCAGGATAAACTTAATGAATTATAGAAATATAACCATTGTAAATTAGCAAAAGGCTTTGTGGAAAGTATATATATATATATATATATATATATATATTATATGCATATACCATATATACATATATAATATGCATATATAGAATATATATAGATACTGAATTTACCCTCAAATCTAAAACTAATCTGTGGGGCAGATTTAATTATTTTCTATTTTTAGATGAAGGAACTGAATTTTACAGAAATGATGTGTTCTTTCAGCATTGTATAATAATGTACTAGAATCTCAATCCACTTAATCTTATTCTAAGATTTGTGACTGATGGTCTAACTGCACACATGTCCCATACACGTACCTACACACCTATGAACTGTTTGGACTAGGGGCCACCTGGTGGTTCAGCAGTAATGCAGTGCTTTGTAGTACTGGACCCACGTGGGAAAATCCTGGGTTTGTTTTCTGAGGCCTCCCTGTGCACACTGGTTGCTAATGCAGGTACACATGACCTGGGCTAGGTGAGGCTGGACGTAGGTTGCAGGATGAAAACCCTGTTGGAGATGTCTGTCTTTCTGTCTCTCTTTCTGACTCTCTAGTAGAAGAAATGAATGAAGAAACTTAAAATCTGCTTTAGAGCACATGCATTTACCAGAGAAACATGCATTACCAGAGAAATATGGTGGAGAGGAAACACACACCCCCAGGGGGATGACCTTGCCAGTCCCTCCACTTCCATTCTCCTCTTGGGTTTTGGGCACACATGCACATGTGCCTGTCTTTTTTCTTTTTTAGATTACTAAAGCACATCTTTATTTTGCAATTGAACATTAAGAGTCACAGCTATTTTTTTCACGTTTTTTTTTTTTCTTTATAGGCCACAGCTTAATTTATTTTTAACACCTATCATGCCATGAATTCATAGGGAGTAGGTTCCAGTAGCTCAGGCTCCTTTCCATTGGTTCTCACAAAGTGTGTTTCTCTGGGTGGAGCAGGCTGGCACTTTAGTTGAACCCAGGTACCTTTCTCTTTGGCTTCTTTCTTTTTCTGGTCATTTTCCTTCACGTTTTAGGAAGCTATCTCTTCTGTTAGAATGTTTAATATGCTCTATATGCACATTAATTCTCTTGGCAAGAATCTTGCCCTTAACTTGTTTGTTCACAACAGTGCCAACAGCATGCTGGGTAACATTGTAGGCTCTTCCAGTTTTGCCATGGTAACATTTGTGGGGCATTCCTCTTTGAACAGTACCCATTCCCTTAATGTCTATAATATCACCTTTCTTGTAGATTCATATATATGTCGCCAAAGGAACAACTCCAAGCTTTCTAAAAGGCCTAGAGAACATATATCGGGTGCCTCTCCTCTTTCCCTTTGTGTTCGTCATTTTGGTTAATTACTGGAAGGCGGCAGTTCCGGCTAAAAGGCACATTTGTTGTTTTTGAGGTTGCTCAGTCTGAGACTCCACCCACACTGTTGGCCATGTGGAATCTAGCCACTTTAACAAACACCATGCCACTGGCTTAACCATGAATAAGCTTTTAAAAAATTATTATTGTCATCATTTTTTAGTTTTGCTATAGGTGCACATGTTCCCCAGAGACAGGGGCCGGGGGGAGAGAGAGAGAGAGAGAAGGAGAAACTAGAAGTCACTCCCTAAGGGTGACAGCTATGTTGCAGTCTCCCCTCCTCCATTCTCCTCTCAGGATTCTGGGCATGCACACACCCCACATGATTCTCAAGCTGTTAGGTCCAGGACCCAAGCTGCACAGTCTGCTATGTGGGATCCAATACCTTAACCTCTATGCCACTTGCTGGCCCTTAACAAATTATTTGGTCTAGATTTTTCTCTGTTACCTAAAGTACATATTTCATATTTAGGGCACTATTTTAATAGCTGTTCATGTGTCCTGATTTCATTGATGTTTTAAATGTTATTAAATTGGTTAATGTATGTTTTAATAGTAAATCATTTTGTTACTTACCTAATATATGAATTGTTTTAATTCTGGGTTGCCTGACCACTAGGAAATTATATATTATGCTGTAATTGGTGGTTTAATATATGTTTTGAAAACAATTTCTTTTTTTTTTCTTTTTCTTTTTTTTTTTTTTTTTGAGAGGTTTTTACTATAGTGCACATGCGCTCTCCAGAAAGACAGAGAGACTGAAAGCGAGAAATCACCCCCCAGGGCCACGCTGCAATCCCTTCTCCTCCATTCTTCTTTCGGGATCTTGGGCACGCACACATATGTGCCTGGCATGAGTTTAAGCCACTGGGTCTGGGACTCGAACTGCAGTAAACTACATGGGAGTCCAGCGACATAGCCATTACACCAACTGCTGGTCCCTTGAAAGCAATTTCTATCAGACTATGTAAAATGTTCAGGGAGATAAGTTGAGATCTGTTAAGTAATCCAGAGAAGGTTTGTCTATAGTTACACTATTTTTGGTGAATCAAGATCATATTTGCATCTTTCCAGGTGGTGGCTAATGCTGTGGCAGCGTTGTCTGAAATCAGTGAGTCTCACCCAAACAGCAACTTACTTGATCTGAATCCTCAGAATATTAATAAGCTGCTGACAGCTCTAAATGAATGCACCGAATGGGGCCAGATTTTCATCCTGGACTGCCTGTCTAACTACAACCCAAAAGATGATCGGGAGGCTCAGAGGTCAGTCTCTTTTCCAGTACAGTATCTTCGAGTCTTGCCTGATTCATAAGTTTTAGAGTTTTCTGTTAGAATGAGTCTCTTACGTTGAGCAAGGTCACTAGCTTGTGGGATAGGTATAGCTATCTCCAAAGTATTTTCTCACTGGATTTAGGAACATTTTAGATGGTAGATAAACCTTGCAAAAAAAAAAAAAAATAGATCTTCCTAAGAAATGTATGTGTCTTATCTCTTTATTTGTCAGTACAATTACCTCTTCTAAAATCTTCCTCATCATTATCTCATGTCTCCCATGCAGCTCTTTCTGGCCATTTGGTAAAAACAGTTATTGAATATCTCTCTGTAGTGACACATTTTTCATTTTATTAAATACATAGTATGTAGCTTCATACTATTTATTGAGCTGAATTTTATCTTTAACAGTGCTAGGGGAAGTATGTTAGAGTCAGCAAAGTTTATGCTGCTTCCCATTAAATATAGATATCATGTCAATCCAGATTTGGAGATTTTGGAAGGTGTGCCTAGATAGTTCTGCTCAGCCCTTTACCACCCTGGCAGATTTTCTTTGGCTAGTAGAAATTGGCTACTAAATTTCATCTACACATACACATATTTTAGTTTATAAAGTTGGAGTTACCACCAGTTTTTATTGAACATTTTTTGTATATAGGCACTGTACTAGGCAAAGTACTTTTGAGGAAATGTTGGCTCTTCATTAAAGTTGACATATTTTAATTATGGTAGATAAGAATCTTCCTTGCCTGGCTGAAGCTGCTTTCCAAGCTACTCTAATGTAAGTGCTCCTCTCTTGTCTGGGAAATTGTTCCCTCTAGACTTAATAAAACTCATCCTCAAAGTTTCTTTCCGTCATCAAAAGTACAAATATATTCCGGAAAGTACGTTACCTCAAATTTTATTTTCTGTTGGTCATTGATATCAGTCATTTATTCACTCAGCAGATCATTTATTAAGCCCATGCCATGCCAGACACTGTTGTAAGCTTTAGGATACAGCAGTGAACAGACAAAAGTCATAGCCCTCATAGAGCACTTACTCTGAGAGATAGGGGTAGGTGTGTATATATATATGTGTGTGTGTGTGTTTGTGTGTGTATAAAACGTGTGTAACACAATATGTAACATGTCAGATGGTGATAAGTACTAACAAGAAAGATAAAGTAGAGAAGAAATTAGCAAATGGCTGAGCATTTTGGGTTGAAGGGTTTTGTTTTGTTTTGTTTTGTCTTGTTGAGAGAGATTTTTGCTAGAGGGTTTGTGCACTCGCCAGAGAGAGAGAAGGCAAGAAATCATCCCCCAGGAAGGATGACCACACCATAATCCCTTCTGTAGTCACCTCTCAGGATTTTGGGCACAAACGCACATGCACCCAGTGTGAGGTTTTTGTTTTGTTTTGTGTTTTGTTTTTTTTTTTTTGAGAGAGAGATTTTTGCTATAGGGCACATGTGCTATGTGCCCTAAAGAAAGACAGAGAGAGACAGAAAGCGAGAAATGACCCCTCGGGGGGATGGCCACACCTCAATCCCTTCTCCTCTCGGTATCTTGGGCATGCACGCACACACGCCTGGTGTGAGTTTAAGCTACTGGGTCTGGAACTCAAACTGCGGTCAACTACATAGGAGTCCAGCGACATAGCCATTACGCCAACCGCTGGTCCCATACCCGATGGGACCAGCCACCAGATCCAGAACTCAGACCATGGTCAACTACCTGGGAGTCCAGTGACATAATCATTATGCCATCTGCTGGTTCCAAAGGGTTGTATTTTTTTTTTTTTAATTTTATTTACTCATCCATTTTATTTTAATTTGATCAGAGAGAGACAGAGAGAGGGAAAGTGAGAAAGTGAACTGCCAGGCCCAGGACTTGAACCATGGTCAGCCATGTGGGAGTGTCCAGCACCTTAACCACCATGCCACCTGCTGGCCCCCAAGGGTTGTATTTTTTTTTTTTGGAGAGGTTTTTTTCACTATAGGGTGCGTGCGCTCGCCAGACAGACAGAGAGAGACATAGAGACAGAAAGCGAGAAATCACCCCCCAGGGGGGATGGTCACGCCGCAATCCCTTCTCCTCCATTCTCCTCTCGGGTTCTTGGGCACGCACGCACACGTGCCCGGCGTGGGTTGTAAGCCACCGGGTCCGAGACGCGAACCGCGGTCGACTACGTGGGAGTCCAGCGACATAGCCATTACGCTAACTGCTGGTTCCCAAGGGTTGTATTTTTTGAAAAGCGTGGTCAGAGAAGACCTGAGAAGGTATGGTATTTGTAGAAAGATTCAAAGGAGATCAAGGAGTCAGCCAAGTAGATCTAAGTGGTAGGGAAACACAGCCTATGTATTCTGATCTTAATGTAGTAAGTTACTTGTGTTTCCAAGAGCTATCAAAATTAGGTTGATTTCTCTTTTTCTCTTTTTTTGGAGAGGTTTTTGCTATAGGGCGCATGCGCTTGCCAGAAAGACAGAGAGATAGAAAGCGAGAAATCACCCCCCAGGGAGGATGGCCATGCCGCAATCCCTTCTCCTCCATTCTCCTCTTGGGATCTTGGGCACGCACACACATGCATCTGGCGTGTTTAAGCCACCGGGTCTGGGACTTGAACCACGGTCGACTACGTGGGAGTCCAGTTACATAGCCATTATGCCAACTGCTGGTCCCGTGAAAATTAGGTTGATTTCTAAAGAATGCTCAACACAATTACATATGCAAGATTTCATGAGGCATGTAATTGTAGTGGCAGGAGATGGTAGGAGGGGGAGAAGTTGTGAGAATATTGTACTCATGTTCTGATATTTAAAAGCAAATGCCTTTCAGAAGAGTCCCTGGGAACCAGCAGTTAGCGTAATGGCTATGTCGCTGGACTCCCACATAGTCGACCGCGGTTTGTGTCCCAGACCCGGTGGCTTAAAACTCATGCCAGGTGCGTGTGTGTGCGTGCCCAAGATCCCGAGAGAAGAAAGGAGGAGAAGGGATTGCGGCGTGACCATCCCCCCTGGGGGGTGATTTCTCGCTTTCTGTCTCTATGTCTCTGTCTGTCTGGCGAGCGCACGCACCCTATAGCGAAAACCTCAAAAAAAAAAAAAAAAAAAAAAAAAAAAGAAGAGTCCCTTATTAGTCTGAAGGCAGTAGGGTGGGTAGTTTTTCCTGCCTACCAACAACTGCTTGTATCTTACATTGAAACCCTCCATAACAGGTGGGTTGTTACCTCTTGCTATGAAATTTCTCAGAATGCTTAATTTGACATCCTGTAGGTTGAATAGAAATGGGCTGTGAGGCAGGGAACCCTAACCTAGTATGGGATGACAATGAGGACTATAAAACAAGAAGGTAACTACTGATGTAAGCTCAAGTGTTTGGGATATTACTGGTTTCCTTCCGGTTTGAGTATCCCTTATGACTGGTTTCTTAAAAACCTTCTCATGTCTCTACTCTGCCTGTAGTTTCCTAGGTATGAGTCTTCTGCAGTGTTTAGTCTCAATTTTACCTAAGCATAGAGCTTTGGCTTTTCTAACAGATTGTTTAATTTCTTGATACTTGGGCCATGGGACTCTAACATATTACTTTATGGAACAGATTGAACAAATAAATTATAATTCAGGGTACTAATTTTCTTTTTTTGCCCTCAGCATCTGTGAGAGAGTAACTCCCCGGCTATCCCATGCCAACTCAGCAGTGGTGCTTTCAGCTGTGAAAGTCCTCATGAAATTTCTAGAGTTGTTGCCCAAGGACTCTGACTACTACAATATGCTGCTGAAGAAATTAGCCCCTCCACTTGTCACTTTGCTATCTGGGGAACCAGAAGTACAGTATGTTGCCCTGAGGAACATCAACCTGATTGTCCAGAAAAGGTTGGAAAATAGTGAATTGGTGATTAAAGTGTTTACAACTTTGAATCAAGCTTAATAATATCAGTGTTAAATATGCTAGTATAAATCTCTTTTTAAAATGTGTGGAAATGAAAATGTTACATTGCAAAGCAATTTACCCAGTTCAGGAGACTAACAGCTGATATTGGAGTGTTCCTATAAATATTATACATTCCTTGTGTTACTCTTCAATCCAGTTTGTTTTCTAAAGGGTTCCTTTCTGATACACTGGTGCCTGCTTGATATGGTGAGGCTGTAATTTAGAGCAAGATAGTTGTTTTTCTAGCAGTTATTTTTGGCGATATGTATCTTGATGCTTAAAAAGGAAAAAAAAAAGATATTTTTTTAACTCCCTCCTTGGGAGAGTGAGAAGAGAGTAGAGAGGCACAGATTAGATATTAGTATAGACTAAGAAGGATACATCCATATATTCCTTCACCATCCTTGTCTTGTATTTCTGTGTATACAGGCCTGAAATCTTGAAGCAGGAAATCAAAGTCTTCTTTGTGAAGTATAATGATCCCATCTACGTTAAACTAGAAAAGTTGGATATCATGATTCGTTTGGCCTCTCAAGCCAACATTGCTCAGGTCAGTCTTTAAGCAGACTCAAGATTATGATGACTTAAGATCTGGCCTTGAGAAAAATCTATGCTATGAGATTGCTACTAGAGAATCCTTAATGATTATCTACTTCCTGGATTTTAAACAGGTTCTGGCAGAACTGAAGGAATATGCCACAGAGGTAGATGTTGACTTTGTTCGCAAAGCTGTGCGGGCTATTGGACGGTGTGCTATCAAGGTGGAGGCAAGTGTCTGATGGTAGTTGTGATGACATATTATGGGGTTCTGAGAGTTCTCTTCAATTTTTTCTTGAAAAAAGAAATATATATATATATATATATATATATTAAGGTTTTTGCCTTAGGTTGTGCAGGTTTGCTGGAAAGAGACAGAGAGAGGGAAAGGAAGAAATCATCCCCTCGGGTTGGTGGCCATGCTGCAGTCCCTCCTCCTCCATTCTTTTGGGATCTTGGGCACACAAACAAGACTCATTATCTTATTGATGTTTCTGACAAAGCTTTAAAGAATAATATTTAAATTTTATTCCCCAGTTAAGACAGATTTTACAGTATATTCCTAGAATTACTAGAAAGTGTTCTCAGGGCATATAGACTCCTAAAGGCTGAAAGTGCCATGTATTGTGACTAATGAAAATGTTCTCCAGGGAACCAGCAGGTGGTGTGGTGGTTAAAGCGCTGGACACTCCCACATGGCTAACCAGAGTTTGAGTCCTGGACCTGGTGGATTGCTTTCTCACTTTCCCTCTCTCTCTCTCTTTCTCTCTGTGTCTCTCTCTCAGGTCAGTTAAAATAAATGAAAATGTTCTCCATAGGCATCTGGCTATGTGGGATCCAGTGTTCTTCATACAGTGTTTAACCATTGCACTATAGATCTGGTCCTACGGGCCACTTACTGAAGGTCATTAAGCTTATAGAATTGCCCAGAGTGTGGATTTGACTCTGTGTGTGTGTGTGTGTTAAGAATTACTTTATTTAATTTTATTCATCACTATTATTTTAAATTTGACCAAAGAGAGAGAGAAAGTGAGAAAGCAAACCGTCAGGTCTAGGACTCGAACCATGGTCGGCCACATGGGAGTCCAGCACCTTAACTACTACACCACCTGCTGGCCCCTGTTTTTGTTTTTGTTTTGTTTTTGTTTTTTAAGAGTTTTTTGCCTTAGGGCACATACACTAGCTGGAGAGACAATGACAGTTAGAGGGAAAGTGAGAAATCACTTCCTCCCAGGGGAATGTCCACACTGCAGTCCACTCCATTCTCTTCCTGGGATCTTGGGCACCCACGCACATGCACCCAATGTGAGTTTCAAGCCAACAGGTCTAGGAATTGAACCACAGTTGACCATGTGGGAACCCAGCAACTTAGCTCTACTCCATCTGGTGGCCCTTTGGTTGTTTTAGTGATGCTATTTATCTCATTCTTCTACCCCATTAAGATAATTAAATCTAGAGACTTGTTCAGAATTTTTGGCAAGAATATCTCTTTGGTGATGCTGTTACCTCCTGTTGCATCTTTTTTTTTTTTAAAAAAAAAAAAAAAGATTTACTTATTCTTATTGTTAATATTATTTTTCACATGAGTTTTGCCAGAGAAAGATAGAGAGAGAGGGTGAGTGAGGAAGCAAGCTGCTAGGTCCAGGACTCAAACCATGGCCAGCCATATGGGAATTCCAGCACCTTAACCACCATGCCATCTGCTGGCCCCCTCCTGTTGCATCTTATCAGGAGGCACCTAGTGGGGTAAACCCTCATAGTATATTGTAATATGTGATACGTTGGTCCTGATTTTTAGAATCTCTCTTCTGGAATCCTGCCCTTTTCCCTTTTTTTTAGATTTGTGCCCTAGGACACATCAATAAGACAGAGGTAGAGAGAGGGAAAGTGAGAAATCACCCCACCCCATGGGGAGCAGCCATGCCATAATCCCCTCTCCATTCTCATCTAGAAGTTTCTGGGCATACACACACATGCCTGGCATGTTTTTAAGCCACCTGGTCTGGGACTTGGCCGTGGAGTCATCACATTTGGTAGATGAATTATAGGCCATGGAAAAGAGCAGCTTATCTAAGGCCGTAGACTTTTAAGTTACATAGCTCAAAAAATGGCAGATTATCTGGTGGTACTTAGGTTAAAAGACACCGTGTGCTGTCTCCTCTCTATGAATTGCAGTTAAAGGCCTCCTACTTTGATTTATTCTTCAATTTTTATTTTTTCCTTTTATCTTGGTGTATTTTTTTCTTCTCATTTCTGATCTTCCAATTTTCCAAGATGACTCTTTATTTGAACTGACCCATCTGTCCAAAATATAAAAATATACATACACACACACACATATATACACATACATATATATATAATTGCCAGTGGACATGTATGCTCATCAGAGAGAAAAGGGGAGATGGAAGAGAAAGCACCTCCCAGTGGGGTGTGGTCACATTACAATCCCTTTTTAATACCTTTTCTTCCATTTCTCCTTTCTGTCAGGATTTTGGGCATGCACGTACATGTTTTTGTCATGTTTTCAAGCCTCCAGTGCCAGGATTCAAACCTTGTGAGATCTGTGTTTCCACGCACAGCATTTAGCTGCTGCAATGTGGGGCCAGCCCCTGTCGATATATTTTGTAATGAGTAAAATTTGGGAGTGTATCTAAAACTTCTGTATATCTACATCAGATAATCTAGCCTCTAGTATTGCTTGATCAGATTAAATGCCTGATGTTTTACTTTAATTTAGTTGATGCACCTGTATGTTTCAGTTTTCCCTTTTTAAATGTCGAATAGTATATTGGATAGATCATCTGTCTGACTTCTCATTTTTTATGTTCTACTGTCCAGCAATCTGCAGAGCGCTGTGTAAGCACATTACTTGATCTAATCCAGACCAAAGTAAATTATGTGGTCCAAGAAGCAATTGTGGTCATAAGAGACATCTTTCGCAAATACCCCAACAAGTACGTCCACATACTTCTACCTCTTTCTCAAATCACTTAGGAAATGTTTAAGTAAGAGATTTTGAAATGGACTAGTTAAGAATCCTATTTTTAATGTAACTGGTCATAATATAATACTTTCATTAAAAATCAGAAACAGGGATTAATACTTGAGTGTACTCTCTGCTGTATGATTACTTTTAGAAAAATTGAAACTCAGCCTGAATACACACTATTTATTGGCATATATTAAAGTTAACATAACCAGAGTCTTTGGTGGTAAAGTTACCGTAAATAGAGGATACTTCTCTGTACCAGATGGTTTGGGTCTAATTTTAGTTTATGCCTATTACCCAGACATAATTAATGATTGTGCACCTTTTCCTCTCAGCAGTGTGTCAGTTTGGTTGATTAATCAAATGTTATGGCTACTGTAAAAGCCAGGAAGGTAAATAGCTGTGCTGTTCACTTTGCATGTTACTTACTATTTTGTGTAAAATTATAGAACATATAACAATAATTTATCAGTTCCAGGCCTTTTCTGAAGATTTGTAGCTACTCCCATAGGTATATGCAAAAAACTACATTTTTCATTCCACAGATTTTTCAGGTTGAAACCTCTAAGCTTATGGAGCATATACACATAGGAATATAGCCTCTAAGCTTATTTAGGTTTGATTTTTGAAAGCAAGTAAGTAAGGAATCTAAAAGAAAAGGTCTCATAATCATCCTAAGTCATATTTTGCATTACCCAAAATAGAGATTTATTGTGCTGAAGCATCTCATTAGTCTTTTTTTTAATGGAATTTAAAAATATAATTTATAATTTTTAAAAAATTTTACTAGAGATAGAAAAGAGAGACAGAAAGTGAGAAAGAAAGTCACCAGATCTGGGACTCAAACCACAGTCAGCCATGTGGGAATCCAGCACCCCAGGCACCATGCCACCTGCTGGCCCCAACTTCTCATTAGTCTTTTTAAAATTTTTTAAAAAATTATTAATTTAGTTTTATTTATTCATCCATTTTAATTTGACCGGGGGGGGGGGGAGTGAGAAAGCAAACCACCAGGACCGGGACTCAAACCATGATCAGCTATGTGAGAGTGCCTTGTGCCCCAACCACCATGCCTCCTGCTGGCCCCTCTCATTAGTCTTTAAAGATGGTATTAAATAAAGCAAATTGCAGTAAGTTAGCTTAGTGGTGCTCAAGAATTAATAGAAATATTTTGACAAGGTAGTGGTTTATTAAAATTTATATTTTTTTAAATTAAAAAATAATTTTTTTTTGGAAAGAGTACTACATATTTTCATTACTCTCCCAGAAAAGGGAGTGTCTTGGTTTCTCAACTTTAAAAAGAAAAAAAGAGAGAGACGAATTATTTTATTTAACTTTATTTATTGATTTATTAAAATTTGACCAGAGAGGGAGAGAGTGAGAGAACAAGAGAGAGAGGGAGAAAGTGAGAAAGCAAGCAACCAGGTCCAGGACTCAAACCACAGTCGGCCATGTGGTAGTCCAGTGCCCTTAACCACCACGCCACCAACTGGCCCCAGTTTCTCAACTTTTTGATTGAGTGTGGATATATTTATCTCAGTAAATTGGTAAAGAAATGTGTCCGTTTCTGGTGTCCATTTCTGGCTTATGATAGTTCATTTCTTTTTGTTCTTTGTTTGTTTGTTTTCAGTTTTTGCCATAGGGCACATATATTCAGTAGAAAGAAACAGGCAGTGAGAGGGAAAGTGAGAAATCACCCCCCGAAGGGATGGCCACACTGCAATCCCTTTTCCTCCATTTTCTGCTTAGGACTTGGTGCACATATGGCTAGTGTGATTTTCACAGTTCATTTTTTTAAAATTAATTTTGTTTATTCATTTATTTTTAAAATTTGACCAGAGAGATGCTCAGAGAGAGAGAGAGAGAGAGAAAGTGAGAAAGCAAGCCACCAGGTCCGAGACTCGAACCATGGTCAGCCATGTAGGAGTGCCCAGCACCTTAACCACCATGCCACCTGCCGGTCCTTTACAGTTCACTTTTAAGAAAGCAATCAAGATTCTGATTAATCAGTGGAAGTAGAGCAAGCACTTAACTATTCACTTGTCCACATCTCATTACAGTATAATTCTGCTATTTAAAACTGTATTAGCCAAGGAGATGAATTCAACACAGTAAATATTTGAGAGCTGTAGATCTGCAAAAATAAGTATTTCAATGACTTACTCTTTTTGGGGGGAGTAGGGTTTTGGGGGCACGCACACATGCACCTGGCATGAATTTTTTTAAGCTGCTGGGTCTGGGTCTGGGTCCAGGTCCAAGTCCAAGGCTCAAACCACGGTAGACTATGTGAGAATACAGTGACATAACCATTATGCCAAATGCTGGTCAATGACTTCTTGGGAGAAACAAATCATTACTGGAGAAGAAAGACCATAAAGATCTCTTATGACAATTTGAGCTAGGTGGATTAAGGAACTAAGTTACTGTTTCTAGTTTGGACACTGTTATTGTCTAAACCCTTTTTCCTAAGAATAAAGTGGAATTTCTGTTTCTCCTTGCCATGAAGGCAAATGGAATAAGAGTAGAGTTCTCTAATCTATTTATAAAAAGATTGATAGAAATCTAAAGTAGTTGTATAATCTTATACTGTAGGTTCATTTTTCCTTTTGAACAGAATATCTGATGAATGTTTATAAAGATTTGGTTTAAGGTCTAGTTATTAACATATTTAAAAGTGAATTTAAGACACATATATTCTTCCTACTTAGAGCGTACACATTTTCTTAACTAAAAACCTTTATAGTTTGGTGGTTTGATGTATCTGTAGCTTTTGCCTTCAGCTATCACTATTAAATATAGGTTTTAGGTTTGCCTTCAGTAGTAACTAGAGTCCATTTTGTTGTATCAGGTATGAAAGTATCATTGCCACTCTGTGTGAGAATTTAGACTCGCTGGATGAGCCAGATGCTCGAGCAGCTATGATTTGGATTGTGGGAGAGTATGCTGAGAGAATTGACAATGCAGATGAGTTACTAGAGAGCTTCCTAGAGGGTTTTCATGATGAAAGCACCCAGGTAAGTTTTCATCTTTCCTACGTCCTAGATCTCTTTGTTAAAGGTCCAATTTCCAGTTGTGGATTAGCAACCCATTCCTAACGGGCTATGATCTGGCATAACTTAACTGTTTTGGTTCTTGCCTTAGTGTGACAGATGATTCTGTAGTTTTACCCAAATTACAGCTCTTGGTAAAAGTAAATAACAGAAGACTTTGTCAGAGACCAGTTTTATTGACATCAGTATATTTTCATGTACTTTTAAAAATACAGGTTATTACTTGGCCCAAAATCTAAAGAAGCAATTTTTGATGCCAAAAATATAATTCAAAGATAGAAGGCTAGTGAATTTTCAGTTGAATATCTCTGTGTTTCAGCTTAATGTATACCTTTGCTGCTATTGATACTGAGTTTAACTTTTTGTCTCTTAACTGAAATCAGAAAGATCGCACAGTAATTTATATTTGGGGAAATACCACTTTAGAGGTGATGGCAGGGCATAATAAAAGTACCTTTCTTTCATCTTATCAATTTATGCCTGTTTAGGTGCAGCTCACCCTGCTTACTGCCATAGTGAAGCTATTTCTCAAGAAACCATCAGAAACACAGGAGCTAGTCCAGCAGGTCTTGAGTTTGGCAACACAGGTAAGAAATCTGGAAAAAGCAAGGGGTCGATGTGTCTTGTTTTAAATTGTAGGAAATTAAACTCTTAGCAGGAAGGTTCATTTGGTACAGCTTTTTTTTTTTTTTTTTTTTTTTTTAACTTTATTTATTTATTTATTTTAATTTGACCAGAGAGGGACAGAGAGAGAGAGTGGGGGGAGGGAGGGAGGGAGAGAGGGAGGGAGGGTGAGAAAGCAAGCCACCAGGTCCAGGACTTGAACCGCTGTCAGCCATGTGGGAATCCAGAGCCCTTAACCACCATTGCCACCTGCCAGCCCTGAGGTACACAGCTTTTAGACTCCATTAAAATCATGCCCATGAACCTTTTTCACCACATTATTCCTGGTATGGCTTTTAAATGATTTGGCTGACTCCAGTTTTCATAACTCATGAAAAATCAGCTTAGACTTTAATGTTAATGAAGTACATACTTACGTGAGATGACATTAAATCTGATAGTACCTCTTTCTGGATGACTTCATTTCAACTTTCAAATGAAAGTACCATTTAGAGATGGTAGATGCTTCAGTAAAGTCTCCTGTGGTGTTCTACCTCATAGAGTTCATTGTGATTTTGTAATTAAAAAAAATTATTATTACTTTAATTTTGCTATAGGGCACATGTGCTTGCCAGAGAGAGAGAGAGAGAGAGAGAGAGAGAGAGAGAGAAGAGAAGAGAAGAGAAGAGAAGAGAAAGCAAGTTGCTAGGTCTGGGACCCAAACCATAGAGGGTCATGCACCACTCCACCTGCTGGCCCTGTGATTTAGTAATGTTCTTCTTTTTTTTTTAATTTTAATTTATTTATATTCATTCACTGTACATCAATACAATATACAAAATGAGATTTTCCATCCAGAATACACTGTATATTGGCTCAGTCAAGGATATTACCATACATGTTATCGTCAACAAATAATTTTCCATTTGTTTCTTATATATTTTGTTTCCCCTCCCCCACCCTTGATTTCCTACCTCTCACCCTCTGCCATTTCTGACTCTCCTTCCACACTGTCTCTGGTATCTATGGTTGTTTTCTTTTTTACTTTTTACTTTATTAAAATACTGAGTTACTTCACATGTATATTTTTGTCTCCTACCATTTCCATGTCTGATCACCACTAGATCTGTGTCCTATTATAACATTCCATACATACTTAAAACCAAGCAAAGGATGGAGTTCCATCTTTAAAAACTGAACAGGCATTTTGGACAACACGTTCTTTTTTTTTTTCTTATTTTGGAGCGCTTTTGCTATAGGGCTTTTGCGCTCGCCAGAAAGAGAGAGAGAGACAGACAGAAAATTAGACAGAAAATCAACCCCCAGCGGAGATGGCTATGCCACGATCCCTTCTCTCCATTCTCTTCTCGGGATCTTGGGCACGCATGCACATGTGCCCAGCATGAGTTTAAGCCACGGGGTCCAGGACTCAAACCGCGGTAGACTACATGGGAGTCCAGCGACAAAGCCATTATGCCAACTGCTGGTCCCTGGACAACACATTCTTGACAATGGAACCTGGACCACATATATCAAACACAGTAGGGAAAGTTCTCACTCTGCATTATAAAAAAGACAGCTGGATATCAACTGTTACAGAAATGAAATAAGATGCAAAATTTTAACAAACGGTTTAAATTATTTTCTTAGAGAGACTTCCTCCGCTGCCAGAGATCTTGAATAACCTCATGGTCAATCATCCAGAAGAAATTCTTCACGTAGTTTGATAAACTTGACTTCCACTCTGGGAAGAGAACCGCCTTGTTTCACCTTGCTTACATTTTTGCTTTAATGTCTTGTACAGAACTAGGTCCTTTTGGTGTTTTAGGAATTTTTTTCCTGTTTTTATTATTATTATTATTATTCATACATTTAATCACTATTTATCATTTAGATTGTAAAGAGATTTTATGCCTTTTTTTTTTTTTTTTTTTTTTTTTTTTTTGAGAGGTTTTTGCTATAGGGTGTGTGCGCTCGCCAGACAGAGACAGACAGAGAGACAGAAAGTGAGAAATCACCCCGCAGGGGGGATGGCTACGCTGCAATCCCTTCTCCTCCATTCTCCTCTCGGGATCTTGGGCACACACGCACACGCACCCGGCGTGAGTTTAAACCACCGGATCCGGGACTCGAACCGTGGTCGACTACGTGGGAGTCCAGCGACATAGCCATTGTGCTAACTGCTGGTCCCTAGATTGTAAAGAGATTTTACTCAGCATGATATACACCTCAGTCCAGTCTAGTTGAGAATACTATACACGTCCTCTTCAACAAATAATAAGCCATATCTGTGTCCCACAAATGTCTTACCTCTTCATTTTTTTCCCCAAATTTCCTTTCCTACGTTCTTTCCTTCCCACACTCTTTCGACTTTGTCTCTAATGTCCATAACAATTTTTACTGCTTTTATGTCCTTCAGTCTTTCAATCTCTGCCGTAGAGTGCAGTCGGTATATATAAAGTGGAGACATACAGTGTCTCTCTTGCATAGCCTGACTTGCTTCACTTGGCAACAAATCTTCCATGTTAATCCATTTTCTATCAAATTCCAGGGCCTTGTTGTTTCTTATGACTGTGTAGTAGTCCATAGAGTATATGTGCCACACTTTTTCAATCCATTCATCTGTTTGTGGACATATGGTTTGGTTCCATGTCTTAGCAATCGTGAATAAGGCTGCAATGAATATAGATGTGCAAGCACTTTTCCAATTGAGCATTCTCCTGTTCTTTGGGTACATACCCAGGAGTGGGACTGCTGGATCATATGGTAGTTCTATTTGAAGGTCTTGAGGAACCTCTATATTATTCTCCATAGTGGCTGGACCAATTTACATTCCCACTAACAGTGTGGGAGAGTTCCCCTTTCACCACATCCCCTCCAGCACTTACCAGTTTTTGTTTTTTTAATCTTCATCATTCTGACTGGAGTTAAGCGGTATCTCATTGTGGTTTTGATCCGCATCTCCCTTATGATGAGGGATGTTGAACATTTCTTCATATGCTTTTTGGCTGTTTGTATGTCTTCCTCAGAGAGTTGTTTATTCAGCTCATTTTCCCATCTTTTAATTGGATTAATCTTTTTTTTCTGGGTAAGCTGCTGGAGTCCCCTTGATTTAGTAATGATCTTAATTGAATTAAAGAACAGGCTGACTTTAATAGGCTTTCAGAGTTAAGATATGTATCAACATGTGGAATCCGATTCAGATACTCAATTTCACTGTTTTTCTCTTTTTACCATCTCTTTATAATGGCAAATTATCAAAATTAAAAATCACTTCATAGTACTTTGTCTAGTACTGAGCTGTCATTTTTTTCTTTTTCTTTTAGATTTTTGCTATAAGGTGCATGTGCTCACTGGAGAAAGACAGAAAGTGAAAAATCACCCCTTAGGGGACTAGGCATGCCACAATCCCTTCTCCTCCAGTCTCCTCTCAGGATCTTGGGCATTCACACACATGTGCCTGGTGCAAGTTTCAAGCTGCTGGGTCTGAGACTCAAACTGCTGTCGGCTACATGGGAGTCTAGCAGTGTAACTACTATGCCATTTGCTGGTCCCTCTGTTACTAATTTTACATATTTTAACAATTTAAAAGCTCTTTAAACTTTTTTTTTTTTTTAGAGGTTTTCGATAGGGTGCATGTGCTTACCAAACAGACAGAGAGAGACAGAGAGACCGGAAGTGAGAAATCACCCCCCAGGGGGGATGGCCATGCCGCAGTACCTTCTCCATTCTCCTCTCGGGATCCTGGGCACGCATGCACACGCGCCTGGTCCAGGACTTGAACCACGGTCGACTACATGGGAGTTGAGCGACATAGCCATTACGCTAACTACTGGTCCCGCCTTTGAAGTATTTTTAAAAATGTCTTATAAGTTTCTTCTTTCACCTGAAGGAAAGCAATTCCTGTAAGCATCAAGTCAGTGGTTATTTAATATTATCAGTATGAATTGAGCATTCTAGACTTTGTATGTTTAGACCCTTGATTAGCCCATTTGTCTATTAAAATTGATTCAAAACAGTTTCTCTTTCTGTCCCCACCCCCAGTATTTTTTGTACTCTGTTTCATGTTTTAATTTTAAATTCTAGATGGTCACATAAAATGACAGAATTGGCTTTCTGTCAAAACAATCTCTACAGAAAATTTTAAACTTAGTCTTCCCTGCTTACCTGTAAGTATTCTGGTGTCAGTACCAGCAGATGGTGTAGTGGTTAAGGAACTGAAGTCCCACAGGGTTGACTATGGCTTAAGTCACTGACCTGGCAACTTGCTTTTGCACTTTCCCTTTGTCTCTCTGATGAGTGCACATGCCCTATAGCAAATTAAAAAATAAATGATAATAACAATAAATTAAATACATAATTCTTTACAAAAATAAATTCAGGTATCTTTTAGAGTTTCTCTGTTTTTACAAGTTCTCAATCCAATCTTCATTGTCTTGTTTTTTGGTTAGGTTTCCACCATAGGATATACACACAGACTGGAGAGAAACAGAGAGAGAGAAAGTGAGAAATCATCCCCTTGGGGAGATAAGCATGCATCCCTTCTCTTCCATTCTCTCGGTATTTTGGGCACTCATGCACACATGCTCAGCATGATTTTCAAGCTGCCAGATCTGGGACTTGAACCTCGGTCTACCGTGTGGGAATCCAGCACCTTAACCACCATGCCTCTTGCTGGACTTGTCTTCATTTTTTTAAGACAGATGTGTTTGGGACCAGCAGTTAGCATAATGGCCATGTCGCTGGTCTCCCATGTAGTCTACCGTGGTTCGCGTCCCGGACTCGGTGGCTTAAAACTCACGCCGGGCGCGTGTGCGTGCGTGCCCAAGATCCCAAGAGAAGAATGGAGGAGAAGGGATTGCGGCGTGGTCATCCCCCCGGGGGGTGATTTCTCGCTTTCTGTCTCTCTGTCTCTCTCTGTCTGTCTGGCAAGCGCACGTGCCCTATAGCAAAAACCTCTCAAAAAAAAAAAAAAAAAAAGACAGATGTGTTTGTATTTAACAGGCATCACAGGAGAACTGAGTTTAAGATTTTTGTCACAGTTCAATCTCAAGTCTTATTTTTTCCTCAGTATTTATCAAAAGTTACCTGAAATGAAGTCTTTAGGGGAGGATTGCTTAAAGGATACAAGGTATGCTGTTGTTATAGATGGTCTGGAATTCCTCTGAATTAAGCCAGATTTAAGAGAGCTAGGTATCTGAACTGAATTGTATTTGATACTTAATAGAATTGGTTTTTTTTTTTTTTTTTGAGACATTTTCACTATAGGGCGCGTGCGCTCACCAGACAGACAGAGAGAGACAGAGAGACAGAAAGCGAGAAATCACCCCCTAGGGGGGATGGTCACGCCGCAATCCCTTCTCCTCCATTCTCCTCTCGGGATCTTGGGCACGCACGCACATATGCCTGGCGTGAGATTTAAGCCACCGGGTCCGAGACACGAACCGCGGTCGACTACGTGGGAGTCCAGCGACATAGCCATTACGCTAACTGCTGGTTCCCCCCAGCATGTTTTTCAAACCACTGGGATTTGGAACTTGAATTGCACGATCCACCATGTGGTATCCAGCCAACTTAACCCCTGCTCCACTGGCTGGCCTATAGAATCTTAATAACAGTCATTTGTGTAGTGCTTACTCTGTATCAGAAATTTATTAAGCACTTTACATATTAGCAGTAAGGGTTGGTACTATTACTATTCCTGTTTGGTAGATGAAGTAATTGAGAAACAATTATAGCAGAGCTAGGACCCAAACCTAGGTAGCCTAGCTTCAGCATCTCTGCCCATATCTACTGTGCCGTGTTACCTCTTTAGTCTAAGAAATGACTTGAGAAGACACCTCCACTGTCTGAAGCACTATCGTGTATCAGCCAGTATGTATAACTGCATTTACTAGTTTTAAGGTCTTTGTGGATGACCGTGCCGTAGTTGTCTGTAAATAATTAGTAAGTAATTTCTCTAGGCTTGCCCAATTAATTAATAAGGACAGAGGAGTTATCATTAGAACGGTAAGCGTCTTTTTCCACTGGAAGTTGTCTGTTTTTTCTCAAGTTTGTAAAATAAAAACCTAATATTTATGGTAGATGAGTACCAGTTTAAGTTAAGGTCGATGTGGTCTGCTGAATTTGTTCATTGAAACAAATGAGTGGTAGAGTTTTGTTTTCCACTTCCACTGATTTAGTATACAACTTGTACCTAACCAGGCATGCTTGTGTGATGCACAGTTAGCTCATTACTTACTTCTCTGCTGAGATGTGCAGTAGGGAAGCAGCTTTTTCACAATGTAGGCCCAGTGAGGAGGTGGAGATGAAAATCTCACATCTGCCTCCCTGCAGCAAGGGAGTCTTGAGTATTTAGGGTGTTGTAAAGGAAGGTACTGGGAGTGTAGGCAAATGTGATGGAGAAGAGAAATTATCTCCAGTGTGTATAGATGTAGTCAGGTCATCATGATTCTTCATGCATTGTATATTTAAAGAAATGATGACATTAACATGATCTGAAAATGGTGTTTAGCTTCTACATCAAAAGGCTACTTGTTGGGGCCAACAGGTTGCGTGGTGGTAAAGGTACTGGATTCCCACCCCGATTCAAGTCTTGTACTTGGCGGTTTGAAAATCATGATGGTATGTACATGGTGTGCCCATAATTCCAGGAAGAGAGTGAAAAAGAAAGGATTGCAGTCTGGCCATCCTCCCTGGGGGCTGATTTTTCACTTTCCTTCTCACTATCTCTCTCTTTGGTTTCTTTGGCAAGCGCATACACCCTATGGCAAAAACCTTAAAATAAATAAATAAATAGATAATTACTTTAGTCACCTGCACAAACTCGTTAGGAGAGGTCTATGGTTTCAACTGGCTAGAACTGGCTTAGGTTGACTAAGGGGCTGATATTAGGTTCCTGAAAAATATCTCCAGTACAACATCTTGTTATCTACTGATCATAGAGTTGTTTTCTATAGGAGCAATGACAGGATCTAGTGATATATTAACTAAGCTATATGTAGCTCTAAAACAGGGGGCCTAATGTATCTGTTCATTGTTTGCTAGATTTTTTTTAAAAAGAATTATTTTATTTAGCTTTATTTATTTACTTATTTATTATAATTTGACCAGAAAAGGATATATATATAGAGA
Organism: Tupaia tana; assembly: GCA_026018925.1. Classification (NCBI taxonomy): domain Eukaryota; kingdom Metazoa; phylum Chordata; class Mammalia; order Scandentia; family Tupaiidae; genus Tupaia; species Tupaia tana. Next base: position 29,187,785 of record JAKSZU010000011.1, on the reverse strand, counting down.
AAGTAAGAAAGCAAGTCGCCAGGTCCAGGACTGAAATCACCGTTGACTATGTGGCAGTCCAGTGCCCTTAACCACCACACCACCTGCCAGCCCCAAGTTTGCTAGACTTTTAATCCTAATGAGAAATAAGTTTCTCTTTTATACTGCTGTTCTCCTGTGTCTACATTTGAGTGAATTAATAATATTCTTTACCTGTGCAGAGAATAAAGTGAAGTATATATGAAATTTTATTTCTAATTTTAAGTAAAATGATGGTATAATTAGAAGTATTATTAGTTGGGCAGGGAGAGTCAGAGACTTCATTTCAAAGATTTGTCTTTTTCATTGTAACAATCTGTTGTTACTATAGATAAACTAATGAAGAATACATAAGAAAGTGCCTAGATTTTGGTAATTATCCTTTGTACTGCATGGAAGAGAAAGTGTTCATTTCACTTTTTCTACCTATGACTAAAAATCACAACCATTTCAAAATCACCTAGCTGCTTATTAAAAATACAAATGCTGGGACTGGCAGGTGGTGTGGTGGTTAAGGTTGATGGACTCCCACACGGCCAACCGCAGTTCCAATCCTGGACTTGGTGACTTGCTTCCTCTACCTCCCTCCCCTCCTTCTCTCTCTCTCCCTCTCCCTCTCTCCCCCTCCCTCTCCCTCTTTCTCTCTCTCTCACTTGCTCGCTTGCTCTGTCCCTCTCTGGTTAAATTAAAATAAATAAATAAATAAATAAATAAATAAATAAAGTTAAATAAAATAATTCTTTAAAAAAAAAATACAAATGCTTTACTTCTGACATAATGAACCCATTCTCTGTGATATGACCATGAATCCTGTTCTTTCAGTGGCTTCCTGGTGTGTTAAAATGTTGTACACATTATAGTTTAAGAATGACTTTTTTGCAGCTTCGTAAGTATTATTACATAAACCACTATAGCATTATTTGATAAATTCAGCAGTTTAGGTTTAGGCTTCCATATAGAGAACTGTTCCAACTTTTTTTTTTTTGGAGAGGTCTTTGCTATAGGGCACCAGAAAGACAGAGAGAGACAGAGAGACAGAAAGTGAGAAATCAACCCCCCAGGGGGGATGGCCATGCCTCAATCCCTTCTCCTCCATTCTCCTCTCAGGATCTTGGGCACACATGCACACATGCCTGGTGTGAGTTTAGGCCGCCAGGTCCGGGACTCGAACTGCGGTCGACTACATGGTAGTCCAACAACGTAGCTATTACTTCCATCTGCTGGTCCTGAGAACGGTTCCATCTTAACCTCTTGTCTTTTTCTTTTCATTAGGATTCTGATAATCCTGACCTTCGAGACCGGGGTTATATTTATTGGCGCCTTCTCTCAACTGACCCTGTCACGGCCAAAGAAGTAGTTTTGTCGGAGAAGCCACTGATCTCTGAGGAGACAGACCTTATTGAGCCAACTCTTTTGGATGAGCTAATCTGCCACATTGGCTCTTTGGCTTCTGTGTACCATAAGCCTCCCAATGCTTTTGTTGAAGGAAGTCATGGAATTCATCGTAAACACTTGCCAATTCATCACGGGAGGTAAGCAGGTAAACTAGATTTGAGTGAGAAGTGACCCTTTGGACAGTTGGTCTTCCTTATATTTTCATAGCTTGGAAAAGAATTTATGATGCATTTTTACAAACCTACTCCTATGCTGCCCTGGAGACACTGTCTAAATGCCAGTGACCACACATAAAATGGGTGAAGGCACCTCTATATTCCAACCTAGGAATACATTATGGATTTAGAAAATTGTGATCATGAAGACCTTCAACAGTCTGAAAGTTGCTTGTGTCTCTAATAAGATGAATGTTCCCACAGTTGAAAACTTGGAATATAGTCATGTACCTATCTTTATCCTTTATTGTACCTTTGTTTGAGACTTATGGATAAAGTTAGCAGACATCATTACATTTATGCTATAAATCTGTTAATGAAATAACATTTGCGTACATCATCACCTCTGGGGAATTCTCTTTTTTTTTCACTATCAATTGTTATACTAATCCTTATAAGTGGTGTGGTTACCTTTTTTTTTTTTTTTTTTTTGGGAGAGGTTTTTGCTGTAGGGCATGTGCACTCATGCACTCGCCAGAGAGATTGACAGCGAGAAATCACCCCCCGGGGGGATGGCCACGCAATCCCTTCTCTTGGGATCTTCCATTCTCCTCTTGGTATCTTGGGCACGCATGCACACATGCCCAGCGTGAATTTAAGCCACCAGTCTGGTACTTGAACTGTGATCCGACTACATGGGAGTCCAGCAACATAGCCATTATGCAAACTGCTGGTCCCAGTTTGGTTACCTTTGTTGCATTCAAGTCAATCATGTTTTGTTTTTCCATATATAGTTAGTCTATGGTAGCCCAAAATTTAGAGATGATGCAAAAACCTTTTGTAAGTTGATGGCCTGACCAGTGTTTGCCAAGTAGCTTTTCTGCTTTGTGTTGATAACCACTTCAACCCAGAGATCTTATTAAATTCTTAATCACAGTGCCTTCCGTTACCACTTGTGATGGGACAGATCATTTGGGAATGAACCTTCTTAATGACATGGGACAGATTCATAATTAAATACTGACCATTAGTGTTTTCAGATAGAAAGATCTTGCTTAAAAGGGAGAGAGAGGGACCAGCAGTTAGCGTAATGGCTATGTCGCTGGACTCCCATGTAGTCGACCGCAGTTCACGTCCCGGACCCCGCGGCTTAAACTCATGCCGGGCGCGTGTGAGTGCGTGCCCAAGATCCTAAGAGGAGAATGGAGGAGAAGGGATTGCGGCGTGGCCAGCCATCTCCCCTGGGGGGTGATTTCTTGCTTTCTATCTCTCTGTCTCTCTCTTTCTGGCGAGCGCACGCGCCCTATAGCGAAAACCTCTCCAAAAAAATAAAAAGGGGAAAGAGAAAGAAAAACAGTTCCAGGGAACCAGCAGTTGGCGTAATGGCTATGTCGCTGGACTTCCATGTAGTCAACCACAGTTCAGGTCCCAGACCCGGTGGCTTAAACTCAGGTGCATGTGCGTGCATGCCCGAGATCCCAAGAGGAGAATGGAGGAAAAGGGATTGTGGCGTGACCATCCTCCCGGAGGGGTGATTTCTCGCTCTCTGTCTCTCTGTCTCCATCTTTCTGGCGAGCACATGAACCCTGTAGCAAAAACCTCTCGGAAAAAAAAGTAAAAAAATTTAAAAAAAGAAAAGCAGTTTTAAATGATCTGTGGAATGCAAGGTCTATTTAATTTTTTTAAACTTTATTTATTTAAATGTGAACAGAGAGCAACAGTGTGAGAGAGAGAAAGAAAGCAAGCGGCCAGGTCTGGGACTTGAACTATGGTCAGCCATGTGAGAGTCCAGCACCACACCACTTGCTGGCCCCCGGTCTATTTAAATTTTAAAGCCCAAGTAAGACATGAGCTTGAGATTTTCTTGAGCCAACTATTCCCAAGGCCAACCTCATCACCTTTTGGGCAATACCACCCTGGGAGCTATAAATACATCTGTTGAAAAGCATGTGAGAATGCATCCCTCACTGCACAGTCAGTAACACTAGAGATCAGCACCCCAGAAAAGATTATTTAGTTTTCAAAACAAAACCCACCAAAACAAGCTTCAGAAGTGAGATTGCAAACCAATCGCCTGAAGGACAGCCAGCTGTCCATTTGCTGACCCCTGCTGAGTCTGAAGAGAAATCTGTCGTTGGGGCTACCTTGACTGGGCAAGATGGGGATAGGTCCTAGAGGTGAGCTATTTGTTTTTTTTTTTAAAAGAGGTTTTTGCTATAGGGCGCGTGCGCTCGCCAGACAGACAGAGAGAAACAGAGAGACAGAAAGCGAGAAATCACCCCCCAGGGGTGATGGCCACGCTGCAATCCCTTCTCCTCCATTCTCCTCTCGGGATCTTGGGCACACATGCACATGTGCCTGGCGTGAGTTTTAAGCCACCGGGTCTGGGACGCGAACCGCGGTCGACTACGTGGGAGTCTAGCAACATAGCCATTGCGCTAACTGCTGGTCCCAGTTATTTGGTTTAAAACAAGGTCTTGAATGGAGGGAACTGTCTGGGTGTCATGCCAAGCCCAGGGAAGAGTGAATTGATTTGGTCTGTAATATAGGGAAATATTGATCTTTATTCGTATTCATGACTGATAATTCTAGGAGGAAGGAGAGAACTGGAAGGGAAAGGCCTGGGATGCAAGAATGCATCCTTTTATAATGTGTTTTCAGTTGATCCTCACTATAATAGAACCTCATGTTTGAGTGATATTATGTTAAGGAAACTTTGTCCCAGAGTAGTTATCACTTGTTCCAAGTTATGCAACTCGTAATTAGTGGAGTAAACAATTGATCTTAGTCTTCTAGTTCTGGACCCTCTCTTCTTCCTAGCCTGCCTATTGCCCCACCCCCGAAGTGATATCAACTGAAATGTGTACATCAATTTCTTTCCAAGTGTACTTCTCTTATCTCTGACTACCAGGCCTTTATCCCTAGCTACCTGCTACACTTCTGTACTTGTTTTTTTTTTTTTTTTTTTTTTTTTTTAACCTGAAATTTAACAGAATTAAGAACTGAGCATGCTGTTGGGTTGCTGGACAAGTTATGACACATTTTTGCGTAGAAAAACAGAAAAAAAATATATAATGACTTTTCTAGTGACCCAGTATTTTTCCTGTAATTCCGCCATATTCTTCATGATTATTAGGTGCATCACTAATCTTTTCTTAGTTTTTTTTTTATTATTTTTTCTCTGTAGTTTGATTCTTTGTTCTCTTTTGTCTTCTGTTTAAATTTTTTTTTTCTAGAGAGATTTTTGCTATAGGATTCTTGTGCTCAACAGAGAGATAGGGAGACAGAACGTGAGAAATTACTCCCCAGAGGGGATTTCTACACTGCCATCGCTTCTTCTCCATTCTCCTCTCAGGATCTTGGGCACACACGTACATGCACTTGGCATGAGTTTTAAGCCACTGGGTCCAGGACTCAAACCACAGTCAACTACATAGGAGTCCAGTCTAACCATCATGCCATCTGCTGGTCCCTGTCTTCTGTTTAAATATTGTAAAAACCTGCCTAGCTTTTGTGTGAGATTTTTTTTAAAGAATTATTTTATTTAACTTTATTTATTATTATTATTATTTGTTTTAATTTGACAAGAGAAAAACAGAGGGAAAGAGACAGAGAGAGAAAGTGAGAAAGCAAACTGCCAGGTCTGAGACTCGAACCATGGTTAGCCATGTGGGAGTCCATTATCTTTAACCACCATGCCACCTGCTGGCCCCTGTGTGAGATTTTTTTTAAAAGAAAACATTTGTTTTTGTTTTTAGAATTATTTATTTATTTAATTCCATTTGTTGTTGTTATTTTTTAAGTTGACCAGAGAGAGAGAAAGGAAAAGGGAGAAAGCAAGCTGCCAGGTCTGGGACTTGAACCGCAGTCAGCCATGTGGGAGACCAGCGCCCTTAACTGCCATGCCACCTGTCGGCCCCATGTTTTGTTTTTTAATATTTCATTTTAATTTTATTTATCATTATCATTCTTCTCCAGTTTTACCAGTGAGCAAGAGAGAGAGAGAGAAAGCAAGCCACCGAGTCCAGTACTTGAACTATGGTTAACCATGTGGGAGTCCAGTGCCTTAACCACCACACCACCTGCTGGCCCCTAGTGCTCTCTGTTATTTTTGATTTTTTGTTCTCTCTCTTTTTTTTAAAAGAATTATTTATTTATTTATTTATTTCCATTTGTTACTCTTTTTGTTTTGTTTTTTCTTTATTTGATGAGAGAGAGAGAGAGAGAAAGGGAAAGTGAGAAAGCAAGCCACCAGGTCCAATACTTGAACCATGGTTGGCCATGTGGGAATCCAGCGCCCTTATCCACCACACCACCTGCTGGCCCCTATTTTTTGTTTTTTGTTCAAGAAATAAATGTGATTATGGATTTCCTATCATGTTAAAAAATTACCTCTCCCGACTAGTTTTCACAGATCTAGTTCCCTCATCTCTTCCCCAAAATCTTGCCAATCTCAATCTCTGCTCCTGCCAGTATAATTTTTTTGCCACTTCTAAAGTCATATTATTCATTTTTGTGCCCCTTGTACAAATTGTCTCTTTCTGTTAGGTAGTCTCTTTTTGATAGTTCCTCATGAAACCATTCTCAGAAGCTTTTAAAATTAGCGCTCTTTGGTTTCATTTCACTTGTCCCATATCCTGTTAGTATATGGAGACTCACACAATACTTGTTTCTGCTGCTGCACAGTAAACTTACAATTCAGTTGTTTTGGGAGGGCTCTTTTGTTGTTAGAATGTGAGCTATTTGGGACTAACAGTTGGTGTAATGGCTATGTCGCTGGACTCCCATGTAGTTGACTGCGGTTCGAGTCCCTGACCTGGTGGCTTAAACTCAAGCCGGGTGCGTGTGTGCCCAAGATGCCAAGAGGAGAATGGAGGAGAAGGGATTGTGGCATGGCCATCCTCCCTGGGGGAGTGATTTCTCACTTTCTGTCTCTCTGTCTCTGTCTTTCTGATGAGTGTACGCACCCTATAGCAAAAAAAAAAAAAAAAAAGAAAGAAAAGAAAAAAGAATGTGAGCTATTTGAGGGCAGAAACTGTCTATTTCCACTTATAGTTTTACAGAGAAACAGAATTCTCCTTACAGTGTATTCCCTCATAAAATAGTTGCTAAATTAAAATTAGTGAGGTTTTCTGTTATACATGTATTTCCATTTTAGCACTGTATTTTGATAAAAACAAGAATTGTTATCACTTCATGAACATCAACGAATGGTTATAAAATAAGGGGATTGTTTTCCTCCAGTGTTTCATATACCTGGCATTACTTGTCTTGTTATGGCCTAGGCTAAACTAACATTTCTCTTTTCTCTTTGTGTGTATGTGACTACAGCACTGATGCGGGAGACAGCCCTGTTGGCACCACTGCTGCAACCAACCTGGAACAGCCTCAGGTTATCCCTTCTCAAGGTGACCTTCTAGGGGATCTTTTAAACCTCGACCTTGGTCCCCCAGTTAATGTGCCACAAGTATCCTCCATGCAGATGGGAGCAGTGGATCTCTTGGGAGGAGGACTAGACAGTTTGGTAAGCATCTTTCTTCCCCCTTTGTTCTGGTTATTTTCAGTTCTTGATATGTTTGAGAACTTTAACTTATTCAGCTTTTTAGAAATTAGACCTTTCTATGATGAGCAGTAATAGCTTTTGATAAAGGACAGGATTATTTTGTCTTTAGGGAGTTAATTATTATACTGTTTATCATTGTTATGGGATTATTTTTTGTTCTGGCTCTAAATAGAACTTTTGATATTTAACCAACCTATTGTTCAGCAGTCTTAATGCTTAGTATCCTTCCCAGAGTTTATCTTTGCTCCTACCTCTTAACTCTGGTTGGCCCCTGTAATTGTCCTTTTGACCTGAACAGCATTAATGTGATCTTGTACCGATCTTCCTATTTTGAAGCTCTCAAACCTTTGCCTTTCTTATGTTTTATTGGCTTATAGCCTAATTCTAAAAGGTGTTGAGTCGGTTGTATAAACTGTATAAAACGTACCTTTATTACATTCGGGAAGGATTGCCTATTTGGTTCTTTTCTTCCCTTCCCCACCTCCTTGACCATATCATACTTCCAATTTAATTAGCTTCCAGGATTCTAATACTAAAGGCTCTAAAGTCTAGAGTATTTGTAAATATGTACCTCCAGCAGGAACAAAAATTGTTTTTTGTTGCTATACAAGATAAATGGGAAGCATTAAGGTTGGTCTTCAGTCTGGAGAGATGGCCAGAAAAATAAGAGGTTTCCCTGCGAACTAGGTACTTAAATGTGGTGGAATTCACAAGGCTTTTTTGGATAGACACTTACAAATGAGATGTTTTATCAACCTGATGACTATAAAGGTGGCCAACAAATCAGTTTATTTCCTAGCATCATTGGAAGGCAGATACCATAGATAGGAAACATGTTCTCAGTGATTACATAAATAAAACAGCCTCACTCTTTCCTGCATATACTGGCATCTTCTGTTCTGTTTTATGAATAGTATTGTGTCTTGGGTTTTTGCCAGTCCTTGGGTTTTTACAAGTACATTTACATTTTGGCTGGCAGAGTCTAAAGAAAGAGGATTACAGTCATATCTTTGCAGGTTGTGCATTTTACTAGGGAAATCATTGTTTTTATAATGTATACACTGACCAAGCTATGAAATATGGCTTACACTGACACAAGTAAAAATTTCTGCTGTCTTTCTTAGGACTATAAGCATTTATTTTTCATATCCATATCTTTAATGAGTGATTATATAAGCAGAATAGCTCCTTACAATCATTCTGCATTGCTGGATGGCCTCCTTACAGACTCAGGAGACTGACAAGTGAATATTTAAATATTCATGGAGGCTCCCAAGAATCCTTTATAAAATTAAAATAGCTCTTCCTATTCTGTTGACATATCAACTACAAGTTAAATATTGCATCCTCCTCAAGTTTATGCCTTAACAACTCTACTTATTACTTTTCCTACTGGCTTATGACATGTGGATTCATTGAACCTGAGAGTGTCAAAGAAATTAAGTTTAAGGGCTGGAGGGGAGAAAGAGGCCCCACATTTTGATGTTAGAAACTGTTCCTGACTCACTTTAGTATAGAAAGAAAGACATGTTATTTCCATTTGACTTTGTATTGACTCACCTCACTGAGTTTTTGTTTTAGAGAGATTTTTGCTATAGGACCTTGCGCTTGCCAGAGAGACAGAGTCAGAGAGAGAGAAAGCGAAAAATCACTCCCCAGGAGAGATGGCCATGCTGCAATCCCTTCTCCACCTCAGGACTTTGGGCATGCATGCATACGCTCCCCATGTGAGTTTTAAGCTGCTGGGCCTGGAACTCGAACTGCAGTCTTGATTACATGGGAGTCCAGTGACATAACCATTATGCCTTCTGCTAGTCCCACCCCAATGAGTTTTGTCTACATTTTATGTATCTATATCCAGTCAGCTGTTAAAATCCATACAAGTATTGCTTTAGGTGGTAAAGTTATTAGAACTTATTTGGGTTATAGTAGCCAAAAACATTGTTTTGAGGGTGGGAAGTAAGTTTTTCTACTTGGATTTCTGAATATTACTCAGTGTTTTCCAGGTAGGCTCGATACTGTTCTTATATAACTCTAAACTTTAGCCTTTTGTTTTTCATTCATCATTTTCTTTTTTTTCTTTAATTGCCAGAGAATGCATGCACTCATCAGAGAGAGAGAGAGCGTGTGAGTGAGCACCCTCCAGCAGAGTATGGTCATGTTACAGTCCCTTCTCCATCCTATCTGGATTTGGGGCTTACATGCACACACACCCAATGTGTTTTTCAAGCCATTGGGGCCAGGATTCAGACTATAGTGGGACATGCAGAATCAGGCATTCGTAACCATTAGGTTATGGAGCCAGCCTGTACATTTCAGCTTTTTCTGACTTTGGATTTAAAATGCTATACTTGATATTAAAGCCCAAAGCCTTCAAAATGCTTACAGTATAATAATGTTTTTCACTTTATTCTGGGATGTATCCCAGAAATCAAATAGAGAAGGAATAAAAGCCCTTAATTTGCTTTGAGTCTGTGTGATTAAATATGTATTCAGTCAGAGAACCAAGAGTCTTTTATGAGTCCAGCCATGGTGGCACAGCAGTAACACTGCTCAGCAGTGCTGAAGGCCCGTGGGAAAGTCCTGGGGTCGAGTCTTCAGGCCTCTGTGTACACACACCAGGTGCACGTACCTGTGATCCTGGCTGACTGAGGCTAGAGTGAATTGTTGCATGTGGACTCTGCAGAGGGAAGCCTGTTGGTCCATCTGTCTCTCTTTATCTCTTGTGTGTAATAAATAAATAAATTTTTTAAAAATGAATCCTTTAATAAGAACATCTCAAGGAAGGCCTAAATCTGGCAATTTGGAAGATGAGTTTCTAAGGCAGCAGTAGATTATGTCACTTGCAAAATGCTTTTAATCTGCTACAAATGATCTAGTCAATTATTTAAAGAAGAAAATAATCCTCAGAGTTGTCAATGTGTGTAAATACTGTTTAGTGTTTCTTGAATGCATCCTTGCCTTGCAGTAGCACTCTCATAACCATAATTGTGTGACTCTCTTGGAGATCTTGTGGAAGAGAGATTCTGATTTGGTTGTTCTAGGGTGAGACCCAGGAATAAGTTTCTAACAAGCTCATATGATGCTGAAACTGCGGTGCATAGACCACATTTTACATAGTAAGGACGTAGACTGTTTGTGACCACTATGAACCACTTCAATTTGGTGTTTGAACAATAGTTCCTGATAAACTCAGGTGCCTTTTTTTCTTTTTCCTTTGCTAGAGGGTATGTGCACTCTCCAGAGAGAGAAAGTACACCCAAACAGGGTGTGATCACACTGTAGTTCTTCTTTCTCCATTTCTCTACCTGCTGGGATTTTGGGGGCATACATACACACTAACTTGGTATGTTTTTCAAGCCATTGGGGATAGGATTCAAACCACAGTGAGCCATGTGATACCTGTCTTCCAACAGATAGCCCATAACTGCTACGCTACAAGTCTCAGATGACTTTTGACTTCAGTAGTAAACGTTCTTTATTCCGTTAGAACTTTTTTTTTTTTTTTTTGCTGTAGAGCAGGTGCAGTCGCCAGAGAGACAGAGAAAGACAGAGAGACAGAAAGCACCCCCGCAAGGGGTGATGGCCACACTGCAATCCATTCTCCTCCTGGGGTTTGGGCGGGCATGCACACGTGCCCAGCATGAGTTTTTAAGACTCTGGGTCCAGGACTTTAACTGCAGTAGACTACATGGGAGTCCAGCAACACAACCATTATGCCATCTGCTGGTCCCAGCACTCTTAGAAAGGGCTCCTCCCCTACCCCAAATTAAATGAGGGAAGGTGGGCCAGCTAGGTGGTGTGGTTGTTAAGGTGGCTAGATCCCACACAGCCAACTTTGCAATTCAAGTCCTGGACTTAGTGGTTTGAAAAACACGCCAAACACATGTGAATGCATGCTCAAAAATCCCAAGAGGAGAGGGGAGGAAAGGGGATTATAGTTTGGCCATCCCCTCTAGGGGGAGCACACACTCTTTGCTCTTTCTCCTTCTGTCTCTTTCTGGCAAGCTCACACCCCCTATAGCAAATTGAAGATAAAAACAAAAAAATGAATGAATAAATGTGGAAGCTAAGAAACTTGTGAAATTATTTTGTTAAAGCTTGTTCTTTTACCCTCTAGGCAGTATAGTGTTTCTGGGAGTGCTACAGTTTGACCCAGATCCCTATTTAATATATAACCAGGGTTAGAATTGTGTGGTTGTTTGACAAGCAGTGCTGAGTTAGCTCAATGGTCATTTGAGCCAGGCCTCTAAATTGTTGCTTCTTCTTTTAACATTGGTTTCTAAAAGAACCTTCCTCATAGGGACCAGCAGTTGGTGTAATGGCTGTGTCGCTAGACTCCCATGTAGTCGACCGCGGTTCGCGTCCCGGACCCGGTGGCTTAAAACTCACGCTGGGCGTGTGTGCGTGCGTGCCCAAGATCCTGAGAGGAGAACGGAGGAGAAGGGATTGCGACGTGGCCACCCCCCTGAGGGGTGATTTCTCGCTTTCTATCTCTCTGTCTCTCTCTGTCTGGCGAGCCCACACGCCCTGTAGCAAAAACCTCTCAAAAAAAAAAAAAAAAAAGAACCTTCCTCATAGAGGTCAGTGATGTTCTGCTAGTAGAGTATTGCCAGACAACAACTAACTTCTTTTTGGTTCTCAACTCTGGCTGCATAATTAGCTTGGCATTAGTACCATTTAAAAAAAATACTCTCAATACTTGGGCTCAATAGCAATTAAACAGAACTTCTGGAAGGTAGGACCTGAGCATTGCTATTTTTAAAATGTTATCTGGGTTAGTTTAATTTTGTAGCTAGGGTTGAGAACATTGAGCCAAATGAAATTCTAAATGGAATTAGGTAGAGATGTTTAAAGCTGACGGCTAAACGAAGACAGTGACTTCCACAGAAAGTAATTTTATTCTTTTTTTTTTTAACAACACAAATCATTTTTATTCATTTACGTTTCATTATTTTAAATCCTTGAGGGGTACAGCATCACATGGATTCTGTGTCCAATGGCCTTAGCAGAAAGGTTTCTTCAGAATTTAGCTTGAACCAAGCCACTGTTAACATGGGCACGGGTAGCCTTTCCCCAGATTACTCTGGTTTTATTTGGTTTTCCACCAGGAGTCACTGTGTTGTTTTTTGCTTTGTACACATAAGCACACCTCTTGCCTAAATAGAGTTCCGTTTCATCTTGTGCATAAACACCTTCAATTTTAAGAAGAGCTGTGTGTTCCCTTTGGTTCCTGAGACCCCATTTATAGCCAGCAAAAATGGCTTTGGACCACAGCCTTCCAGATGTAGTTGCCTTTTAGAAGTCCTGTTCCCAGCGGGCCTCAACAGGCTCCAAGATGGCAGAAAGAGAGCAGAAAATGATTTTATTCTAAGGAGCCTCATTAGCATCTCCTGTAAAAATAGACATCTCTGATTTTACCTTTGTCCTTTTCCCCCAGATATTTTTCCTTTGTGCTTTTCCATTAGGTGACCCAACCTCTCAGAACTTAGCTGAAAGTTGAAGTTCACCAATTTAGATGGTGGTGTTCAGTCCTAGGATCCTTTTGACTCTCGCTTACTTTCTGTAATTGGAGATTGAAAATTGAAGACGTTTTGGATGTCTACCCATTTTCTGTTCCCTTTTTTAAAACTTGATATTCACGGGCCAGTAAGTGGCATGATGGTTAAGGTGACTAGATTCCACATGGTTTGACTACACGGTTTCAGTAAGGGACCAGAGGCATGAAAGGCATGCAGGGCCGGGCCTGCAGGTGACGGTGGCTTGCTAGTTGAGGTATTGGATTCCCACATGGCTGACCATGGTTTTAGTCCTGGACCTGGCAGCTTGCTTGCTTACTTTCCCCCTCTCTCTCCCTTTGTCTCTCTCTGGTCAAATTAAAAAATAATAATAAATAAATTCAAATTAATGAATAGTTCTTTGTCTTTCTTTTGAGAGATTTGTCTATGAGCAAAGAGAGACAGAAAGCAAGAAATCATCCCCCAGGAGGCATGACCATGACTCAATCTTTTCTCCTTCACTCTCTTGGGATTTGGGGCATGTATGCACATGTGCCCAGCATGGTTCAAGCCTCCGGGTTTGGGACTCAAACTACAGTCACCCAGGTGGAAGTCCAGCATCCTAACCACTATACCACCTGCTAGCCCCAGTAAATAATTCTTTAAAAAAAAAAAAAAAAAAAAAAGGAAAAAAGAAAAACAAACATGCAGGGCATGTGTATGTGCATGTCCAAAATCCTGAGAGGAGGCTGGAGGAGAAGAGATAGCCTTGCGGCTATCCCCTCAGGGTGATTTCTCTCTCTTTTTCTCTCTCTTTCTCTCTCTTCCTCACCCTCTCCTCTCCCTCCCTCTATGGCAAACGTACACATCCTATAGCAAAACTCAGTCAAAACAAAACTTGATATTCACTAAAAAGATATTCTGTTCTTTTCATATCTTGGTGGTCTTCCCATTAAATCTTACTCTGTATCACCTTTCATTGCCACACGTGTGAAATTTTGAGATTTAATGATTGACCTTTTTCTTTTTTTTAAAAGAACTATTTTATTTAACTTTATTTATTATTATTTTCCAGTTTGATCAGAGAGAGAGAGGGAAAATGAGAAAACAAGCCACCAGGTCTAGGACTTAAACCACAGTTGTCCATGTGGGAGTCCAGCGCCTTTAACCACCATGCCACCTACCGGATCTGAATGTGACCTTTTTCTAGACCTGTTAGATTCAGGAAATAGTAATCAATTAGCTAATCTATAATTAAATTGTTATTAGTAACCACAGCATACCTGAATGCTCTAGCCTTCCGTTATCAATAATAATGACTCAGCATCTGTGATTCTTAAACCAAGGGAAAGTCCGGTGGGGATATTGCTGTGATAAAAAGAAAATACACAGGGACCAGCAGTTAGCGTAATGGCTATGTCGCTGGACTCCCACGTAGTCGACCGCAGTTCGAGTCCCGGACCCGGTGGCTTAAACTCACGCCGGGCGCGTGTGCGTGCGTGCCCAAGATCCCGAGAGGAGAATGGAGGAGAAGGGATTGCGGCGTGGCCATCCCCCCTGGGGGGTGATTTCCTGCTTTCTATCTCTCTGTCTCTCTCTGTCTGTCTGGCGAGCGCACGCGCCCTATAGCAAAAACCTCTCCAAAAAAAAAAAAAAAAAAAAAAAAAAAAAAAGAAAATACACATACCTCGTCTCTCAGATGATTCATTCACAAATATATATTTTTAAATTTTTATTTATTATTATTTTTTAACTTGCTATAGGGGATGGGGGACAGTGAGAATGCAAGCTGCCAAGTCCAGGACTCAAACCATGGTCAGCCATGTAGGAATCCAGCACCCTAACCACTACATCACCTCCTGGCCCCAACAGTTTTTTTTTTTTTTTTTTTCTTCCCAGATGTTTTGCTGTAGGGCGTACATGCTTGCAAGAGATGGAGAGAGACAGACAAAGAAAGTGAGAAATAACCCTGCAGGGGGGATGGCCATGCTGCAAGCCCTTCTCCATTCTCCTTTTTGGGATTTTGGATATGCATGCCACATATGTCTGGTGTGTTTTTCAGGCCACTGGATCCATGATTCAAATCGTGGCGTTGGCAATGTGATATCCAAAACCTTAACCACCATGCCACCTGTTCGCCCACATGTACACTTTTAATTTTTATTTTAGGTTTTTGCCATAGGGCACATGCACTTGCCAGAGAGAGAGAGAAGGAATGTGAGAAATCACCCCCTGGGGGGATGGCCACTCTGCAATCCCTTCTTCATTTTCTCAGGATTTGGGGCACACATGCACACATGCCTGGGTGAGTTTCAAGCTGACAGGTCCAGGACTCGAACTGCAGTTGGCAATTCGAGTAGGAGTTCAGTGCTTTAACCACCATACCACCTGCTGGCCCCATACTTTTTTTTTTTTTTAAAGGAGGCAGTCGATTACCTTTGAAAATGTTGATTTAGGCAAAGATTTAAAAATAGAATGTCTCAGGCCAGTTGGTGGCATGGTGGTTGAGGTATTGGACTCCCATATAGCCAACCACGGTTCAAGTTCTAGACCTGGTGGCCTGAAAATCACAACAAACAAATAATTTTTTTAAATGTGATAAAAATAAGAATGTCTTTTTTTTTTTTTTTTAAAGAGGTTTTTGCTATAAGGTACAGTGGCCAGAAAGACAGGGAGACAGGAAGCAAGAAATCACCCTCCCAGGGTGATGTTCACGCTGCAGTCCCTTCTCCATTCTCTCGGGATCTTGGGCACAGCATGCACGCACACGCACCCAGCGTGAGTTTAAGCCCCCGAATCTGGGACTCAAACCGCGGTCGACTACATGGGAGTCCAGTAACATAGCCATTATGCCAGCTGCTGGTCCCCCAAAATAGCATGTCTTAAAAAAATTTTTTTTTTAATTTTTGGAGGATGCTTGTGCTCACCAGAGAGAAACAGACGAGGGAAGGGGAAAGATAGAAAGCTACTCTCCCTCCCAGTGGGATATGGTCACACCACAATCCTTTCTCTTCCTTTTTTTCCATTTTGTCAGGATTTGAGGGGAGAGAGGGTACACACACACAAGCTGTATTTTCAAGCTGCCAGAGCTGGGATTTGGACCACAGTTGGGCTTGTGGAGACCAACTCCTTTAATCACTAGGCTATGAGGCTGACTCAGAATGCCTCTTCATCACAGGGCTTGAATCAAAATGAATTTCCTACCTATTCTTTTTAGTTTCCATACTTATCTATTCTTTTTAGTTTCTATACTTGAACATTACCATTCTTAATTTTTTCTTACCCTTCAGCAAATTTTCTTTTAAATTTGTCAGGGGGTGCATGTGCTTGTCAGAGACAGGCAGTGAGAAAGCACAACACCCCATGGGAAATGGTCACACCCCTATTCCTTCTCCATTTCTTCCTTCTTTTGGGGATTTTGGGCACACGTGCACATGTGCCTTATGTGTTTTTCAAGCCACTAGGTCTGGGACTTGAATCATACTGTCAGCCAAGTCAGATCCAGCCGCCTTAATCACCACATGATCAGCTGGCCCTAGCATATTTTTATAGGTAATTTCTTCCTTTTGTTAGTATAAACTTACTATTTTCTTGATATAGAATGAATTCAAGTAATGTAATTTATGTGGTTTATCTCTTCCACATGTAGAACATGATAGTATACTAACTAGGTGTAGGCTTGCAAAAGTAGTTATCTGGGCTTGTTTCTTTGTTTTATAAGCAATATATGTGGGTGGGAGTTTTTTGTTGTTGTTTTATTTTTTTAATGCCTCTGATACTTAATCTAAGGAACTGCTCTTTCTGGGTATGTGATGTTTTTTCATGCTGCAAATCCTTCTGGATTGGTGTAGTGTGGGAGGTGTCAGTTGCCCATGTGTATAATTCTTATTATATGTATTATGTGCTCAAGAGACTGACATCTGAGGATTGCTGAAGTAATAACTGAATTTTGATTACTTGCTGCCTTACTTTCAGTACCAGCAGAGGCCTTGGCTAAATTGCAATCTTTTGTTCATCCAAGGTGTTGTGCATTATTCTATTTAGATAAATGATGCTTTTGTGTATCAAAATTGGAAAGGAAACATCATCCCCCTCCCCCACAGTGCCCTTTTTCTATGCTGATGAAGGATTTCACACCAGAGAAATGTGCTATGTGCCCAGCTGGAGTGGAGTAAAATAAGAGAAACTGCATTTTCCTGACTCCCAGTGTATGTTTTTCAAAAATTTCTGCCCCATTTCTTACAAGTTTTTACTTTTCAGATATTATAAGTCATGATTATGTTATTTTATGCTTGTGGCACGTGCATGCATGCATGAGAGAAAGAGAAGAGAAAGAGGGAAAGTATCCCTCATCAGTGCCTGGTCATGACACAGCTGTTTTTCCTACAGTTTTCCATTATGTTGGGATCTTGGGCCTGTGTGCACACACCTAGTCACTAAGCCAGGACTTGAACCCTGACTAGCCACCTGGGGTCTGGCCTTCTCTGCACAGCACTTAACCTTTGTGCTATAGGACCAGCCCAGGATTTGTTGCATTGATAGTTAGCTCACAAGAAATCCATCATACATACTATTTTGAGATCTTTTTTTTTTTTCCCCTTTAAAGAAACTTTGCTGTCATTTAAGAACTTGGTTTTTAGAGTTAGTATTGTTGTAGAGAGATCTTTGTAGTTGTTGGCTAATTTTCCCAATAAGTTTTAGCATGGCCTCTGTAACCATTGTATTTTTATCAATGCCCAAGTTGTTATTTTGTTTTGATTTGCAGGAGGGTGTGTGTGCTTTACCTGAGGAGGGTGGAATGGTCCCTCTGCAATTCTCTCTCCTTCGTCTAACCCCCTTTTAGGATTTTGGGCACATGTGCACATGTTCCTGGAATGTTTTCCAAGCTGCTGGGTCAGGACTCAGATTGGACCATCTGCCATGTGGGATACAGATACCTTAATCACCACACCATTGTCTAGCAGTTTTTTCCTTTAAATTGGTTCATATTATTATTTACTCAGATAATAATGTCATCCAAAAACATACCATGTTTCTTCTTCTAAGTAAGTCTTCTTTTTTTTTTTTTTTTTTAAGAGAGATTTTTTGCTATAGGGCATGTGCACTCACTGTAGAGACAGGCAGACAGAAAGCAAGAAATCATCTTCCAGGGGGAGATGGCCACGCTGCAATCTCTCCTCCTCCATTCTCTCTTGTGATCGTGAGCATGCACACACTTGAGTTTTAAGCCGCCAGGTCTGGGACTCACTACGGTCGACTGTGTGAGTGCAGCAACGGAACCATTATGCCATCCACTTGTAAATAAGTTTTACTATTCCAGAAAATATATAAGTTTATAACCTGTACTTTAGCAAATAATTTGGTCAAATTTAGTACCTCAGAAAAACCATACAAAGAAAATAACAGGAAATGTGTATGTTTAAGGCTGGCTGCAGACAATTTGGGGAAGGCTTACTTGTTTTTAAGCACCAGTTTCTGTGCTAGAAGTTTTGTAATTTCTAATCCTTGAAATCACTGGATGGGTAAATAGGGGCTCCATTTTACAGAAAACTATGGGTCACATATTGAGTAAGTTAGAGTTGGGATTCGAATCCAGGACTTTCTTCAAAACTTCAAAGTTTATGCTCTTTTCACTATCCTGTTACTCACCCAGTTTGTTCGTTCTTATAACCTTCTACCGGGTTGTTAGAAAAGTCATGACACATTTTTACACAGGAAAAAAATACATAACAACTTTTCTGATAACCCAATAGAATAGAGACCAGTTTTACCTTACTGTGGTTCTTCTCAAAACAAGGCACATAATTGCTTGAGTACACAACAGACTGCAGGTTACATTTGAAGATGCATGATAAACATGGCCCATTGTCTTGCAATATTAATCTTGATGGTAAGTAATGTAAACACAGTAAAAATACTGATATGTTATGGCTTAGAATATAAACATTGCATCACTGTTCAAGAGAAAATGCAAGGTTCATCTGCTCTGGATCTTTTCATGATGTGCCTCCCAAGTGTCCTGGGTTTATGAGTTTGGGCTGATGTGTCAGTAGGATGCCACATGAAAGTTTGAGGATGACTGTGGAAGTGTATTCATTCACAAAAAGAGAGACTGGAAAAGTTCGTACATCTTTTTTTTTTTAAAGAAAGATTTGTGTATAGGGTGCATTTGTTCACCAGAGAGACATAGAAAATGAGAAATCATCCTGCAGAGGGGATGCCCATGCCACAATCCCTTTTCCTCCATTCTCCTCTCAGGATCTTGGGCAGGTACGCACATGCACCTGTCGTGAGTTTTTTTTTTAAGTCACTGGGTCCAGGACTCGGACTGTGTTCTACTCCCTGAGAGTCCAGTGACATAACCATTACACCATCTGCTGGTCATTGGAAAATTTGTAACATATCTTTCTATGTTTTTCTGTATAAAGATGCATCATGACTTTTCTGGTGACCCGTACGTTTTCTTTCTAGATAGGACTTTGGTTTGGGGTGTGATAGGGATGTCCATATTTTTTTCCAGTTGGTTCTATTTTTATGTGTTCATAATGTTGATAAAGAATACTGTGTTCTGGGCCAATTCATAAACAATTGTGTTAGCTACCTGTCTTTTTGGTGATAATTTTATCCCAAGGAATATTGCTAATTGTCCTACTTGTGTGTTTACTAAAACATCATTGGTTTAATAAATAATACTTAAGTGCTTACTATATGTCAGACTCTCATCTTTGTAGTAGGAATAGAGTTGTGAACAAAACAGACCTAAGTGTATATTCTAATGGAGGGAGACAAATGATAAATACATAGTGAAATAGTAAATGTAGGAAAATGAGACAAGATGCAGAGCTTTTATGGATTTTTTAATATGTTCAACATTGAGTTCTGTCTGACTTAAGAGTCTATAGTGGCCATTCTAAGTACTTTTTGTCCCATTTAAAGAAGTAACGTGGGGGGACCAGCAGCTGGCGTAATGGCTATGTCGCTGGACTCCCATGCAGTCGACTGCGGTTCGAATCCCAGACCTGGTGGCTTAAATTCACGTTGGGCGTGTGTGCATGCGTGCCCAAGATCCCAAGAGGAGAATGGAGGAGAAAGGATTGCGGCATGGCCATCCCCCCTGGGGGGTGATTTCTCGCTTTCTGTCTCTCTGTCTCTCTCTGTCTTTCTGGCGAGCGCACGCGCCCTATAGCAAAAACCTCTCCAAAAAGAAAAAAAGAAGTAATGTGGGGACCAGTAGGTGGCATAAGGTTTCATTGCTACACTCCCATGTAGTCGACTGTGGTTCAAGTACCAGACCTGGCAGCTTAAAACTCATCCGGGTATGTGTATGGTCAAGATCCCAAGAGGAGAATGGAGGAGAAGGGATTGAGGTGTGGCTATGCCCCACCCCCAGTGGGGAGTGATTTTTCACTTTCTGTCTCAGTCTCTCTGGTGAGCACATGCTTCTTATAGCAAAAATCTCTCTTTTTAATAAAAAGGAAGTAATCTGTTAAACCTCTCTACTTTTCTGCTGATAGAAGTCCTTTTCTTCCCTCCAAGTTAAGGAATCTTCTGATGATTTTGTATGTTCTTAACTTGTGTGCTGTTCCATAGCAGCCAACAATTTTAATAGCTTTTGCATAGGTACCAATTTGGTTAATTATATTTTATGATGCTTTTCTGAATAGCTTTTTGAAGATAGAAATAAAAGTTGCATCCTAGTTGCCTAAAGCCATATTTTTACCTATGAGGTGCTGTGTAACTTCTCAAATCTAGACCCTGATAAGAAAAATACAAACTAGGGGGCCAACAGGTGGCGTTGTTGTTAAGGACAACATGGCTGACAATCTGGACTCCCACATGGCTGACCATGGTTTGAGCCCCAAACTTGGCAACCTGAAACTCAGGCAGCATGCGTGTGAGCATGCCCAAAATCTCAGGAGGAGAAGGGGTTGTGGCATGGCCATCCCCTCTGGAGGAATGATTTCTCACTTTCCCTCTCTCTGGTGAGCGCACACACCCTATGGCAAAAACCTTAAAAAAGAAAAACAAAAAGGAAAAGAAAAAGAACACAGGTTGATGTTTTTAACACCAAATAGGATTTTGACAATAAAAATTTTATTATTTGTCATGGGGATCATTATATACTATTTTTACATCATCCTATTGATTCCTCAATAACAGAGCTATTGGTGAGTTATATGACTTGGACCATTCCTTAGATTTCTTCCAATTCAGTGAGTTTTGGAAAGCATCAAATAAAAGAAGTGAGTGCTTACCGTATTTCAGGCTCTGTTCTGTGTTGTAGGAATGGACAGTAGAGGGAGGTGTGGGAGAGGCAAAGGGAGAAACACTTAACAAACACAGAATGCAAAGTTCTTGAAAATGTTCTTTATGATAATATCGTCATGTACTACATGCATACTTTGAAAAACCTACCGTGTGCTATAGAGATGTGCAATGATAAAATATAAATAAATTATTGGAAAAAAATGTGGTAGCTCTACACAGGAGCATAAAAATGTCTGCGCTCAAGATCTACATCTGTATTAAAGAGAATGTCTTCACATAACCTTGACAGCTCCATAGTTTTAGAAGGGAGATGTACTTTGGACTGGCCAGATATACCACAAAGGGGCTAACCCAGATCAGCCTGAGAGATCATGTGTGGTATTTTTTTAATCTATGCAGTGGTTATCTCAGTTGGTACTCTTTTATAAAAGATTATTCTCTCTTTACTTTTCTTGGAGTCAGGCAGACGTATTCCCTTATAAAACTTTACTCTTGAATTCTCTCTCTGTATTTCTGCCATTGTAGCATATTGCCATTTGATAAAATTGTTTCCTGTTGGTGTCTGTAGCTGAACAAGAGCCTGCATACAGGCTCGCTCTCAGATTTATGGCTCTACCTGGCTCTGCTGTAGAGCTCATGTAACCGTGCTGAAATCTCTTTAGCCCATAAGGAATAAGTCACCATGAAATCGTTTTCCATCCAATTACTGCATTAGTAATATAGTGACACACTGCTGTATAGTGCAACATGAACTGAGTTCCATTCAGCACTGCCATAACTACTACAAATTGGGATTGGGGAAACCACATCAGTAGCAGAAAATCTGGACTTGGGTATCAGCATCAGACCTTCAGGAAAATTCTGCTGTTTTTAGCATTTGAAATACTCTTCCTGAAATTGGCGCCGCTCCCTCCTCCTTCCTGTGTTCTGATTTAGTTGGCCTATGGTTGACATTATTTGCTTCATGGAGAAAATGGCAGCCTCAGTAAGACAATCTTAGGAATGATGCGATGTGGACAACTCCAAAGGCACTTAAAACACAGTATCTAAAAATCTAAGATTGGGATTAAAGTCATGCCACGCATCTTTTCCTTTTCACTCCTAGCTTCTGTTCTCATTGAAGAACAGGTATCACTCTGAATTTTAGTTTGATTGATTTTGTGCCCAGATAAGTATGGGCACAAAATAATTTCAGACGGATGAGCCTTACTCCAAATAATACCAGCAACTGAACTAAAATGGCTAATGTTTGGTTCATAGTGAAACACCACTATTTTCCTCAGTGTTCAGCTTTCTACTTGACTTTTCTCTTGATTAATGTCTCCTTTGTTCTGTTTGTCACTGTAGATAGAAGAGGCCACTCACTGGGTAATTGGCTTCCATTCTTGGCAGACCTTCCCCCTTAGTCATTCACACCCATCATTGTGCTGTCACCTTGTCGTATTTTCAGAAAGGAGGATAACTTCCCTTGGAATCTTTTTTCACTCACGAGGGAAGATACTGAATAAAATCTGAACAAGCTGTATTCTTGCCAGTTAGGAAACATATATTGAAATTGTCCTTTCTCTTTGCTCTCTGGATGTAGCATACTTAGGTGAACCTTTATATCCCTGGCTATGTGTCACTGATACCCCTTAGGCCCTGTCAGATCAGATTTTTAAAATAATTTAATTATAGTTATTATTATAATTTAATTTGCTACAGGGTATGCACGCTCACCAGAGAGACACACACACAGGGTGGGGTGGGGGAATGAGAAAGCAAGTTACCAGGTTTGGGACTCAAACCGTGGTCAGCTATGTGAGTGGGAGTCCAGCACCCTAACCACCATGCTACCTGCTGGCCCCCAGAGTTCTTGATTGTAGTTCAGTTGTGTCTGATACACTGAACATAAACACAGGAGTATTGGGATTGCTTCTCAGTTTCTTCCATGGCTTAAAAAAAATTGACAGACCAAATGGGGAGAGAGTACATTCAGATCTTTTCCAGCTAATATTACGTGAGCATAATATTTAAAGATAAGGAGTTTATAAAACGTAAGAAAACAAGGACTATAAGTGGGCTTTATTTCCTTTGGTCTAAATACCACCAATGAGGACCTTCATTCAGATCTTTTCCAGCTAATATTACGTGAGCATAATATTTAAAGATAAGGAGTTTATAAAACGTAAGAAAACAAGGACTGTAAGTGGGCTTTATTTCCTTTGGTCTACATACCACCAATGAGGACCTTTTCTCAATGCCATTTATAAAGAATTCCCTCTCTTGCAAGCTTGTATTGTAATCCTGGCCAGTAGAGGGAGAGTAGCTGGGGGAAGAAAGGGTAAGCCTATTAGAGTCATAAAACCACATCATGACAAATGTCATGGACAAATGAGACAGGACAAATGAGACACTCTGTTGAGTTCCTTCTGTGGTTTTTGTGTTTAGCCTTTCCCCTTCTTCCTTATAAAGGTGTTTTTCTTTCTGCTGAAAGTAATTTCTAAGGAAATGTTTTTATCCTCGACTACTGAAATAAACTTCCAGAATTCTGATGATCAGGCTATATCTCACAATAACTAAATCACTATCTCTAGGAGTGAGATTCAGGGATCAGTATTTTCTTTTTTTTTTTTTAGAGAGAGATTTTTGCTATAGGGCACTTGTGCGCTTAACTAGAGAAACAGAGAGACAGAAAGTGAGAAATCACCCCCCAGGAAGGATGACCACACCACATTCTCTTCTCTTCCATTCTCCTCTTAGGATTTTGGGCATACACACACCCAGCGTGAGTTTTTAAGCTGCCGGGTCCAGGACTTGAACCGTATTCGAGTATATGGGAGTCCATTGATGGTCTTAGGGTAGCAGTATTTTTTTAAAACACACACACACACATATGCTCAGGGGCACACAGGCACAGTTGATTTCATTGTATTACTGGAACATAATTAAAGTGATTATGAATTAGTATTACTCTTAGAAACTTTAACTATTAGCCTAAGAAACCTTTAGGGTTTTATGAAGGGGAAATTAAAACTTAAAAAACCTTCCATAATCAGACTACCTTCTTAAACTTATTTTATATGGCTCTTGTAAATCTCGTTATCTACCCTGTGCTCTTCTGATCATGCTTTTACATATGCCTTTCAGCCTTTGTTCATTATTTAAGAAATGCCCGTTCCACTTTTGCTTTTTTTTAAGAACTATTTAATTTTACACATTGTCATTATTTTATTTATTTCTTAATTTAATGTTATTTGTTACTATTATTTATTTATTTATTTATTTGGAGAAGTTTTTCTTTTTTGCTATAGGGTGCATGCACTCACCAGAAAGACAGAGAGAGACAGAGAGAAAGCGGAAATCACCCCCCAGGAGGGGTGGCCACACCGCAATCCCTTCTCCATTCTCCTCTCCGGATCTTAGGCACGCACACACATGCGCCTGATGTGTGTTTAAGCCACTGGGTCTGGGACTCTAACCACAGTCGACTACATGAGAGTCCAATGACATAGCCATTACACTAACTGCTGGTCCCACTATTTTTTAATTTGATCAAAGAGACAGAGAGAAGGGAGAGAAGGGGCAAGTGAGAAAGCAAGTCACCAGGTCTGGGACTCAAATCGCCGTCCACCATGTGGGAGTCCAGCACCTTAACCACCACACCACCTGCTGGCCTCTTATTTTATGTTTTTTTTTTTTTTTTTTTTTTTTTTTTTTTTTTTTTTTTTTTAAAGTTGACAGACAGGGAAAGTGAGAAAGCAAGGCGCTAGGTCTGGGACTCTAACCATGGTCAGCCATGTGGGAGACCAGTCACCTTAATCACCACACCACCTGCCGGCCCCTCACTTTTGCTTTTTATAATTCCTCCCATTATAATACCACCACTCGAAGCTTCTCTTCATTATCCTTCTGCCAGACAGAGGTTATTCTTCTGAACTTTTGCTTTAGTGTAATCCTATAGGGTTTTGAGTTCATGTTTTACTTTTCCTGCCGATTTGCAAAGCCTGATTCTCATTTATCTGGATAGTCTCTCCCCTCCCTGACTGGCATCTTTAAATCCCCTGTAATGCTTTGCTTCCATAAATGCTATATAAGTATTTATTTAACTAAAAATAATTTCATGCTTTTCAGGTGTTGTCTGCAGATATGTGCTATTCTAGAACCAGGGAGAAAACAAATATATCTTTTCTGTTTGTTTTCACATTTTTCCAGTTATTCAGATTCTTGGTTGTGATGTCCTTTTTATGTGTGCCCCCCCCCCCCATCCCATGTCTAATAATTACATAGTCTTAAGAAACCAATTTCAGGAAATGTTTGTGGATTGGACTACCCTGCAGTTTAGTGTAGAATATGCTTGCTAATTAATACCAGTTCTAAAACACTTGCTGGGATTATTTTCAGTCATGACGGAAACAGAATTTTGCTGGAGCCCTCACTATTTTTGAACATAGATTGATTTTTAGATTTTGGCAGTGCCATTTTATATACTACTGTCTGTTCATCGAGAAGATAGATAAATCCTCTCTCCCAAATCCTGAAATCACAGGATGGTTTCATTTTTCTAATGCAGCCACAAAGCAGTGATCTCAAAGTTTCTGTCACTAAATGATAGATAGTAAAGGGAAGCATTTTTTGAACAAAACATTTCATTTTGAGAGGTATTTAGATGCACAGGGAGAGCTAGGGAGGAAGCAATTGGAACTATAGCCAAAAAAAGAAAGGCAATGGGACCAGCAGTTAGCGTAATGGCTATGTTGCTGGACTCCTATGTAGTTGACCGCAGTTCGCGTCCGAGATCCGGTGGCTTAAAACTCACGCCGGGCACGTGTGCATGCGTGCCCAAGATCCCGAGAGGAGAATGGAGGAGAAGGGATTGTGGCGTGGCCATCCCCCCTGGGGGGGGTGATTTCTTGCTTTCTGTCTCTCTGTCCCTCTCTGGCGAGCGCACGTGCCCTATAGCAAAAACCTCTCCAAAAAAAAAGGTACTTTTGCTTTTTAAACAACACCATTAGTTGTAAAAATCTGTGTTTTACATTTCTTGCATGTGAGCTACTTTTACCTTCAGTCTTTCTGTAATGTTTTTGTATCATGGAAGACCAACTTCAGGGTAAATTAAATATGTCAGAGCCCTGAGAAAAAAAGGCAAGACTAAGACCATGTGGAAATATTTTTCTGTCAGCTATTTCATTTAGTTTAATTCTCTAATGTTAGCATTCTTTTAAATGATTTACTTCAAATAAATCACAATATTTTTCCATGGTAGACTATGAGAGAACTTTGAAGTGTTGCATGCCTCCCACTCCTCTTCAGCATATCTTCCTATCCCAGCTATTTCCTTTCTCAGGAACATTCTAAACTCTAAAAATTATTTTGTTCTTCCTATAATTTTTGAAGCTTGAAACTGCAGCTCAGTACTTGTTTGGTTCCTGCCTTCTTAGTGGAGGAGCAGGCTTTGTAGATCAAAGCACATTTTAGTTTTTCTTTGCTTTTCCTTTTTTTCCCCCTCTTTAAATATCTTTTTAAAGAAAAAAATAAAACATTTAAAATGTTGCTGCTTAGAGATAGAACTTCTTGGAATATGCAAACTCTTTAAATCTTGTTTGCATTTATGCCTGTCTACCTCAGTGGAAAGAATGGATCTGAAACATCCTTGAGATGTCCAAGGTCCATCTGTCCAAGTTTTCTCAAAACTCCCATACACCATCATTACCACCACTTGGTTTCCCTAGGACATGATTCTTTTAATGTAGAATATGTTTAGGCTTTGGGAGACAAGTTGAATGGCATATATTTCCAGCAACTTGGTAGAGCTATTTATAGGTTCTATATGGGCATCTAGTACTTAGCTAAATGAACTCTACCTCTCTCTCCTCTCTCTTCTTTCTCTCTTTCAGCTTGGCAGTGACCTTGGCGGGGGCATTGGAGGAAGTCCGGCAGTAAGTGCCATCGTTTTTTTCACCATGGGAAGCGCTGCCCCCTGTTTGATGCCTTTCCTTTGCACACATTATCAGACCAACCACTGCTGCTTGTCTATCACTGCACACCGAAACCTCTATAGCAGTATATGAGGAGTAGGAAGTAGTATAGGGTTACTCGGAATCTTTGGGATCATGCACCATGTGTGGTATAGGGACATCATTAGGGACTGGTGCTTTGGTGCCTAATGAGATCTTTGTCTTCCTGACATTAAAGAACTAAAGGAACTTGAACCTCCTATCTTGACTGGAGAACACTCGTATTCCCTGTTGTCATCTAGAAAGAACTTGAAAGAGTCAGATGGACTCAGAATGAGATTCTCCTCATAAGTGAGTGAGTTTGGGGAGTGTGAATGTCTGTCTCCTTCAGGAGAGCTTCCTACTGATACGATGCCTAAATGGGGAAGTAAGACTTGGCTGAACCATAGTGGAGATGGAACTGTTGTGTAAGTTAGATGCTTCTCCCTTTTTCTGTAGAAACAAACTCCCCCTTTTTAGGGTCCTACTGTAGGCCTTTTGCACAGAATCATGGAAGCTAAAATTGGAAAGAAACAGACAAAATCTTGGATCACTGTGTTCCTGTATCCTACTGAGTAGCGCCTCTTGATAAAGCCTCTAAAGAGTATGTGTATCTATGAATAATAATAAAAAAAACAATTGTGATGACTAAAAAGACAAGAAATATACCAATTCAACTCCTAAAAAATATAACTATGGTGTTTTCTTACTGACTTTATCAGTACTGCTAAATACATAACAACATTTTAAGGACTGTTAATCTGTTCTTCCTGATCTCCCTCCTCCCTCTTTTTCCTGTAGGTGGGACAATCCTTCATTCCATCATCAGTGCCTGCAACCTTTGCTCCTTCACCTACACCTGCTGTGGTCAGCAGTGGTCTGAATGACCTGTTTGAACTCTCCACGGGTATAGGGATGGCACCTGGTGGCTATGTGGCTCCCAAAGCTGTAAGTAAAGAGTTTGTACTACTTTCTTAGTGACAGGACCCAAATTACTTAACCTCTAACATTTGTGTTAGAAATGTTAATGAACCCAAGGGCTGGGCCTTTGTTCTGGAGAATTTAATAGGAAAATAAAAGGTGGCTTCAAACTTAGCAATAGGAAGCAATATTAGTTTCTTCATTAGATACTTTTAAGAATTTGTCCTCGTGTTTAGAAATATTGTCTAATTTGTCAACATTGAAATCAATCTAGTGAAAATCTGATATACAGTACACAAGGAAAAGAAAAAAAATACACTAGAGAGAAGTAGTATTTTTACTTTACTTTTTATTTCTTCTGTCCCTCTTTTTCCATTGGTGTTACATTATGGATTCTAGAGTGTCATTCTTCAAATTTGGTTTTAATGGACTTTTGTGTACCTTTTTAGAGTTATGATTTAAATTTGTGTCATTGAGGCTTTTCTAGTCTCAACCTTACTTGATATTACTCAGATTGAAATTCAAGAGGTGTAACTCCCTAAATGAAGTTTATTCAAAACCTTGGGGAAAATGGCACCAAGTTAGGTTAGGCTTTGTATAATCTAGCCTTTTTGAGCATCACCATGCCTGATTATGTCCTGAATTCTCTGCCTGCCCACCTGACTCCTTATGGGGACCCCCATGACAGAGATGTAGGCCAGTAGTTCATACCAGTAGTCATAACTGTTTGGTCAGCTGTTTCATAGAAGGTACCAAAAATAGGATTCAAGTGGACCCATGATGTTTTGCTACAAGTCAGCAGCTTCGTTACAAGGTTTACCATGTTGGCTATTATGCCTATAGACTTATTTTTGTTTTTTACTTTATTTATATATATTTATTTTAATTTGACCAGAGAGGGACAGAGTGAGAGAGAGAGAGGGAAAGTGAAAAAGTAAGCTACTAGGTCTGGGACTCAAACTGTGGTCCATCATGTGGGAGTCCAGCACCCTTAACTACCATGTCACCTGCCAGCCCCTATCCCTATAGACTTTTAATTATTAATTAAAAGTAATTGAATGTATTTTTTTGTACTTTTTCTTAGATTTTTAGTTTTTGCTATAGGGCTCGTGCACTCACTGGAGGGAGTCAGAGAGAGGGGGAAAGAAAGAAATTACCCCCAAGGGGGGATGGTTCACATCACAATCCTTTTGGGATTATGGGCATGTGTGCACAAGTACTCAGCATGTTTTTCAGGCCACTGGATCTGGGGCTCGAACCTTAGAGTTGGCCATGTGGGTTCCAGGTGCTTTAATCACATCACTACCAGCTGGCCCCAAATGTAGTCATTTACTAACCTAAAAGTAATATGTACAAGTATTACAGATTTAAGAATAGAAATAAAGGGCCTGGCAGGTGGCATGGTGTTTAAGGGTGCTGGACTCCCACATCGCCAACCACGGTTTGAGTCCTAGACCTGGCAGCTTACTTTCTCATTTTCATTCTCTCTTTTTTTGTTCCTCTCTGGTCAAATTAAAATAAGTAAATAAATAATAAAGTTAAATGAAATAATTCTTTCCAAAAAAAAAAAAATAGAAATAAAGGATGACCAATTAAGTCTCCTCCTGCCTCCATAGCCACTATTAAATTTCTCAGGTGGCCTTTCAAAAGAAAAAGATCATGCATATACCTACATATTTGTGTCCTTTGAAATTACTATGTCAATTGGATATACTGTGTTGGGCCTTATTTTTTTCTCTCTACCATAATCTGAGTGACTATCTACTGTATTATTATACTACAATTTATTTAATCATTAACCTGTTGATGGACATTTAGTTATTCTCAGTCCTCCTCCTCACTCTCTTCTGTTATTGTTATTAGTGTTGTACTAAAAATCCTTGCTATACATATGCTTATATATCTTCATATATTTTTTAAGTTTATCTATAGGGTAAACTTGGAGTTCGTTTGATCATTTAATATTTTTAAATAGACATCACCAACTTGCCTTTTAAAAAGGTGGCATCAAATTACATTTCTACCAACAAAATATCACAGTGCTAGATTCTTCATATTCTCCTTTATTAGGTATTATTGACGTTTTGAATTTTTGGCCCTCTGAGAAATAAAAAATAATAGTATACCATATTTTATTTCCTTTTTATTTATTTGTTTAAATATGACTGAGTATATTATCACAATTACTATTCACAGAATCTCTGGCATTCTGTTTTAGGTAGTGGTGAGACGAACTCATAAATTTCTAGATTTATTTTATTTTATTATTTTATTTTACTGGTATAGGCCAGAAGTATAAGTTTTAGAGCTGAGAGTGGGTAATGAATCAATTAGAGAAAATAGCTATTAAGATTGTTTAAGCAGGGCCAGCAGGTGGTATGGTGTTAAGGAGCTAGATTGCCACATGGCTGACCATTGTTTGAGTCATAGACCCAGCAGCTTGAAACTCATGCCAGGCATATATGCATGTGTGCCCAAAATCCCAGGAGGAGAAGGGATTGTTAGCCATGGCTAACCACCCTCCAAGGGTGATTTTCCACGTTCCTTCTCTCTGCCTGTTTCTGTCAAGCACATGTGCCACAGGGCAAAAAAAACCTAAACAAACAAACAAACAAACAAAAATCATTAAGCAATATCTGAATGTCTTTTTTCCCCTGGGGTGTATGTGCTTGCTAGAGAGAGACAGACAGAGACAGAGAAAGGGAAAATGAGAAATCACCTCCCGGGGTATTAGTCACACTGCCATAACTTCTCCTTTGTTCTCTGGGATTTGGGGCACGCATGTATGTGTGTCCAGTGTGATTTTTCAAGCCACAAAGTCCGAGACTTGAACTATGATTGGCCATGTGGGAGTCCAGTACCCCAACCACCATACCCCCTGCCGGCCCCCCAGCAATATCTGAATATTTGCTGTTTACCAGAAACTATAGAATGAGTTAAAAATATACAGGAGACATTGTCCTTGCTACTAAGGAGTTTCAGTAATTGGAAAGTAATAGCTTTGGTAATGATGGAAGTCTTCAAAAATTATAGTCATGCTATTTTAATTGGTAGATTCGGTTTCTTCTCTTTAAACGAAAGCTAAAACATTAGACTCACTAGAATTCCTCTTTTCCTTGCATAAATTTTTGGTAGCACTACTTAAAACTAGTAAAGTGACTAAGTTGAATTAAAGATGAAGAGAAGCCAGGTTACCCATAGACATTTTTTCAATACGTGTTCTTAAAAAATTGAGAGTGATCTCAAATTTCAGAAAATATGACTTTATCTAGAATCTTTCTGCATTGATTTGATATTTATGGTATAAAAATTACCATGATTACCCAATGGAGTGAAATCTTAATTTCATCTTTATTTATTAAAAAGTGAATAGCTTTGAGATAAATCTTACCTGTTTTCACTGATCTTTATACTGTGTTTCAGGTCTGGCTACCTGCAGTAAAGGCTAAAGGTCTGGAGATTTCAGGAACATTTACTCACCGCCAAGGGCACATATATATGGAAATGAACTTCACTAATAAAGCTCTACAGCATATGACAGATTTTGCAATCCAGTTTAACAAGAATAGGTAAGATCAATGTTGTAAGTGTACCACAACAGAATGTCCCGTTTAACAGCAGGTGAAAACTCACATGTTGGCAGATGCTGGATAGAGTCCCCTTAGAAGTCTATTCACTCACTTGGTACCGTACAATGTAGCTATCTAAGAAAAAGAAAATCTTCCTTTAATCATTGTGACTCTTGGTAATATCAAGAGATACTATCTATCTAAACTCTTAAGTTATTTTATAATTAATTATCACAGTTTTATCATCCTTTTGGAGGCTATTTAAAACATGGCTTCAGCGGGACCAGCAGGTGTTGTAATGGTTGTGTCTAGGACCTGGCAGCTTAAACTCAACACTGGGCACGTGTGTGTAGATGCCCAAAATCCCAAGAGGACAATGGAGAGAAGGGATTGCAGTGTGGCCATCCTCCCTGGCGGGGGGTGAGGGTGTTATTTCTGGCTTTCTGTCTCTCTGTCTCTCTCTAGTGAGCGCACATGCCCTATAGCAAAAATCTCTCTTAAAAAAACAAATACATGACTTCAGTATAAATTTGTTTCGTTAATTTGTTATGCTTACAAGCCCACTTTTCTCTTTCTGCTTCATCTTTGTCTGCCCTCCTGCATATGGTTGTATTTTTTTTTTTTTTTTTTTTTTTTCTTGGAGAGGTTTTTTGCTGTAGGGCGCGTGCGCTCGCCAGACAGACAGAGAGAGAGACAGAAAGCGAGAAATCACCCCCCAGGGGGGATGGCCACGCCGCAATCCCTTCTCCTCCATTCTCCTCTCAGGATCTTGGGCACGCACGCACACGCGCCCGGCATGAGTTTTAAGCCACCAGGTCCAGGACGCGAACTGCGGTTGACTACACGGGAGTCCAGCGACATAGACCTTACGCTAACTGCTGGTCCCCATATGGTTGTATTTTAATGTAACTTCAGATTCGAGCTGGGTTTCCTTATCTCTTTATCATTCTTGTATTATTATTCAACAGGCCTTCTTTGAGGAATCAAGCAAGTGGGTACTCAATGTCTACCTTAGGTTTAGAAAGTGGCCCTAAGTATACAACTTATCCTAATCATTTGGAATGCATAAGCCAGTCAGTTCTGTTTGACATAGACTAGCCCTTTCCCAGTCTTTCCCAGTAATTATGTCCAATGTAAGTGAATGGAAAAAAAAAAAAAAATGAGAATTACCAGTATAATCCTCTTAACTGATTGGGCAAATTATTACACTGGTGAAATAAGACCAGATTATCATATTTTTTTTTAACAGAATAGAAAATTATTATTATTATTATTATTTTTTTTTTTTTTTTTTTTTTTTTTTTTTTTGGCTAGAGAGTGCACGTGCTTGCCAGAGAGAGACAAAGAAAGCACCTCTAATGGGGAATTATTGCACTACAATCCCTTCTCTTCCATTTTTCCTTTTAGAATTTTGGGCACGCACATACACACAACTGGTGTGTTTTTCAACACATCATGTCTAGGACTTGAACTGTATTGTTGGCCATGTGAGATCCAGCCTTCTTAACTACCACGCCATGGCCCAAAGTGAGAATTTTTTTGTTTTGTTTTGTTTAGATTTTTTCCATAGAGCGCATGCACTCACTGGGGGGAGACAGAGAGAGAGAAAGTGAGAAATCACCTCCCCCGTGGGAATGGTCACTGCAATCCCTTGTCTTCCACTCTTCTCTGGGATTTTGGCCACATACACACGTGTCTGGTGTGTTTTTTTGTTTGTTTGGTTGGTTTTTTTAAGAGGTTTTTGCTATAGGGCTCGTGTGCACACCAGAAAGACAGAGACAGAAAACGAGAACTCACTCCCCAGGGGAAATGGCCACACCGCAATCCCTTCTCCATTCTCATCATGGGCATGCACGCACACGTGCCCAGCATGAGTTTAAGCCACCGGGTCCAGAACTCAAACCGTGGTCGACCTCATGAGAGTCCAGCGACATAGCCGTTACGCCAGCTGCTGGTCCCATGTCTGGTGTGTTTTAAGTCACCAGGTCCAGGATTCAAACCATGGTCAACTATGTGGGAGTCCAGCAATGTAACCATTACACTATGTATTGGTCCCAATAATTCTTTTTTTCTTTTTAAAGATACCCTTCAAACCTGTTCTTCTAATGACATGATAACTTTCAGAATCATAGCACTAGCAAAACAATTCCATGTTTGTGAATATATTTTCTTTCCTCCAGTCTATTTAATGAAAAATAGGTTATGATGTAACCAGTATTATACAGGTTGGAAGTGTGCATTTTGGTTCCTGCTATTCTTTTCATTTAATTGTATTAAAAATTTCCTTCAAATGGAATAAAAAGCTATTGAAACCCAAAGATGTGGCTAAATCCAGCCTCTTGATTAATCTCTATGATTTCTTCTCTCTTAGCTTTGGTGTAATTCCCAGCACTCCTCTGGCCATCCACACACCACTGATGCCAAACCAGAGCATTGATGTCTCCCTGCCTCTCAACACCTTGGGCCCTGTTATGAAGATGGAACCTCTGAATAACCTGCAGGTCAGAGCTGTACTTCACTTAAGTGATCTAAGTTGATTTCTTGCCAATTTTTCATTTATATATAAGGCAGTCACTTTCACTTCCTTTTGTTAAAGTTGGTTTTAGAATAGGCTTTTTGTGGATAAGAGTTTTAAGGTCTTATTTATGAACTTTTTTTCCTTAAGACTTTCATAACGAAATTTAAATGTCATTTGTATAAGAGTAGATTTCAGAGGAGATTTGTATTGAGTGTATCTTTGAGAACTGGGCCACAAGTAGCTGGGCTCTTTGGTTCAAATGCCTCCCACTAGCCCATGTCTATCTAAGTGGACATCATCTTAAAGAAGCTGAGAGCAACTCTCAGGTCTGCAAGAGACTCCTGATGTTTAAAGTGTTGGATGTGTTAGCATGCTTAGGTAATAGCTTAGAGTTTTATTCAGTTTTTATCTTTCTTGAATTTGTTTTTGAAATATAAACCTTCTCAGGTTCAAGCAACATGAAGGCAGAGTAATAAGCTCATAAGCTCATAATATCCTTGAAGGAATATTACTATAGACATAAGCCCTAGAGATTGTGGTTATAATACTTAGAAGGACAGGAGAAAGAGCCTTGGACTCTCTCTCTGAGATGGGGAACTATAACTAATCTTTGCATAAAACTGAAACACCCTAGAAGGTCAACTCCTTCAATGAAAAGGGAACTAAAAAATGTTTCTGCTATCCTAGAAATATTTTCTTGTGAGAAATCCAGGGCCTAATCTGTGCCATACATAAGTATATAGTCCTAATTGATTTATACTAGCAGTGTGGGTGCAGTCATCTCCAAATCAGCAAATTAATGTAAAACTGATCTGGATGTAGTGAAACCTAGGGAATGTGGCAGAAACAAATGCAGATCAGCTCATTAGCAACAGTTCTAAAACTTAGGGCCTTTAGGACTCTAATGAGACCTGAACTGAAAAAAAATATATATCTGTTGCAAATGAGGTCACAATTTAACAACAATAAAAGATGCACTATAAATGACAATCAGAAGACACAACAAAGACACAGGAGGAATGGTACCCTCCCTACCCCAAATAGAAACTTGAGATGATAGAACAGTCTGGACATGTGAAATAATGTTAAAAATGAAAAAGAAAAATATGAGGCTTCTACTATCCAGTCAAGATAGGTGGTGGGATCCCATTACTCAAGTTTTTAGAAATAACAGTGTGAGATACTAGCACCAGTGGTAAGACATCAACAGTAAAAGTACTTGGAGTTAAAACTGCACATTTTTCAGTAGTTTAGACACTTAAGACACCAGGCCAGTTAGGAAGTTCACTCACTACCTCATTGCCACAATAGTTGACTGCCTCTTTTTTTTTTTTTTTTTAAGTTTTTTTGCTATAAGGAACGTACAGTAAACAAAGTGACAGAGACCAAGACCCAGGGAAAGTGTGAAGTCATCCCCCAGGGGGATGGCCAAAATTCCCATTTTACTTCTGAAGTAATGAAGTAATCCCTTTTCCTCTCGGGATTTTTGGGCATGTATGCACACACATTTGGCACGTCTTTCAAGGTACCACATCCGATACTTGAACAGCAGAGTAGGCCACAAGGGATCCAACCACCTCAACCTCCATGCTACCTGCTGGCCCCCACTGTCTCTTTTTTCCAGCAAAAAATAACAATTTAGTGTGTTAAGTGAGTCACGATACGACTTGATTCAGACTAGAATAATGAAACAAGATTAGTCTGAGATGGAATTGGTGGTTACCATGATGAGAGTAATGTGTAAGGGGCTTTTCCAGCATAGGATCCTGAAGTAACTAATGCAGATTCGCATCTGTTCCCTTTTTCTTTGAATTCAAACCTCCTATTGGCCCATAAAGCCTCAAGTGTAATATTTGAGGACAGTCAGCATGCATGCAAGAATGCTTTACTTCTGTAGTAAAATGGGAATTTGGGCCACAGAAAGCAGGGCAATTTTCTGCTTTTAAATTGAGAAGAAAGTGTAAACAAATGAATATCAGTTTATTTTCCTGTTTGCATTTGCATTTTGCTAAATCCTGTATAGGCATCCTCATAAAAGAAGTTGAATTTTTTTTTTTTTGGTGAGGTTTATGCTATAGGGCACGTGCACTCACCAGAAAGACAGAGAGACAGAAAGCGAGAAATCACCTCCTGGGGGGATGGCCACGCTGCAGTCCCCTCTCCTCCATTCTCCTCTCAGAATCCTGGGCACACACACACACACCTGGTGTGAGTCTAAGCCACCGGGTCTGGGACTCGACCTGCAGTTGACTACATGGAAGTCCAGCGACGTAGCCATTATGCCAATTGCTGGTCCCAAGAAGTTGAATTTTAATTCAACTTCCTTTCTTGAAAGTGTTAATATGGTATTAGGATTAGCAAGTATTAACTTTAACAGACCTAGTCCAAACTTAAAAATTTTCTATTCATAGTCTACTATTGAGTCTCCGAGGTTTTTTAATGAATTTTATTCTAGCAATGTCATAATTGTGGCTGTTTTCTCACTAATTGGCATTTTCCAATGGAGAAAATAAGCAGAAATTTAAAAAAAGAATTAAAATTTTCCCCACGAGTCTGCTGGTAGAAGTCAAAACTAATGGCTAGCTTAAAATGGGTGGGTTATATTAGATTTCAGCCTCTTTCCACTCTTGTCCTCACATGAACAAGAAGAATCAAAACTTAACTCCAGGTCTAGCCACATAGCGCAGCAGCCAGCCACTGAACATAGGGAGCCAGAGCCCTCAGGGCCAGCCATGGTTTAAATCCCAATCCCGGAGGCTTAAAAAACGTGCCAGGTGCATGTGTGTGTGTTTGTGCATGCCCAGGATCCTGATGGAATGGAAAAATGAAGGAATAAAGATTGTGGCATGACTCAGCCAGTAGGGGGTTCTTTCCCACACACATATGCATGCACCCTCTGGCAGTTATCAAAACAAGGTTAGGTCATGTTGATCCAGATAAAGCCAGGTGGGTATTAATCTATCATTTAAAGATTTTGGCATAATTAGATTCAGGAGCTCATGTAGAAAAAGAAGTACTTATCTAGTACTCTAGTCCCTAAAATCAGGAAAGAAAAATATTTGAGGTTGGGGAAATGGAATTTTGAATGCTCTGTGGGTTTTAGCTATTTTTGGCTGAGTCAAATCTGTCACCAAACCTATTATGTATCACTTATTACGAACACTTTTCATTTAAATGCTTATTAAGGGGCCAAGCAGGTGGTGTGATGAGTAAGGTCCTGGACTCCACATGGCCAACTGTGGTTCGAGTCCCAAACCTGGGGGCTTGCTTTCTTACTTTCCTTCTCTCTGTCTCTGTCTTGATCTCTCTCTCTGAACAAATCAAATACGATAATAATACATAAAGTAAAACAAATAATAATTCCTTAAAAAAAACTAAATGAGTGCTTATTAAACTATTTACTGACTTATGGTCTGTTTGAATCACTACTTAAAGGTTAGAAAGTTATCATTCTCTCTTAAGATGTAAAAGAGATGTAGATCTCAGAGACAAGAATTAAACACCTAGTAGAGTTGTATTTTTTTTTTTTTTTTGGCAGAGTTTTTGCCATAGCACACATGCACTTGTCAGAAAGAGAGACAGAGACAGTGGAGGGAAAGTGAGAAATTAGTCCCTGGAGTGATGGCCACCCGAAATTCCTTCTCCTCCGTTCTCCTCCTGGGATCTTGGGCGCGTACGCATGCTCATGCCCCTGGCATGAGTTTCAAGCCACTGGGTCTGGGACTCAAACTGCATTTGGTCATATGGGAGTCCAGTGACATAACTGCTACGCCAACTGCTGGCCCCGACACCTAGCAGAGATGTAAACCTAGAAGATTTTCTTTTTCTGCTGTACTAATGTTACTTATAAAAGCCTGTGTGCGCCCAGCTTATAAATATACACAGTAAAGTTAAGGTTGCCCCATTGGGAACTTCTATTGAGTTTATTTATATCATGTAATTATATTTCCATAAAAGAGAATTGATTCCCTCTATTTAAATAAAACAGAAACCTTCGTAAATGTCTAAATGAATTTTCTCTAAATGAGTTTTCTCTGACTCTAATGGCCTTGATTTTCATTTCATTTGTGTTAGTTGCTTAGAAACATTTTCCCAGTATACTGTTTGAACTTGACACCTGGCAAGTGACTGCATCTTCAAGCAGACAATGGAATTATAACATGTCATCTCCAGGGTGATACTCTTGTCTTTGCATAGCTGCTGCAGGGTTCTCACAGCTATTTGGCTTCCTTTTTCACTGGGCTGTAAACTCTTAAGAGAACTTGATAGTATATATAATTCTTTCAAGTTTTAATTTTTGTTAAGATTATAAAGGCACAGTTTAAAGAGACATCTAGTTCTTAAGAACTCAGTCCCCTACCTTCTCTCCCACAAATGCCCGCAAGTTCTCCTTCCACCAACGTAACTTCTTGGCTCTTTTAATTGATTCTTTTTTTTTTTTAAGTATGTGATTTATTTATAAATTAGAACAAATGAACAATGAACAGTATCTCAGAGGTTGAAAAAAGTGACATTAACAGAACTGAATACACAGCTTTTTAATTTCTTCAGATTCGGAGTTTTTGTGTTGTTGGGGTTTTTGTTTTTGGGTTCTTTTGTACTTTTGCTATAGAGTGTGTGCAATTGCTGGAGAAAGAGAGAGAGAGAGTGAGTGAGTGAGTGAGCACACTCCCCAGGGGGAGAGCCATACCACAGTCCATTCTCCATTCTCTTCTCAGGATTTTGGGCATGCATGCACAGGTACCCAGTGTCTCTCTCAAGCTACCAGGTCTGGGATTCAAACTGTGCAGTCAGCCATGAGAGATCCAGCCATCTTAACCACCATGCCACCAGTTGGCCCACGTTTTGTGATTTAATTATACAAAGATCAGGAGTCAATTCAGCAATCTAAAAATATTTCCTTATTAAAACTATATCGGGTCAGCAGGTAGCATGGTGGTAAAGGCACTGGACTCCTACATTGCCAACCACAGTTAAAGTCTCGGATCTGGTGACTTGCTTTCTCACTTTTTCTGTCTCTGTCTGATAAATGCATGTGTCCTGTTAAAAGTTAAACAATAACTGAGACCAGCAGATGGTCTAATGGTTATGTTGCTGGACTCCCATGTAGTCGACTGTGGTTTGAGACCCAGACCCAGCAGCTTAAAACTCATACCAGGTGTGTGTGCCCAAGATCCTGAGAGGAGAAAGGATTGTAACATGGCCATGTCCCCTGGAGGGGGGGGGGGGTGGTGATTTCTCATTCTCTGTTTCTTTGTCTCTTTGTCTCTCCAACTAGTGCACACACCTTATAGCAAAAAATCTCTCAAAAAAAAAAGATATCAATATTTAAATCAACTATACAAACTGATAATGAAACAGATGTAGATTTATAGAACTGCATGTTCGTCAGGCCAGATCCTTGCAAATGGAATTCCCAACATGACCTTACTCATCTATGAAGACACAAAACAATCCTTGTTCAAATGAGCACATTCATCTAACTTGTTTGGTGTGGTCAGACCTCTTGTTGATGGTTTCCCCTTGCTTATGAATGTCCATGTCCAGTTGTCTGCTTCTTAGAGAAGACGTTTACTTTCCTCATCTACCAGCCATTGAAGAACTAGGGCCACATAGATGATTGATTCAACCCATTCTTTGAGGAAGATTTCCTGGTGGCCCTCTTGCATTGTATCTGGAATAAGATGAGTTTTCTTAGTCTCGTCTCTCTCTCTCTTTTTTTTTTTTTTAAACTTCTTGCTGAAGCAGAGTTTTGAGAAACAAAACTACAAACTCAGCTATTCCCAGAAGAAATATGTTATCAAAGATTACCTCCATGGGGACTGACTTCAGCTTTCAATACTTGTCCATTGGAGATGTAAAACTTCACCTTCTTGGGTTTCCTGCTTTGCAGCTACTGATAAGCTTGGACCCCCTCTGCTTATGTATCTCCCTCTATGCCCCTAGTTGATTCTTTTGATGCATACCTCTGTGTCTTAATAACATGCTCTTATTGGGAATTCTGCATGTTTCTGCTTTAGGTATTCATCCACATCTCTACACTTGCTGCCAACAGCTACATACATATTTTTCTTACTCTCGTTCTTCTGATAGAGCTTTTATGGAATTAGTTTAACTCATTGTACAATTTTTTTTGGGGGGGGGGAGAGATTTTTACTATAGGGTACTGCACTCACCAGAAAGACAGAGAGAGACAGAAAGTGAGTAATCACCTGCCAGGGGTGATGACCACACTGCAGTCCCTTCTCTATTCTCCTCTCAGGATCTTGGGCATGCATGCACGCGTGCCTGGCATGAGTTTAAGCCACCAGGTCTGGGACTTGAACCACAGTCGGCTACATGGGAATCCAGTGACATAGCTATTACACCAACTGCTGGTCCCCTCATTGTACAACTTGTGCATTATTATGACTGTATAACACTTCAAAACTGAGTGGCCAGCCCATGGTGTGTTGGTTAAGGCAGCCGGATCCCCCATGACCAACTATGCAGCCAAAGTCCTAGACCCAGTGACTTGAAAAACACTAGACTCATGAGCTTGTGTGCGTAAATACTCTGAAAGAAGGGAGAAATGAAGGAGAATGGATTGTGTATGACCATTCCTCATGGAAGCTAGGTGGTGCTTTCTCACTTTGTCTCTCTCTTTCCAACGAGCATACATGTCCTCTGGGAAAAATTAGAAAGAAACAAAAAACTGAGCCACATAGTAAAATGTGATCTTTTTTTTCCAACCCATAAAACTTTTTGTAAGTAATTGAAGTTGAGGGACTGATAGGTGGCATGGTGATTAAGGGCATTGGACTCTCACATGGCCAATTGCGGTTCGAGTCCTGGGCCTGGTGGCCTGCTTGCTCACTTTCCCTCTCTCCCTCTCTCTCTGGTCAAAGTTAAATAAAATAATTCTTTAAAACAAAATAGTTGGGGCTGATAATTCCTTTCTTATTTGTTTATATTTTTAACTATAATTTAACCACAAATTCTATTGCGATCTAATGCTTTGAAGTATTCTTTCCGTTTCCGTTCTTGAAGTCTTCTGGAATCTTTTGACATTCAGTCTGAACTCATTTCCTTGAACACCTGGAGCAAAACTGTTATCTTAGGTTCTCCCTAGGAATTAATTCCCTTCATCCCTCTTCTATGTTGGGGTCTCCTATTATATAATATTTCCCTTTTCTTGATTTACTCTCTTTTTTGATGAAAACACATCTTTCAGAAGCTTCCTGAGTATAGGAATGTAGAAAATAAAATTCTTAAAACTTTATGTCTCCTTCATTCTGTCTTCACATTTGTTTAATGGTTTCTGTATAAAATTCTAGGTTAGAAATTATTTTCTTCCTGGGACCAGCAGTTGGTATAATGGCTATGTCGCTGAACTCCCAATGTACTTGATTGCGGTTCAAGTCCCGGACCCGGTGGCTTAAACTCATGCCGGGCACATGTGCGTGCGTGCCCAAGATCCCAGAAAGAGAATGGAGGAGAAGGGATTGCAGCATGTCCATCCCCCCGGGGGATGAATTCTCGCTTTCTGTCTCTCTGTCTCTGTCTGTCTTTCTGGTGAACGCACGTGCCCTATAGCAAAAACCTCTTCAAAAAAAGAAAAATAAAATAAATAATTTTCTTTCTAGTCTGAAGCCATTATGATTCTTGATCTTTTACTATGCTGTTTTTCCTCAAGGAAAGTTTGTAAAGTTCTTATTTTATCACCAATGTTCTGAAATTTCACAGCGATGTGCCTTAGTTTGTGAGTCTCTTTTTACCCCTTGTGCTTGATACTTATTGGGTCCTTTAATTCTGGGATTATTTTTATTAAACATCTTTGCTGATACTGCTCTCTTTTATTTTTTCTTTTTCTCTTGTTGGATATTTATCCTTTCCTCCTGGACCAATTCTTTTTCTCCGCTTTCTATGTCTTTCTCCTTTTGTTCTGCTTTCTTTTCTTTTGGAGAGGTTTTATTTATTTATTTATTTATTTTTGCTATAGGGCGTGTGCGCTCTTCAAGAAGACAGAGACAGAAAGCAAGAAGTCATCCCCCAGGGGAGGATGGCCACACCACAATCCCTCCTCCTCCATTCTCCTCTCGGGAATTTGGGCACGCACGCACATGTGCCCAGCATGAGTTTAAGCCACCGGGTTTGAGACTTGAACTGCGGTCGACTACATGGGAGTCCAGCGACATAGCCATTACGCTAACTTCTGGTCCCACTCTGCTTTCTATGAAACACTTACTTTAAAAATTTCACATTATAGAAATAAACAGAATTGTATTATGAATCCCTGTATGCCCACTGTTCAGCGTCAGTGATGATCACTCCATGGTTAATATGCTTCATCTATACCCTTTTCCACAGATCTACTCCCTGTTATTCCAGACATTTTTATGATTACATCTGTAAATATTTTAGCATACAGCTTTAAAAAACAAAAGGTCTCTTTTTAAAAAGCCTAACTGCTATAGGGACCAGCAGCAGATGGCATTATGGTTATGTTACAGGACTCCCACGTCGTCGACCGTAATTTGAGTCCCAGGCTACTGAGTAGCTTAAACTCACATCGGGTGCATGTGTGTATATGCCCAGGATCCCAAGAGCAGAATGGAGGAGAAGGGATTGCGGCATGGCCATCCCCCCGGGCTGTGAGTTCTTGCTGTCTCTATGTCTTTCTGGCGAGCACACGTGCCCTATAACAAAAATCTCTCTCAAAAAAAAAGAAGCCTAACTGCTATAAATATTCTAACACCTTAAAAAAATAAGCAAGAATTCTTTAATGTTATATATGCAGTAATTGTTCAAATGTTTAATTATCTCAGCATTGCAAATAGTTTTTGTTTTATTACTATTTGTTTGAATCAATTAAGTGCATATGTTATGATGGGTTGATACCTTTTTTTTTTTTTTTTTTTTTTTTGAGAGGTTTTTGCTATAGGGCTTGTGTGCTCACCAGAAAGAAAGAGAGACATAGAGACAGAAAGCGAAAAATCACCCCCCAGGGGGATGGCCACGCTGCAATCCCTTCTCCTCCATTCTCCTCTCAGGATCTTGGGCACTCACACACACACGCCCGGCGTGAGTTTAAGCCACCGGGTCCAGGGCTCGAACTGTAGTCAGCTACATCAGAGTTCAGCAACATAGCCATTATGCTAACTGCTGGTCCCTTGATATCATTTTTTTTAAGAATTATTTTTATTTAACTTTACTTATTTTTCATTTATTATCTTTTTCAAATATTTATTTAATTCAATTTGTTATATTATTTAATTTGGTCAGAGAGAGATAGAAATGGAAAGTGAGATAGCAAGCCACCAGGTCCAGACTCAAACCTTGGTCGACCATGTGGCAATCCAGCACCTTTAACCACCACGCCACATGCCGCCCCTTTACTTACTTATTTTAATTTGACCAGAGAGGGACAGAGCAAGAGAGAGAGAGGAAAAGAGAAAGGGAGGGAAAATGAGAAAGCAAGCTACCAGGTCCAAGACTTGAACTATAGGGTTGGCTGATATCTTTTAAATCTCTTTATCTACACTGCTTAATATAATATCCACTAGGCTACATGGGGCTTTATAGGTTGAAAATAATAAAATGAAATCAAATTAAAAATTCACTTTCTCTATCACCTTATTTATCACTTTTCTTAGCTATATTCCAACTACACATACGACTGGTTGTTACTAGATTGGACAGTGCAGAAGTAGAACATTACATCACTACAGGAAGTTCTGTCGGATAGTGCTGATCTATAGTCTACCCTTTTATCATTTTATTTTATCTTTGGTTGTTAGCAGTTTGACCACTATGCATGTAGATCTTTTATTTGTATTTATCTGTCTTAGAGCTCAATGAGCTCTTTAGATCTGTAAATTGGTAAGTTTCCCCCAATTTGGGAAAGTTTTATTATTCTTAAATTTTTTCTATTCCATTGTATATCTTCTGTTTTTGAAACTCAGTTACATATATGTTAAACCACTTGAGAATGTTTCCCTTCCCCTGCCATGTTCTGCCCATACTCCCCCATGTTTTTGAGATTTTTTTTTGTTTCCCTTTTTTGGCCATTGCCAGAGGGCATGCGTGCTTACCAAAGATATGGGGAGGGAGGAAGGGAGGGTGAGAGAGAGAGAGAGAGAGAGAGAGAGAACAGTGCTCACCCCAGTGGGGTGTGGTCATAGCACAATCCCCCCCTCCTTCACCTCTCCTTCCCACCAGGATCCTGGGCACACATGTGCCCAGTGTACCTGAGCCCACTGAATCTGTGACTTAAATCACAGTAGGCCATGTGGGATCCAGCTCTCAATATGCCATTACCGTGCTGAACCCACCACTCTGTGTTATGGGATCGGCCCTGGATAATTCCTCCTGATCTGCCTTCAGATACATATACATAGATTCTTTTATTTTTTCTGTAGGCAACAACTTTCTGATAAACCTATGTAGTACATATTTTATTTCAAATACTGTACTTTTCACATCTAGGATTTCTTTTTTTGTCCCCCCCCCTTTTTTTTTTTTGATGAATTTTCACACCCTTTCACTCAGGAGCACGATTGGAGAACCTTGTTTCACACCTCAGCTATGTCTGGCATCCACTTCTAAGTACCATCTTTTTCACACTGTCTTAAAGAATCTGTCTTCAGGGCAGGCCTAGTAGTCTAGTGGTGAAGGGAGACTGATCCCACATGGCTGGCTGGTTTGAATCCTAACCCCAGAGACATGAAAAGCATGCCAGATACACATGTGTGCATGCCCAGAGTCCTCATGGGATGGAGACATGGAAGAGAAGGGATTTGTGGAGTGACCACACCCTTTTGGGAATAATTTTTCTCCATG
Source organism: Tupaia tana (assembly GCA_026018925.1). Classification (NCBI taxonomy): domain Eukaryota; kingdom Metazoa; phylum Chordata; class Mammalia; order Scandentia; family Tupaiidae; genus Tupaia; species Tupaia tana. The sequence continues at coordinate 29,143,084 of JAKSZU010000011.1, read as the reverse complement.
TTTCACCCTCACTTCTTTACCCCCTCACATCTCCTTATTAAAGCAAGGACCTGTACTCTCTGGCAATTAAAAAAGCAAAACAAAATTTCAACAAAAATAATCAGTCTTTAGTTTTTATGCAGTAACTGGGGCATAAACTAACTGCCAGCAGCGCAGAATGGAAATAGGAATCTAGGACTGTAACTTAATCCTCTTTTAACATGTCTACTCCCCCTCCTTCCCTCCAGACAGTGCCAGGTGCTACCAGGTCTAAGCCTTTGAGAATTCTGCAGTGTTACTGTTGATCCATTTATTTTCCAGCCACCATGATTTGTTGCTGTTGAATCTTTTTCCTTTCTATCTATGAATTGATGCCTTTCAATTTTTAGTTTTTTTAAGAGACAGTATTTTTGACTGGGTCTTGCCATGTCACGATCTGCCCACCACACCTTCCAGTTAGCCAGGATAACAGATGTGCACCCCTGTGCCCGGTTTGTTTACATTGGTCAAGGAACCAACCCTAGGCATCCCATGCAGCCCCAGTCTCACACAATAGTGCCCTAATGTTTGTACCACCCCAACCAGGACCTTAAGTGTGATTTTTTAGTCTTCTGTCTTTGCCTTCTAAAATTAGGAGTCTTAGAAGTGGATCTATGGATAAAGAATTGGCCTTTTCTTAAACATTTCTTTAAAGAATTATTTATTTTATTTATTAATATATTAACTTGTATAGGCATCAAAGAAAGACAGAGAGAGAGAGGGAAAGTGAGAAAGGAGTTGAATGCCCCAACCACTACTCCATCTGCTGGCCTCCCTAAATTTTGCTTTTGTTGTCCATCTCTTCATTGCCTTTAAGCCTCACCTGACCATTCATCAATGAAAGGCTGAATTTAATCGAGGAAAGAAATGATGTCTTTGAACGTCTTTTCTAAAACAGGGCAGTAATTATCATTCTGCTCACTTAACTTTTGAATGGTTAGGGCAGAAAGTGCTGAAAACACTAACTATAAATGACACAGTCCTACAATCTTGTTTGTTTATGTCATTAATAACACTGGGGGCTGGCAAGTGGCATAGAGGTATAGAAGTTAAGAGTGCTGGACTCCCACATGGCCAACCATGGTTTGAGTCCTGGACCTTGCTTTCTCAATTCTCTCTCTCTCTCTCTCTCTCTCTCTCTCTCTCTCACACACACACACACACACACACACACACACACACAAACAGTCCCTTTATGGTCAGATTAAAATAAATAAAGTTAAATAAAATAATTCTTTAAAAATAAAAAAGAACATTGTTGGCAGAGATTAACATGTGGCATGGTAGTTAAGGTGCTGAACCTCCCACATGGCCAACTGGGTTCGAGTCCCGGACCTGGTGGCTGGCTTTCTCTCTCTCTCCAGTGAGCCTACAGGAAATATAATAATAATAATAATAATAATAAATATTTTAAAAACAACAAATAAAGAACATTGCTGGCTAAAAGGTTTGTTTTTTGTTTTTGTTTTTGTTTTGCTAATGTATGGCTCCCAGGAAATTCTGACCCTTGCTATTCCTGCATTGCAGTCCCAGCCTGTGAGACAGTCAGTTGCAGATGGTGCTTGTTCCTGATATTTCATGTCTCGCATATGTCCATTCACACTCAGAAAGCCCACAGCTGTAGCTATTGTACCAGAAAAACTGGTAAATGCTCTCAAACGGAAGACCTTTTCAGTAGCTTCCGTCAAATGAAGCAAACCAGCTTGGCATTTGCTGACTTTTCTTGATTGTTGTGCAAGCCAAACAAGTTCAGCCATAAAGCCTCCTTTGATCTTCCAAGATATACAATTGAGTGCTGTGTGCTCTGGTGGCTTGAATAGACATTGAGTCCTAGAAGACCTTATGGAACTATATAGATTCCCAAGTCAGAGAAATAAAGCCAATGCTGCATATTTAATCCCTATAGACCTCAAATATTCCACCTAATCTATTACATAATCAGTTTGTAAATAATGGAGCCTTAATTATGAAAGATTAAAATAATTTGCTACCAAAGAAAATAGAAAATTACTTTCTCTGCTACTTCAATTTTAAGATTTTTCATGTCATATCAGAATTATGAAATATCCTTTAATCTCATCTGAGAAATTTAGCATATTATGTACTAGCTATTCCTTTCTCACTAGGTTGTTTTTATCAGGGACACCCCTTATGCTTTCTGTTAAGATAATCAAGATGCTACTGAACAGAATCTTACCTTTCTATAACCAGCACTCAAGTACTAGTTTCTGGACTATCTTTAGGAATATATCTATTAATAGACATATAACTGCCCTGCTTGAGTGACCACACATAAGGAGTGGACTAAAATTCTATATTCTGATAAGCAGAAGTACTCTGATGAATTAGAAGTCTTTCTTCAGTGGAGGATACATTTATTCCTGAAACCCAGAATTCAGTTCTGAAAATACCTAAGCTTGGGTCAGATTACCCAAGAACAGAAACCTGTGCTGAGATTCTGAGTGAAGTATGAATATCACAAAGTAAATAGTTCTAAAATAGTAATAAAAGTGGTTTGTGGGCTTTCATTTATTAAATACATAGCCATCTTTTTTTTTTTTTTTTTTTTTTTTTTTTTTTTTGAGAGAGAGTTTTTTTCCTATAGGGCGTGTGTACTCACCAGAAAGAGAGACAGAAACAGAAAGCAAAAAAATCACCCTCCAGGGGGATGGCCATGCTGCAGTCCCTTCTCCTCCATTCTTCTCTCAGGATCTTGGGCACACATGCACACGTGCCAGGCATGAGTTTAAGCCACTGGGTCTGGAACTCGAACCATGGTCAACTACATGGCAGTCCAGCAACATAGCCATTAGCCAACTGCTGGTCCCACACTGCCATCTTTTTACCATGATTTAAGTTAGGAGTTGATGGAAAATGGAATCAGTTTTGTGTTTCTAAATGAAACACTTAATAAATGATTAGAGATAGACTTAACCATGTGATCTTTATGCAGTAGGGAAGTTTGAATTCTGAATATAAAATAGGCACTTCTTTCTAGTTTCTGTATTCTCAATATAGCTGATAATATTTATGCAAAGCCTTAAGGTATGTTATAGGTTAGAATTAAAGAGAACTCACTGGAATCTTCCTGAGCTGTTTTGAATTTGATCTTGCCTTCATTCATATTTACTCTCCCATATCTTGCTATAGCATCATGTTTAATGAGATGGGAGAAATTTGCTTTATTAATAACTTCTTATGTAAGGATTTTACACAGGTTTCATAATACATAATACTACATATGAAATCCAAACTTTTTTTGGGGGGGGAGAGATTTTTGCTATAGGTTTTTGCGCACTCACAGAGAGACAGAAAGTGAGAAATCCCCCCCCCCCCCCACCCCCAGGAAGGATGGCCATGCCGTAATCCCTTCTCCATTCTCCTCTCGGGATCTTGGGCATGGACGCACACACGCCCAACATGGGTTTAAGCCACTGGGTCTGGGACTCGAACCATGGTCAGCTACATGGAAGTCCAGCAACATAGCCATTACACCAACTCCTGGTCCCCAAATTTCTTGAAAATAAATTTTGAGCCTCATGAGCATTTACACGTAAAGAATGATCTTTAATATGTCTTTTAAACCTGTCTATTTCTTATGGAATTTACCCTGGGCTGTGACTGGAGTCCCACTGTCTACGTGAACACCACCACCCCGCTCCATCTTTGTAAAACTCTGTCAGGAAGTTATTTGAACTAAAATATGTCATCCTTTAAATTCTACCTGTAGATCCTACTTCTATATTTTGAGATTTTATAGAACAAATTTCCTTGTGAATCAAGGCACTCAGAATCTGCACATCAATCAGGTGGATCTATAATGGAAGCATACCCAGTCTGAATTAATTTTCTCTTTTATTCCATTTAAGGAAAGTCTAAGTTAATAGAAAGGACATGTGTATAGGTGTTAATTTTGTTCTAACTTTAAAAAGAAAAACATGGGGCCAGCCGAAACATGGCACTGATTCCCACATACATGGCTGACCACGGCTTAGGTCTTGTACATGGTTACTTGCTTTCTCACTTTCCTTTCTCTCTCTGGTCAAATTTAAAAATAAATAATAATGACAAATATAATTAAGTAAATTAATTCTTTTTTAAAAAAGGGAAAAATGGCCAGCAGATGGCATGGTGGTTAAGGCACTGGACATTCGCACATGGTTGACCACAATTCGAGTCCCAAACCTGGTGACTTGCTTTCTCACTTTCCCTGTCTGTGTGTGTGTGTTTCTCTGGTCAAATAAAAATAAGTGAATAAATAAATAAAATTAGAATAATTAATTTTTTAAAACAAAAAGGGAAAAACAAATAGGGACACTAATAAATGTAGTTAGAATCAGTTACAGTTTAGAGACTAAGGAAAACATTATCTAACCTTTTTTTTTTTTGAGAGGTTTTTGTGTAGGGTGCGTGTGCTCGCCAGAAAGACAGAGAGAAAGAAAGCGAGAAATCATCGCCCAGGGGGGCATGGCCACGCTGCAATCCCTTCTCCTCCTTTCTCAGCTTGAGCGTGTACACACGGGTCCAGGACTCGAATCTCAGTCAACTACATGGGAGTTCAGCAACATAGCCATTATGCTAACTGCTGGTCCCTTATCTAACCATTTTTGAAAAGAGTGTGAATGGTGGTGGTCATGGGCTTGGTAACAGCTTACTTTTCCAGGAGCTATTGAAGGAGATGGAGGGCAAGACTCACAATGTGAAAGCACAAAAACTTCATGACCATAGCTTAGGCTGTGCTTATGATAATAACCTCTGACCCACCAGAGTATGACCTGTTTCTCCAGTGGGGCTACCCAGAGACAGCATCTGTGCTCACTGGCCCATCTGTCCGGTCACCTTGTCCAGCCATATGTCCTCCTTTTGTCCATATAAGGCTGGATAATACACCAGGCAGGTACAGAGGCACAGCTGTGAGCCAGTTTGGTTTCCAGCTTGCAGCTAATTACTCTGAGAGTGTATGCTTAATATCTGGAATCTAGATGGATTTTAGATCAATTTATCCCAGGATCTAGGAATGAGTAATGTTCATTACTGTGACCTGGTCCCTTATTGGTTTCCACTAGGTCTTCTGCTCTTCTATCATATACCAGACAGGAGAGTGGAATATAATATATAATAGTAGTTTACTAGCCTTTCTTTTACCATTTTGTAATTCAGTACAGTTTATATTAAAGGTATATATAAAGTTTGAGGACCAGCAGTTAGTGTAAGGGCTGTGTCACTGGACTCCCATGTAGTCAACCACGGTTCAAGTCCCGGACCTGGTGGCTTAAATTCACGCTGGGCACGTGTGCCTTCGTGCCCAAGATCTCGAGAGGAGACTAGAGGAGAAGGGATTGTGGCGTGGCCATACCCCCTAGGGCATGATTTATCATTTTCTGTGTCTCTTTCTCTGTCTTTCTGGCAAGTGCACACGCCCTATAGCAAAAACCTCTTCCAAAAAAAAGGTTTAACAGTGACTCCTGTACAGCAAACGAGGTCATGAGGCGCCCCTACCCTGACTTTAGTTTTTGCCAGAGGGTACATGTGCTCCCTCTGAGAGAGAAATCATACCCCACGGAGGGATAGGGAGGTGGGGGACTGTTGGCCATGCCACAATCCCTCTCTTCATCTCTTTTGGGATTTTGGACATGCACGCACACAGGTCCAGCATCCTTTTCAAGCCACCAGGTTTGGGATGAAAACTGCACAGTTGGCCACATGGGATCTAGCACCTTAACCTCCATGCCACCACCCTGACTGTATGCATTCTTCAGACAGAAACAGAGAAATGTTGGGGGTGGGGAGAGAAAGCACACCCCCAGTGGGATGTGATTGTGTCCTCGTCCCTTCTCCATTTCTCTATCCTGTCAGGATTTGGGACATGTATGCATATTCACCCAGTGTTTTTAAGCCACCAAGGTCAGGAGTCAAACCATAGTCAGCCATTCGGGATCAGGCTCCCTTAACCACTAAACTACTACACTTACCCCTCCACTCCTACGACACACACACATACACACCTCCCTATTAAAGTAAATAATATTCTAAGATATAAGGTATAACCAAGAGCACATCAGCTACTCCTTGCAAAGTACAGATAGCTGTCATTAAGAGGAAGAGAGAAATTGATGCTTTGGGTGCTTTTTTAAATACTTGTTCTGTTTGGTTTGTTTTGGATTTGCTCTTTTTGTTTATGTAGGTTTCACAGAACCTATTTAAAGTAAGATTTTAGGGTTTGGGGAACTTATGTGCAAGGCAAGCTAAAAGGTCTGTGGAATTATTCCTGGCTATTTTTGGCAGCTGAAATTATGTAGAATTATTTTTGTTACAGGCTGGACTAGAGGAAGAATTGGGTGCTTGCAGGAAAGGTTTCTAGTGGGTTATATTATGGCAGAAAGAGGTCTCATAAACATTTATTATTAAATTCCTGATGTATTTTGCCTAACACTTAAAAACTGAGAAAGCTACCTGGAGCAGGAACAGATTCAATGTATCTTAGCATAATTTTCCCCCAATGCTAGGTTCCTTTGAGGCAAAACAGCTACCAGTGACATAGGATATGGTCCTTGCTTAATTCTCGCTGTACCACTGACTGCTAACTTGGGCTTATATTGCCAGTCTAAGAACTTTCATTAATAGTGTCCTGAGCAGGAGACCTGAAATTCTTAACAGTGGTCTCCACGACCTTATGTGATCTAACCTTGCCTTCCCTCTAGTCTCTTCTCTCGTTGACTTCATCTGCCAGTCCTGCCTTTACACCACCGTAGCACGCTGGCTTCCTCATGGATCCTTAAATAGGTGCCACTGGCACCTCAGGGCCTCTGTATTTTTTCCTTGTCTGGATTGTGCCTTCCCCTAATCTCCATATCCTTATGGTGTACTTTCACTTCCTTCAGGTCTTTGGTAAAATTGTACCTTTTTTTTTTTTTTTGAGAGGTTTTTGCTATAGAGCACATGCGCTCGCGAGAGAGACAGAGAGACAGAAAGCAAGAACTTAACCCCCAGGGAGGATGGCCACACTGCAATCCCTTCTCCTCCATTCTCCTCTTGGGTTTTTGGGCATGAATGCACACGCGCCCAGCTAAAGTTTAAGCCACTGGGTCCAGGACTCAAACCGCGGTTGACTACATGAGGGTCCAGCGACATAGCCATTACACCAACTGCTGGCCCCAAAATTGTACCTTTTTAATAACACCTCCTTTCTGCACTCCTGGTACTTCTAATCCCTTTCATCCTTATTTTTTTCCCCAGTAGGTCTTTAGGGCTTTGGTTCCTACTATAAAATACATTAATGGTGGGGTAGAGATTAGAGAAGGACGTGGAAACATCTATTACAAGGCAACATGACAAATAGTAGGACTCTCACTAAGCTGTTGTTTATTATTTATTTTAGAGGGCATGTGCATGCAAGAGAGAGAGAAGGCGAGGCTGGAGACATAGAAAGTGGAGGCAGGGAGAAAGCACCCTCCACGGGCTTGGTTACACTGTGATCCCCTTCCTCCAGCCCTCCAGCCTTCCAGAATCCAGTCCAGTATGCTATCAACTGTGCCACAAAAACTGAGCCCCAAGCTAAACTTTAAGGGACTGATTTTATTCAGGTGGGGGAAACCCACATAATTAAATTTCGTACCTGTGAAAATTAATTTACTTATTCATTGTCACCTCCTACCCCTCCACTAGAATGTAAAATTCCATTTTTTAAAAGAATTACTTATGGGGACCAGCTGTTAGCGTGACGGCTATGTCACTGGATTCCCATGTAGTTGACCGTGGTTCGAGTCCTGGACCCAGTACCTTAAACTCAGGCAGAGTGCGTGTGCACGCATGCCCAAGATCCCAAGAAGAGAATGGAGGAGAAGGGATTGAGGTGTGGTCAACCCCCCTGGGGGGTGATTTCTTGCTTTCTTTCTCTCTGTCTCTCTCTGTCTTTCTGGCGAGCACATGTGCCCTATAGCAAAAATCTCTCCAAAAAAAGAAAAAAAGAAAATTACTTATGTAATTTTATATATTATGACATATTTTTTTAATTTGCTATAGGGCATTTGTGTCCTTACCAGAGGGGGTGGGATGTCTCCTGAGAAAGCAAGCTATGGGGTCTGGGACTCAAACCACAGTTGACCATGTGGGAGTCCAACACCTTAACCACCATGCCACCTGCTCGCCTGTTTGTTTTGTTCTAAAAGTTTTTTTATCATAGGGTGTATGTGCTCACCAGAGAGAGAAGGTGACAGGGAAAGTGAGAAATCACTGCCCAGGAGGGATGGCCACTCTGCAGTCCCTTCTCCTCTTGGGATTTTGGGTGATTTCTTACTTTCCTCTCATTGTCTTTCTCTCTCTGGCACTAGACTGATCATGGTTCAAGTACAAGATGGCTTTAAAATCATGCCTGGATGAGGCTGGCAGGTGGCATGGTAGTTAAAGGCACTGGATGCCTGCATAGCTGACCACAGTTCAAGTCCCAGATCTGGTGACTTGCTTTCTCACTTCTCACTTCTCTCCTCTCCCCCTTTCTCTCTCTCTCTCTCTCTGAACAAACTGGAAAAAAATAAAATTAAATAATTCTTTTTTTTTTTTTTAAATTTTTTTTTAGAGGTTTTTGCTATGGAGTGCATTTGCTGGCCAGAAAGACAGAGAGAGACAGAAAGTGAGAAATCCCCCCCCCCCCCCAGGGGGGATGGCCACACCGCAATCCCTTCTCCTCCATTCTCCTCTCGGGATCTTGGGCACGCATGCACACGCGCCCGGCATGAGTTTTAAGCCACCGGGTCCAGGACACGAACCGCGGTTGACTACGTGGGAGTCCAGCGACATAGCCATTACACTAACTGTTGGTCCCAAAATTAAATAATTCTTGAAACAAAAATAATCACACCAGACACAAGTACATGTGAGCCCCAAATCCCACGAGACTAAGGAGAAGGGATTGCAGCTTGGCCATTCCCCTCCGGGGTGATTTCTCACTTTCTCTCTGACTCTTTCTCTCTCTAGTGAGCATACATGCCGCACATCAAAAACAAACAAGCAAAAAAATGGGACCAACAGATTGTGTAATGCTTACGTTGCTGGACTCCCACATAGTCGACTGTGGTTCGAGGCCTGAACCCAGCGGTTTAAACTCAAGCCGGACGCGTGTACGTGCATGCCCAAGATCCTGAGAGGAGAATGGAGGAGAAGGGATTGTGGCATGGTCATCTGCCTGGGGAGTGATTTCTCGCTTTCTGTCTTTCCGTCTCTCTCTGTCTTTCTGGCGAGCCCATGCACCCTATAGCACAAAACCTCTTAAAAAACCTAAAAAATTGAAGAAAAAAAAAAAAAAGATTGTTGGGAACCAGCAGGTGGCATGGTGGTTAAGGTGCTGGACCCTCCCATGTGCTGACCATGATTTGAGTCCCAGACCTGGTGGCTTGTGTGCATGCTCTCTCTCTTTCTCTCTCTCTGGTCAAATTAAAATAAATGAGTGAATAAATAAATAAATAAATAAATAAATATTTCTTTAAAAAAAATAAAAAGATTGTCATCACAAAACTGTTAAACTATTATCCTAAGAGCCTAGGACTATTTTGGTTCTTATTTCTAGAGTAAATTTGGACACTCAAGAGTAAACAAGGAAATTTAAAGAAATCCTGTAAGAGTCTTAGAGCCTCAGAGAAAACCAATTATCATTAACGGGAAATGGAGCTGAGCAAACCCATTTTACTGTGAGACTAGAAAGAAGCCTGTCTTTTTAATGGTCCTGATGGACACAAAGCTATAAGGAGACAAATTTTAACAGGAAGGGAAAGAAAGAAAGATGGTCCTTTGCCAGTCAATATTCATAATATCTCATTGCTCGTTTCTTTGCTTTAAAAGCATCTTTTTTTTTTTTTTTTTTTTGAGAGATTTTTTGCGCTCACCGACAGACAGAGAGAGACAGAGAGATAGAAAGCGAGAAAATCACCCCCCAGGGGGGATGGCCACGCCGCAATCCCTTCTCCTCCATTCTCCTCTTGGGATCTTGGGCACACACGCACACGCGCCCGGCGTGAGGTTTAAGCCACCGGGTCCAGGACGCAAACTGCGGTCGACTACATGGGAGTCCAGCGACATAGCCATTACGCTAACTGCTGGTCCCAAAAAGCATCTTTTTTTTTCCCCCAAGTACTCAAACTAATCTTTGCCTTTTAAAAGGAGAAAAAAAGTTTAAAAATTATAATGGCCTACTGCTTTCCAATTCTAGGTTTTCTTGATGTCAGAATGTTTACTTTGGTGGGAAAGGGTACAGTTTATAATTTCAGAGATAAAGAGTAGGGGTCTTGAGCTTCCTCACCCAAAGTTAACTGGAAATAAACTGTCACCAAGCTGGGTCCATGGCACCTGAGGATGTATCGGGACTTTGAGGGTGTGTGGATTTAGCCTAACCATCTGTACTCTGACGTTCAGATGGTTTCAGTGATGGCTTTGCATGGGCATCTTTTAACCCGCTGCAGATGCAGGCTTTCATGAAGTTGTGACCTAGCCTCCCTTTTCCCAATGGCTTTTAAAGAGGGGTGAATTATCTTCAAAGCAGTACTTGAGAATCTAGTATAAGTTGCAGAAGAGTTAAAGAATTTGATTCTAGTAGCTCTAAGCCTGCTGTGCTTTGGACTTCTCCCACGGCATAGCCTGAGTTTGTCACTGCAGTTTACTGCTCCACAGTCAGTATTTTGGTAGTTTAACCTAAGAGTCTTTTAAACCTGTCTATCCATACCACTTTACAATCTTAATCTTCTCTTTGGTGTTCTAGAGATATAGTGTGCTTACATTTTAACTTATGGTCTAAGTTATTTGAGAGTAATTTTGAGATTGAGATTAGGCATATCTCACGGCAGAATGGAGACTACAGAAGTCTAAGTATTTTCCATTTCAGTATCTTACAGTTCCTGTTCACTTTGCAAAAGAAAGTCTATGAAGAGAGATTGACTCTTAGGATTTCATTTCCTTTTTAAAGCCTATTAATTATATATGCTATTAAAGAACATTCCATTTGAAAATTATCTGGGTGTCTGTTCAAAGGTTTCCTTTCTGGTTTCAAGAGCTATTTAAATATGGAGATTCTAAATGCTTAAGTGCATGTTTTTGCCCAAAGGGATACGGAACCATTGCTTTTTTTTTTTTTTTTTTTTTTTTTTTTTTTTTTTTTGAGAACTTGTCAAGTTTTATCTATAAAGAATCCACATGCATGGGCCGGCCTGTGGCCTAGTGGTTAAGGGAACTGGATCCCACATGGCTGACTACTTGGTTTAACCAGCAGCTTGAAAAACATGCTGGATGCATGTGTGTCCAAAATCCTGACAGGATGGAGAACTGGAGGAGCAGGGATTCAACATGACCACACCATGTTGTGGGGGTGCTTTCTCCTCCTGCCCTCCCCCATTTCTTTGTCTCTCTGAGGAGTGCAAGCACCCTCTGGCAATTAAAAAATAATAATCTTAAAGAAAAAGTCTGCATATCTTTTTTTTTTTTTAATTTAAGGTTTTTGTCGTAGGGAGTGTGTACTTGGAGGAGAGAAGTAGAGACAGTGAGAGGTAAAATGAGGTAAAATCACCTCCTGGGGGATGGCCATGCTGCATTCCTTTCTCCTCCATTGTCCTCCTGGGATTTTGAACATGCACATATATGTAACTGGTGTGATATTCAAGCTGCTGGGTCTGGGACTTGAACTGCTGTTGGCCATTTGGGAGTCTAGTGCTGTAACAACTATGCCACCTGATGGTTCTTAGTCCACAGACTTTTTTTTTGGTGGGATTTTTTGCCCTTAGGGCACATGTGGTCGCCAGAGAGAGACAGAGACAATGAAAGGGAAAGTGAAAAATCACCCCCTAAGGGGCCACACTGCAATCCCTTCTCTATCCTCCAGGGATCTTGGGCAAGCATGCACACATGCCTGGCATGAGTTTCCAAGCTACCAGGTCCGGAACTTAAACTATGGTTAACCATGTAGGAGTCCTGTGACATAACCGCTCCATGTGCTGGCCCTACATACTTTTAGTGGTGAAAATGCCCTGATAGCTGCTGAGAATAAGCTTTTATCTAGGATAAATAGCAGATTGGTACATCGGAGGCCTGCTCAGCTATTAAGAGTTCATCTGGTCTATTGAGTTTATTAAGAAAGAGTATAGATAAATACAGGAAGAAGATTATTCAAATCTTAGCTTTGGAAGTGTGAACTAAAGATGCTATTCAAGGTAAAATTTAATTAGCATCAGTAAAAGAGGAAGTTGACATTTTCTGTGGTGGAATTTCTGGCTATTGCTGATAAACACACACCTCAAAAAATGTATGGAAAATGTGTATTTTGAATAACTATGTATGTGGGCTGAACAGTGGCATAGCAGTAAAACACCAAACACCATACCTGGAGGCTGACCCACATGGGGTAAAGGGTTCCTGTTTCGTGTCCAGAGACCTCCCTTAGTACACCAAGCATGCATATGTTCATGATGTGGCTGGGTAGGATCTTGGCGTCAAGGCCCTATTGGGGGGACCAGCAGGTGGCATAATGGTTACGTTGCTAGACTCCCATGTGGTCAATTGTGGTTTGAGTCCTGGACCCGGTGGCTTAAAACTCATGCCGAGTGCATGTGCATGTGTCCTGAGAGGAGAACAGAGGAGAATGGATTGTAGCATGGCCATCCTCTCTGGGGGTGGTTTCTTGCTTTCTGTCTCTCTGGTGAGCACATGTACCCTATAGCAAAAATCTCTCTTTAAAGAAAAAAAGACCTTATTGGGAATACTGTATATCTGCTTCTCTCTCTGTCTCTCAGTCATGGAAGAAATAAATAAACTTAAAAAAGAAATATGCATGGATTTTTAAAACTATAACAAAATAAAACTGCATTTTAATCTATTTTCCATGAATATTTTGAAGCCCCTTCAAAATATTGTGTGTGTGTGTGTAGACATGTGTATATGTACACTTTTTAAAGATAGGGCCTTGCTAAGTCAATTTTCTGCGTCATTCTCCTTAGTTGCCCAGACTACAGGTGTGCTCCAGTTTGCCTGGCTTTTATAGTGGGCTGGGAACCGAACCCGGGCTCGCAGGCAGCCTCAGCCGGCTGAATAGCAGCATCTATTAGCACATTTTACTGTGGCTGAACCATATTGCTGCTGTATTTTTAACCGTATTCAGATATTGTCAGACATTATAGATCTTTCTGATTTATCAGGATTATCTGTGAAAATTCTCAGATAATTTATTGGTCAGTAGGACTGAAAATGGAAGATGATATTTAAACTTAAGAGAAGATGACACTGTTTAGGAATGCATAGCTACAGATCAGTTTAGCTCCAGCAGCTAGCAGAAAGGGCCACTTCTGCTTGAGTCTTAGATGACGTATATCACACACTTTGAGTCAGTGCCATTAAAAACCTGTCACTCAGAGGCATTCCCTTAGGATCTGTTGACTAGGTTCTGTGGTGCTTAAGACACATCTGAATCATCATTCCTCAGAGATCTGGAGATGGTTGGCGTCACTGCCAGGTCCTAGCTTGGACCAGCTGCAAATAATCTTTCCAAGAGCTAAATGGAGAGGAGGAATAAAAGAAAAAAGTATCCTCCAGAGACTTGGAAAGGTCACAAGTTACGTCATGGAAGAGTAGATGATATAATCTCAAAGGTGGGCCTTGTACTATTTGACTTGGTTTTCTTATGGCAGTGTGCTGCCTTTGGTTACCTGTGGTGAGAGGTATGGTCAGAGGCCTCGCTTGCCAGAGTTCAGACTGAGTTCAGCTCGTATCTTTTTATAGTACTTTTGAGTACGCTGAAACAAGGTTAGAATATTAATTTAGCCTGTTGTCTCCAGCTGTGCCACCAGAAAGAGGCTGCAGCACTTCAGCAGGCTTCCTATACTATGGAAAGAAACTAATTGCTCCTTACAGGCTGAAGCTGACAGGCTGCTCTTTCCTCAGCAGCCATTGAAAGTAACTTTAAAAAAATCATTATTATTATTAAACATTTATAGCCTGCTTTTGTGTTTTCAAAGTGCCTTGTAATCATTTCTGTTTGCTCTTCCTATTGATGTCCCTGAGAGGCAGGTTAATGTTGTTATGCCACATAATGCAGACGACATACCAGAGGGACAGGGATTGGATAATCTTCTTGGTCCCATCCATGATCTGCTTTGGCCATCCTCAGAGCGAAAGCTAGGTGTGCATTCTGTTCCCCTGCACATTGAACTCATTTCCTCACTGCTTGCTTTTAATTTGGTGTGGAAATATTGTGACTTTTACACTTTTTTTAGTGCAATGTTGTAATTATAAGAAATGTATTTTACAGGATCAGTTGATGGTGTGGTACTTACGGTGCTGGACTCCCACATGACTGACTGTGGTTCAAGTCCTGGACCTGGCAGCTTGAAAATCATGCTGGATTCATGTACATGCATGCTCAAAATCCTTAGATGAGAATGGAGGAGAAGGGATTGTGGCATGGCCATCCCTCCTGGGAGTGTTTCTCACTTTTCCTCTCACCGCTTGCTCTCTTTGGTGTGTACATATGCCCTATGGCAAAAACCTTAAAAAAAAGAAAAGGAAATGTGTTTTACATAATAAGCACATACACAATATGTGCATAGAACTGAAAGTGCTTCAGGAAACTTTACTTCTTCTTCTTCTTGAAATATAGTGTGATATTTTCTATTCATTTTTTGTGTGTTTCAACCCACTTGATTTTAAGAACCACCAGTTTTGGTCATGACCCACTGTGCAAGGGGTGTTTGTTTGTTTTAAATATTTATTTATTTAATTCCTTGTTATTATTTTTTTCAATTTGACCAGAGAGAGCGAGAAAGAGAAAGTGAGAAAGCATGTTGTCTGGTCTGGGACTTGAACCGCATTTGCCCATGTGGAAATCCAGCACCTTTAACCACTGTGTCATCTGCTGGCCCCCAAGCAAGGGATATTTGAAGCTACAGAATACACAGTGGTTCATTTTCCTGATTCATCAGTTTTTCTCAAAGGTAAAGGGAGAAACAAACTTCCATATTAAGGGGCCGGAATTGAGAATTGGAGTCCCAGGATTAAAGATACTGGGTGGTGCAATTTTATAAGTATGTTGGTCATGGAAGATATCTAAGAAGGTAATATTTGAAGTGAAAACCTAAGGGGCAGAAAATGAACCTTGTATATTTCTGGAGGAAGAGCATTTTAAGAAGAAGAAATCACAAATGCAAAAAGCACTCCCCAGAATGGGAGTGTGCCTCGTGTGTGCAAAGACCTACAGCAGGCTCCTAGGGCTGGAGTGGAACCAGCAAAGGGAATATGTCAGAGGTAATAGGGACCAGATTGTTACTTTGGTTTTTATTTCTGAGTGAGGTGGTTAGAGGTTTAAACAGAGAAGTATTCATGATCTGACTTACATTTTAGGATCACTCTGGCTGCTGGGTTGAGAATAAACCAGGGAAGCTAGGTGTGGTGATACGGGATGTGCAGGGGATGTGGGCCAGAGGCAAGTACTGGAGCAGGGAGACTAACAGGACTTTGCAATGTTCCATTCTCTGAATTTGGAAAGACTGAAGGTTTTGTTTGAGGTTGGGAAGGGGAGATCAAGAGTTTGGTTCTGGGGACCAGCAGTTAGCGTAATGGCTATGTCCCTGGACTCCCATGTAGTCGACCACGGTTCGCGTCCCGGACCCGGTGGCTTAAAACTCACGCCGGGCGTGTGTGCACGTGTGCCCAAGATCCCGAGAGGAGAATGGAGAAGGAATTGCGGCGTGGCCATCTCCTCTGGGGGATGATTTCTCGCTTTCTGTCTCTCTGTCTCTCTCTGTCTGGCGAGTGCATGCGCCCTATAGCAAAAACCTTTCCAAAAAAAAAAGAGTTTGGTTCTGGAAAAGGCCCTTTTGTGATCTCTACTGTTATCTAGGTGATGGTATTAAGTAGGCAGTTGGATATATATGTGATCATAGATTTCCCATAGGCTAGCTAGGCATAGTTTTTAAAGCTCATGGAAAATACTTGTCCAGCTTGTCTGAATTATGTCTTCCTATTCTGCACCTGTTGGGATAATAAATTTTATAAGAAAATTAGGAACTCCCTTTACTCTTTTCCCTTCTCTTCTTCCCTCCCTCCCTCCCTTTCTTCTTAGAGCAATCAGTATCATGCTCTTAATTTAAGGCTTATTCAGTTCTATTTAAGAGTAATCAACATCAGAATTGGAATTGAATTGGCTTCATACTATAGAGTTTTTCCCATTGGTTCTTTTTTGCCTAAACACCCAAAGAATAATTGGCATATCCTTGGAGAATCTAGCATTCTTTGGGTTGTGATCCATTACCTATGCTATTCTTCCTTTTCAGGTATACATTATTTTAGCTCAGTGGTTTGGAACCAAAACTTATCATTCTACCCCACCTTCCCTGCCTCATTGAGAATCAGTGTGGCTTATGGAAGATGTTACTGATGGGATTCTGTTATGCATGTGAATGATGTAGAGATTAAAGGAAAAAACAGGTTGAGCAACCAGTGTTTCATATCATTTACTCAACATCTTCTCCTTAATTTCATGCAACAAATATTTGTTGTTGCATATATGCTAGTGAAGAGGAGAGACACCCCTTATATTTAAGGAAAAAGGGATTATGGCCTGGCCGTCTCCCTGGGGGTGATTTCTCGCTCTCTGTCTCTGTCTCTCTGACAAGCCCACATGCTCTAGACCAAAAATCTCTCTCAAAAAAAAAAAAAAAAAAAGCAAAAAAGATAGTAACGATACTCACTTTCACATGGAACCGTTGTATAACCTACCAGCTTATCCCCATCAGCCCAGATTGTACTTCTAAATGTCCTTTACAGAGCCTGGCACCAACTTCTTGGTGCCCTTATTTGAAATAAGAGTTCTTCCCTCTCATTCATGTGCTGAGTCCCAGATGAATTAGGAAATACCTCTTTCCCAGAAGCCCACAGCTGCTGTAAATCTTTGAAAGTAGTGCTATAGTAAATCTTTAAAAATCCCTTAAGGTCCCTCCTTCCTGGTAGTAGTTACTCTTCTTAAATTCACCATACTCAAGCTTTTCAAGAATCCTGCTATCTCAGCATTTTTTTATTTGTTATTATTATTTTAATTTGCTATAGGGCATGTGCATTCACCAGAGAGTGAGAAAGCAAGCTGCCAGGTCCAGGATTTGAACCACAGTCAGCCATGTGGGAATCCAGCATCTTAACCACTATGCCACCTGCTGGCCCCCTATCTCAGCATTTTGAGCATTGGGCTATGTATGTAGGTTGAAAACTCCTAGGTCTTGTAATTGAAAGGTTAAACGCACAAATTGCAAGGAAAGTAGCTGGATGGCTTCTTCTGAGAGATAGAAGACTGTGTCAGGTAGACATGACCAGTTATGGAGGAAGAAGGTGAGGCAATAAATATAAAAGGTTGGAAGTACTGCACAAAGAGGATATTTGGATCATTAGCCAAAGTTTTGATGAGAGATAGGTCTACTGTTGAAGCATAGACATCTGGCACTTTTCCCCCATCTGTCTTTTTTAGAGCAAAATGAGAGATAGGTGGGCATGGTTACTGGTGATAGAGTTTTCGGGACCGGCAGGTGGCATGGTGGCTAGGGGCACTGGACTCCCACATGGCCAAACACGGTTAAAGTCCCAGACCTGGCGGCTTGCTTTCTCTCTCTCTCTCCTCTCTCCCCTCTTCTCTCTCCTCTCTCCCCTCTCCTCTCTATTTTCTCCTTCCTCTCCCTCTCCCCCTCCCTCTCTGGTCAAAAAACAGGAAGGGCGGAGGGAAAGAAGGAAAGGAAAGAAGAAAGTTATTTTTTTTTTAAAGGAATTTACCCAGCGAAATGTTTTCCTGCAATGCCAAAAGCATAGACAGTCACTAGTGACAAACCTTGGGGGGGGGGGGGGGATTTAGAACAGTGTTCCTCTTACCCTCTCTTCTTATAGTGTGAGTCTTATAATCTGCTGCAGGAGAATTTGCTTATTCCTCAGTGTACACTCAGATCAGTATTGCCCCAAATAAAAGTACTTATTTTAGCTTTTTTAAAAACAGCATGCTTTGAATTGAGCAGAAGTTTGTATTGTGAGAAGAAAACTCATGTCTTTACTTGTTTACAAGTTTTTCCTTATTGCATCAAGTTGACTAGTGTTTGACCCAGCAAGTTCTTTATAACCCAAGGACCCGGGAAATAAGAATTTATAAAATAAACAACTTTTGGGACTGGCAGGTGGCATGGTGGTTGAGGTGCTGGAATCTCACATGACCAACTGTAGTTCTAGTCCTGGACCTGGCAGCTTCCTTTCTCACTCTCCCTCCCACTCTCACTCTGCCTTTTCAGTGGTCAAACTGAAGAACAATAATATAAATAGTTTTTTAGAAAAATAAATAAAATAAACTTTTAAAAAATATTTATTTATGGGACCAGCAGTTAGCGTAATGGCTATGTCGCTGGACTCCCACGTAGTTTCGAGTCCCGGACCTGGCGGCTTAAACTCACGCCGGGTGCGTGTGCGTGCGTGCCCAAGATCCCGAGAGGAGAATGGAGGAGAAGGGATTGCGGTGTGGCCATCCCCCCTGGGGGGTGATTTCCTGCTTTCTATCTCTCTGTCTCTCTCTGTCTGTCTGGCGAGCGCACGCGCCCTATAGCAAAAACCTCTTATATATATATATATTTATTTATTTAATTCCATTTGTTATTATTTTTTCATTTGACCAGAGAGAGAGAAAGGGAAAGTGAGAAAGCAAGCTGCCAGATCCAGGACTCAAACCACAGCCAGCCATGTGGGAGTTCAGCACCTTTAACCACCATACCACCTGCCGGCCCCTAAAATAAACTTTTTTAAAAAATGAGATATATTATTTTTATTGCCAGAGTGTTGCATGTGCTCACCAGTGAGAGAGAGAGAACATGAACCCCTTCCCACATAAGGCATGGTCATGCCACAATCCTTTTTCCTCCATTTCTCCATCTCAAGATTTGGGGAATGCACATGCACCCAGGGTATTTTTCAAACCACTGGGGCCAGGTTTTGAGCTGTTAGCCATGTGGGGTCCAGTGTCCTGTTGTTTTATAGGGCTGGCCCATAAAAGAAACAGCTTTAGAGGCCAGCCAGGTAGCGTGGTAGTTAAGCCAGCTGGGTCCCACATGACCGACTGTGTGGTTCAAATCCTGGACCCATTGGCTTCAAAGACATGCCAGGCATGTATACATGTGTACCCAAAGTCCCAAGAGGAATTGTGGTATCATCATCTTCCCTGGGGGTTTCTCCCCAGTCCCCATCACTCCCCAGTGAGCAAATATCACCTATAGCAAATTTTAAAAAGAAAGAAAGAAAAGAAACAATTTTAGGACGGGGACTAGAAAAGCCTCTCTGAGGGAGGAGCGATGCTCTCGATCGTCCAGGTGTCCGTTTGGACACCTTCATGCTGTTGATGGAATCTGTTTTCTCTCTTTGGGCAACATTTGCATTTTCGTGTACATCAATGTCCCTGCCCTCTCTGACCCGGCCATATGGTAATGAAAGAATGAAAACAAAAAGGTTTTTGGTCCACATTCCTAAGAAGAGCTACTGAAACAGTGGTTATACTGCAGTTCTGAAGAAAGAGACAGAACTTAACTGCCTCCTCTTGAAACAGGTATAATGGTAGAAACAAGATACAGAAAGAATTGACTATCATCTGGTACAGGAGCTTAAACACCTGTACTCAATGATAAAGAAGGTAGCAGCAGAGCGCTTAGAACAAAGCAGGAAATTGGAAGAGGTAATAGAAACGTGCAAGGCAGACTGGCCACAAAATCCAATTACTGAAGTAAATATAAAACAAGAGACAGTCTCACAGAATGCAGAGAAAGAGGGAAACAAAACCATAATAAGAGAAAAAAAGACAAGGAGAGACCAAGAGATACAATCTACACATAATTAGACTATCCAGAACAGGAGACAAATTAAGGAGCTGAAACAACAATTAAGGAACTGGTTGAACCCAATTTCCCAGAGTTGAAGAACTAAGTAGATCTATAAGAGGAAAAAGCTCACAGAGTACCTTTAAAATTTGATGAAAAGAAAGCAAAAATGGACATATCCTGGTAATATTTTTAAATTTTAAGAAAAAAATTTTTTACAACTATCCAGACAAAAAGAAGCAGGTAACCTGTCTCTTTAACCTGTAAAAGGCCAAAGTCAGGCTGACGTCAGCTTTTTCTCTTAGAACTCCAAATGCTAGAAGATAATGACAGAGTCTTAAGGAAAAATCATTGAGAGCCAGGAATTGTATACCTTGCCAACTTATTTCTCTGTGCAGGTAACTGGGAGATATTTTCAGATATGTGGGGTTTAAGAAAACATATCAACCAAGGACATTCCCTGAACATTCTGCTGCTTGACTTACTGCAGGCAGCAGAGAACATGAGTCAAACTAAATGGAGCAGGGAGGCAATTGTATGAAAAAAACATGAAAGTGTTAAAACTAGTTAAGGAACATTAATTTTTAATGTAATTATTTAATTCTATTTATTCATTCATTTATTTTAATTTGACCAGAGAGAGACAGAGTGAGAGAGCAAGCCACCAGATCTGGGACTCGAACCGTGGTTGGCCATGTGGGAATGTCCAGCACCTTAACCACCATACCACCTGCTGGTCCTAAGGAGCATTAATTTTAAATTGTGATACATAAGATGATAAAAATGATTACAAAAATAGATTTGTACGTTGGGTCTAAATTTTTGGTTTATATGTTTTAAACAATGAAAAGGCATGCCAGATGTCTTAAGAAGTTGTACCAATAGATACTGTTTTATCCTTAGTATGTAATGCTGTAGATGAAGATATGCATGTTCTTAATCTAATCCTAAGTATGCTAAAAGTCACAGGACTAGTGAAGGCATTCCAAATGTTCATCTGAAAAACGGGGAAAAGCAGCTGGTTTTATTTACCTTATTTTTAATGATAGAGGGGAAAAAAGCAGCAAGATGATCCATAATGTTCACACTGGTAGTATAAAAACAAGACATCCAAATCACTGGTTGGGCAGGGGATCGACAAAACCTTATTTTATGTGCATGTTACTCGGAGAAAAAAACATAATTACTGTGTCATTTAAATTTGACATTGAGGTAAGTCTCAACAAAAATAGAATATGTATATCCATTTTTTTGGATTAGAGAAGAAGTGGTGAAAACACAAAATGTAGCAAAATAAAAGCATTAAGGATGCATAAAATAGATTAAAAGAGGTACAAATAAGTTACATTCGTAGACTAGTTGAGTATCCCTATTAAAAAGATTCATATTGGTTTAGAAACCAGCCTATAATCTAGGATGTTCTAATTTGTATTAAAACAAAACAAAAAACAAGATAAAAGCATTTAAAGACAATGGAAACTATAAGTCTTGGAAATAGAGCGCAATGTTTTTACTACCATCCACGCATAGTACAAGGTGTTTTATATTTATAAAACAGATAATACAGGATATAACACAAACTATGTAGTGAGTAGCATAGCATTCACATGAGAAGTAAATGTTCCATATCTTGATGTGGTTGGTTGTTTTACTGTTATAAAAAGATACATGTATATTTTAAACATTGTGCATTGAAGATTTGTATTTTATGTACCTAAAATTCATAGAGTAATGCTTCAGTTTAAAAAGAATACATATAGAAAAAATGATTGGACTCTGACTTCAACACTTACAGTCTTTGATAAGTAAGTAATTGGAAAGTTGCAAGATGGGTAAAGGGTAGTTACACAGTTAAGAATTGGGTGTGTGTGTAATATATATTATGTTGTTATCTTATTTGCATCATTTTCAAATTCTGAAATACTTCTAAATGATATACTAGGATGCAGAGAGAACTTTATTGTATTTCTAAAAAGCACAAATGACCATGTTGCAGATAAGCCTAGGAAATAGGAAAGTAAATAAAGTTTAAACACTGAACAATTTCAAAAAAAAGGAAAGAAAAGAAACAGTTCTAAAACTGATATCCGTAGGCTAGCTAGTGGCATGGTGGTTAAGGTGGCTGGATTCCATATAGCCAGCTGCACGGTTCGAGTCCTTGACCTGGCAGCTTCAAAAAAACACACTAGGCACATGTGTGCGAATGCCCAGAATCCCAAGAGAAAAAGGGATTACAGCGTGGCCATCCCCTCTGAGGGCTTCTCTCTTACTTTGTCTCTTTCTCCAACAAGTGCATGTGACTTGTAGCAAAATTTAAAACAAAACACAAAACCCTGATATCTAAACAAAGATATAAGGCAGTATTACCCTGGATATTGTGGAAAGTAGAAGAAAATCAAGGTTTAAGGTCAGACATACTTGAGTTTGAATCCTAATTCTTCTACGTACTAGCTATGTTACTTAGTTTTCATGGACTTTCATTTTCTCTTCTACAAAATGAGAGGGGAATGAGACCTACTTTGTTTGGGATAGTTATAATGAAGATTAGGAATATTATCATTAATATATACTTAGTAGGTGGTAACAACTACTATTAATAATTATAGAAAAGGACCCACACTTGGCCTGGTGTTTGTGGGAGTTGGATCCCACATGACCAGTTGCATAGTTCTAGTCCTAGACCTGGCAGCTAGGAAAACACACTGGGGTGGGGTGGAGCGCGAGGGGTGCGGGAAGCTTGCAGGTGTCATGGTGGTTAAGGCACTGAACTCCCACATGGCTGACCATGGTTGGAGTCCTGGACCTGGCAGCTTGATTTCTCTCTCTCTGATTAAATTTTTAAAATAATAATAATAGTAGTAATAATAAAATTAAATAAATAATTTTTTAAGGAAAAAAAAACACGCTGGGCACATGCATATGTGTGCTCAAAATCCTGAAAGGAGGGGAAAATGGAGGAGAAGGAATTGCGGCATGACCATGTCCCATGAGAGGTGCTTTCTTCTTCTCCTTTTTTGTCTCTCTGGTACATGACAAATTAAAATAATAATCATAATCACAATCATAGAGATAAAAGCTGGGTGAAGTAGTGAAGGTCTGTGGTCCCAGATGCTTTGGAGACTAAGACAGGAGGATCACTAGTGAGACCCTTTCTAAGAAGTACCACACACACACACACACACAAATAATCACTGAAACAAACAGCAAGAAATGAAACTGAATAGATTATTCTGGCATAGGGGTTTGTCTTGAAGACCCCTGCTGGAGAGAGGTAGGGATACAGGTTGCCTCAGTTCTGTGACAGTGGAGTAGGTAAGGATGTGCTTTGTAGTGCGTGCACTGGTGTGTCTGGATTTGGGGAGGCCTGTATTGACTGAACAAGAAGGAATAGGGCAGTGTATTTCTAGACGCATAACTATCCTCTCCCTCCTACCTGGCTTCCTGTGATGTCCTCATTTTCCCATGCTGCTTTCCTGGCAGGTGGCCGTGAAAAACAATATTGATGTGTTCTACTTCAGCTGCCTCATCCCACTCAATGTGCTTTTTGTAGAAGACGGCAAAATGGGTAAGTATGTCCTCCTGTCCTTCTGCCAAATATACCTTTGCTCTTCCTTTGAATGTCAGGGAGAGCATAGCCCCAGAAGAACAAGTTATTTTGAGATTAAAAATATGAGTAAGAATATTCCAAACCTTTAGTAATTGCTTGTCACGTATTTGCCTGTGTCATGATTGCTCTTGCTCTGCTGCTGGTCTCTAAATCACAATGCCTGCTATCCTAGTAATCCAGTCACCCAAGGATATAGAGTAAGAGGTTTAGGGATAGGTAGATGTGGATTTTAATATTAGTGCTACCATTTATTTCTGTGTGATCATGGCTGAGGTGCTTATTAGCTTTACTGAGTTTCCATTTTCACATTTGTGAAATAGAAACCATTTTTATATGTTAATGAGATAACACAAGTAAATTTAGCACTTAGTCCTGTACCAGGTTCATTCTACCTCAGGAAAAGAATTCAGTAATTTGTAATAAATCATCAGTGCTCCCCATCTGGCTCTTCACATCTCTCTCTTCCCTTACTTACAAAATCACTAGCAAAACTAGCTTATATTGGTAAATGTTAGATTGTATTGTCATTTACATGATTTGATTCTCACAATGTCTCTTTGGGTATGCAGGACATAAATACTGGAAGAAATTAAATCTCTGAAAGGTCACAAATTTAACCAAAGGTACCCAAAGAGGAAAACAGGAAAGCCAAAACTAAACCCTAGATGTAAACTCTTTTCTAGGTGTATTTTAGTGCTATTGATAAGGATAGCACCTCTGCATAACTAAGCATTGGCTCCGATCCCAGCCTGCTCATAATTGTACTGCAAAAACGGTACAATAAAGAAGAATATAGAAATAACCGAGGATCAGAAATCAGAATACTGGGATCAGCAGATGGCATAATGGTTACATCACTGGACTCCCACATAGTCGAGTGCGGTTCAAGTCCTAGACCCGGTGGTTTAAAACCCAAGCCGGCTGCGTGTGCGTACATGCCCAAGATCCCGAGAGGAGACTGGAGGAGAAGGGATTGCACTGCGACCATCCCCCTTGGAGGGTGATTTCTCGCTTTCTGTCTCTGTCTCTCCAGCGAGCACATGCACCCTATAGCAAAAATATCTCTTTAAAAAAAAAAATCAAAATACTGACAGATTGTGCACATCCATTCTTCCTCTGCTTCCTCATACAGAGCGCCAGGTCTTCCTTGCAACATGGAAGGATATTCCCAATGAAAATGAACTTCAATTTCAGATTAAGGAATGTCATTTAAATGCTGGTAAGTAATAACTCTGAGTATCATTTTCACCTTAGTAAATCAAATTAGATATTTGAAAATTTTATCTTTCCTTTATCTACCTCTTCTTTCCATATCTACCAAACTTGGGATATAGGCCAGCCAATAGTGTTGTGGTTAAGGTGGCTGGATACCACATGGCTGGCTCTGCAGTTTGAGTCCCAGACCTGACAGCTTGAAAAACACTTTAGTTTTGTGAGCATGCATGCAAAATCCTGAGAGGAAAACAGAGGAGAAGGGATTGTGGTGTGGCCACAGGGGGTTGCTTTCTCATTTTCCTTTCTCTAGGCAAGCACATGTACCCAATCACAAATTAAAAAACAAAAACAAAAAAACAGGATATTTTCTTTTTAAGGATTATTTTCTCTCTTTTTTTTTTTTTTGGAGAGGTTTTTGCTATAGGGTGTGTGCGCTCGCCAGACAGAGAGAGATAGAGAGACAGAAAGTGAGAAATCACCCCCCAGGGGGGATGGCCACGCCGCAATCCCTTCTCCTCCATTCTTCTCTTGGAATCTTGGACACGCACGCACATGCGCCCGGCGTGAGTTTAAGTCACCGGGTCCGGGACTCAAATCACTATCGACTACATGGGAGTCCAGCAACATAGCCATTACACTAACTGCTGGTCCCAAGGATTATTTTCTTTAACTTTCTTTCTTTCTTTCTCTCTTTCTTTCTTTCTTTCTTTCTTAATGAATGAATGAATGAATGACCAGAGAGAGGGAGAGGGAAAGTGAGAAAGCATGCTGCCAGGTCCAGGACTCAAACCGCGGTCTGCCATGTGGGAGTCCAGCATCCCCAACCACCATGCCACCTGCTGGCCTCCAAATTTTGGATATTTTCATGTAGCTACTAGATTACAAGCTAACAGACTTAAGAAACTAGAATGATCCATCTAACCAATTCTTTAATAATTGAAGATGTATTAGTCATGTTGAACATTTTAAGCATCAAATAATTGAAGTGGCACTTGATGATAGGCACTCTCCAAAGAATTGAAAGGATCGTTTTTTCTTTTATATCAGCCCTTGGAATTGGAGGAAAGATGGCTTTCTTTCTGTGGTTCTGTACTCACCTGTGTTTATAATTAAGGACTGCATCTCAGTTGATTAAAGCCTAGTTGGTAACCTTTTTCCTCACTGGCTTATGTCAGCTTTCTTATGATTGTACTAACTTCTTTAATCACTGTTTAAAACCCTCAAGCCTTTAGTAGTTACTTTTATCACTATTATTTTATTTCTATTATTTTTTAAATTGTATAGAACATAAAAGGGATAACCCACAAGAAGAAACAATAGCAGTTCTCAGTCCTAGGGGTGGAGTGGAAAGAGCCCTAAGCTGTTCAGAGTCCGCCACTCTTTTTCTTTCGTTCATTTTTGAAGTTAGTACAAGCACCCCCCAGTGAGACATAGTCGTTCTGCATTCCTTTCTCCTCCATTTCTCCGCCCTGTTGGTATTTTGAGCATGCACACACAGGCTCTTGGCATGTTTTTAAGGCAGCTGGGGCCAGAATTCAAACCCCAGTTAGCCATGTGGGACCTGGCTTCCTAAACCACTAGGCAGCGGATAGCCTTCGGTACAAGGCTTCATGTGTTTGAATGAAAGTGAACTTTTGCACTTGGTGAGTACCTCCTATTTTCATTTACCCATTATTTCCTCCACCATATGCTGGTTGTTCTCATAATAAGTTTGCAGCACACTGACAGTCTCCCACTGCATGCTAGGGAGAGGAGGCAATGTGGTAGTACATAGGGAGAAGGAAAACACTGCCTTCTCATTCCAGCTTTTTTTTTTTTTTTTTTTGGAGAGGTTTTTGCTATAGGGCGCATGTGCTCACCAGAAAGACAGAGACAGAGAGACAGAAAGCAAGAGATCACCACCACCCCCAGGGAGGATGGCCACGCCGCAGTCCCTTCTCCTCCATTCTCCTCTCGGGATCATGGACATGCATGTACATGTGCCCAGCATTTTAAGCCACTGAGTCCAGGACTTGAACCACAGTTGGCTACACACGGGAGTCCAGCAACATAGCCATTACACCATCTGCTGGTCCTCGGCTTATTTTTAATTTTATTTCTGGGGGACTCTATGTTGCATTTGTTTGTGTAACAACTAACTACTTCCTGAATAACTTTTTTTTTTTAATTTGCTATAGGGCATATGTGCTTACCAAAAAGAGACAGAGATAGAAAGAAAGCACTTCACAGGGTTAATGGCCACACTACAGTTCCTTCTCCTTCATTTTCCTTTTGGGATTTTGGTTATGCACACACACAGCCCAGTGTATTCCAAAGGCTGCTAGGTCCGAGACTCAAACCAGTGGTCAGCCATGTGGGATCCATCTCCCTTAACCACCACACCACTGGCTAGCCTGTAGTACCTCTTTTAAATGAGATGGTCCTGTAGTCCCTCTCTGAGACATCCAGGAGGCTGAAGCCCTGCTTGAACCCTCAGAAATAAGACAGACTAGCATCTTTGAGTATAAAACTTCAGATAGAAGGTTTGTCTCTGATGGTTATCGAATGTCTTTTGACCCTTTGGAGAAGTATTTGAGGAAAGTGTCTTCTGTAATTTCCAATGTAATAACTAGTTCATTGAGTCTTTTCATTTTGCTCTATACTATAAGTACATTTAAGCGTTATATCTCTCTTTTAGAAGCTTACTGGTCAGTACCCCAAACCTCATTTAGTGAGTACAGGAGGTTGAGCAGCTTTGTATAGTGTAGGCTCTTCTTCAAAAAGCCCTCAGGTGCACACCCACACTGGCTAATGGCAGGAAGTACAGTGGCTGTTAGAGAAGCTGTACCCAGCTAGGAAGAGACCTGGCCCTGGTTGTAGTCACCCTCCTGGTAGCTGGTCCATTGGGAACATTTCTGAGAGTGCTTGTCCCTTAGCAGAAGGGTTCTGTGGTCAATTAAAGTTAAAAATATTTATATAGGCTCGCCAGTGGCGTGGTGGTTAAGACAGCAAGATACTGCATTGTCAACTCCACTGTTTGAGACCCAGACTTGGTACCTTGAAAAACACACTGGGCATATGTGCATGCATGCCCAAAATCCCAAGAGAAGAAATGAAGGAGAAGGGATTGCAGCCTGACTATCCCCTCTAAGGGATGATTGTTTGCTCTCTCTCTCTCTCCCTCTCCCTCCCCAGTGAGCACACATGCCCTATAGCTAAGGCAAAAAAAAAAAGTTAAAAAATGGTAGCGTGGAGCAGTTGGCGTATTGGCTGTGTCGCTGGACTCCCATGTAGTCGACCATGGTTCAAGTCCCGGACTCGGCAGCTTAAACTCACACTGAGCGCGTGTGCGTGCGTGCCCAAGATTCCAAGAGAAGAATGGAGGAGAAGGGATTGTGGCATGGCCATCCCCCCTGGGGGGTGATTTCTCACTTTCTATCTCTCTGTCTCTGTCTTTCTGGCAAGCACACGCACCCTGTAACAAAAACATCTCCCAAAAAAAAGAAAAAAAAAAAAAGGAAAAAATAATGTAGAGTGTAGGGTCCAGCAGGTGGCATGGTGGTTAAGGGAGCTGGATTCCCACATGGCTGACCTTGGTTCTGGTCCCGGACCTAGCAGCTTGCTTTCTCACTTTCTCTCTCTCTCTCTCTCTCTCTCTCTCTCTCTCACTTTCTCTCTCTCTCTCTCTCTCTCTCTCTCTCTCTCTCTCTCTCTTTCTCTCTCTCTCTCTTTATCTCTGTTCCTTTTTGGTAGAATTAAGATAAATAAATGGGTAAATGAAGTAAAATAAAATAATTTAAAAAAAAAAAAAAAAATATATATATATAGCATGTAATTGGCCTCTCTTAGAAATTGCCATTGCACATTAGCACATTAAGAGCTTTGAAATGTCATATGGTAGGGGCTGGCAGTTGGCATGGTGGTTAATGGTGCTGGGCTCCTACATGGCCGACCACAGTTCGAGTCCTGGACCTGGCAGCTTGTATTCTCACTTTCCCTATCTCTCTCTCTCTCACTCTGTCCCTCTCTGATCAAATTTTAAAAATAAGCAAATAAAATAAATAAAGTTAAGTTTTAAAAAATAATTCTTAAAAAAAAAAAAGGAGATGTCATACAGTAAACAAACCTATTTAACCCGGTGTTAACTGAATTTATTTTACCAAGGAATTTAATGTCACTAAGTGCTTATTATTAACATCTTGTAGAACACCAATGTTTCTTGAATATGATCTGGGAAACTCTTGGGCTATAGAGAGCATAGGAGGGCCAGAGTGTTTAGATAGTAGGTTTGATTTCAGAGGGCCTGTATGAAAGGGGCATGCCTTGTCAGAAAATAGAAGTTTGGGTGACTGAGGGTTTTATTCTGTCCTGCCAGAATAAAAGAAAAGGTAGAAAGAAAAGGTCCTTTTGCTCTTGACTTGGAGTTTTGAACCCTATTGCACTGTGGTGTATATGATTTTGCCAAAGAAGAAATGTCTGGCCTTTCTCCCAGTAGGGCTATGTCCTCTGATTGAGTTTCTCAGAACAAATTTAGTTTTGATCAATTCTGCCATGGCCTCATGCCAGTCTGTCTCTGCCTTGGATACTCCAAATATCATCGAATTGGTTTTCCAATGAAGTAAGATTTTGTGGTAGTGTAGCACACAGAACTAGAGGAAAACAGCCACTTCATTTTCTCCAGGAGCCCAAGGCTATCATTTTTCTACATGGAACCACTGCTAATCTTGCAAGACCACTTCCTGCACCTTATCTTTCTAGCTCTTCTTTTGACTCCACCCCACGTTCTGGAGTGCCTTGGCCTTTCCATCTCCTTCCAGTCTGGAGGGCTCTATTAACATGAGCATTTTCAGGTTTAGTGCCTTCTGATTCAACACCCTGGGTCTAGCTGAGAGCTAAAAATACCATCCTTTCCAGCTGATCTGTCCTAATCACAATAGCACCAATGCTTTAAATAACTTTTCTGTGCTAGCTTAGACATTTGACAGATGGAACCAACACTCTGAGGGCTACAGGAAGTCACAGGCTTGAAGGACTTACCAACCTAGCGTTGAGTTTTTTTTTTTTTTTCTCTTTCATTGTTTTCTAGAAAATAAAGAAACCCTCTTCTCACATTTTAATAATTAATCAGCTCTTAATAGAAAGTATATATGATAGAGTGTTTATGGTGCCACAAGTTGTATAAATACCAGAAAATGTTAGAAGAGAAAGGTGCTAAGAGATGAGACTGCCTACTTCCTAGCACTGATTACCTTTACAGGTGTCGAGAGAGCTGCATGAATCTGTGCTGCCACTGCATATGGGTTAGTACATATCTGGGACCACTATCTTAAGTGCTAAAAAGTATTGGGCCATCAGAAAAGTCATGATGTGTTTTTCTGTTTTTCTATGTAAAAATGCGTCATGACTTTTCAGACAACCGGATAGTTGCATCTTCAGCCAAATTCAGAAAGGAATCTTTGTGACAAATAGTTCTACAAACTTTTTTTTTTAATTGCCAGAGGGTGCATGCACTCACTAGAGAGTGAGAGAAAGCATTCCTCAACAAGTCATGGTCACAGTGTAATCCACTTTCCTCTATTTCTCCTTCCTGTCTGGATTTTGGCCTTACCTATATGTGTCCCATTATATTTATCAAGCCCTCTGGGCAGGAATTTGAACCACACTTGGCCATATGGAACCCAGCTCCCAGCATACAGCACTTAACCACTGTCCAACAAGCCAGCCCCAAACCTGTTTTTAATTGTTTATTCTCTCTGAGAATCACAGAGACATGGGGTGTCTGTTTTCACTAATTAGGCACTGTAGTGAGAAATAAATATTTCTCCTGGTGTGTGGACTAGATGAGGGTGAATTCAGTTTCTTTGTTTTATTGTTACTTTCTCCCCACCCTTTGGAATATTTCAAAATCAGAAAGTCTTTCCCAACCAGCACTTCACTATAGTTGTTTGCTCAAATGGTAAAATGCGTTCTTTTTCTTTTAAAGAATTATTTACTTAATTTTATTTATTTATTATTATTCAATTTGACCAGAGAGAGAGAATGAGAAAGCAAGCCACCAGGTCTGGGACTTGACCCACAGTTGGCCATGTGGGAGTCCAACACTGTAACCACCAGAACCACCTGCTGGCCCCAAAAGTGTTCTTTTCAAAAGCAGTCATTATGTTTTTCATTTTGCTAGTGAATATTACAAGACCTCAAATGCAAACTCTCCCAATTTCCACTCTTCAATCTGAGTAGCTTCTTCACCCTTGTTGCAGCCAAAAGAGGTATGATCTTAGCTAAAGCAAAAAGATGTTGAAGGGAAGAGCACATCCACATTTTCTAAGAAGTTAGGCCCTTAGATCCAATGAACCAATTTTTTTATAATTATTTATTTAATTTTATTTATCCATTCATTTATTTTAATTTGACCAGAGAGAGATACACAGAGAGAAAGAGAAAGAGAGAGGGAAAGTGAGAAAGGAAGCCACCAGGTCCGGTATTCGAACCACAGTCAGCCATGTGGGAGTGTCCAGCACTTAACCACCACGCCACCTGCTGGTCCCACCAATGAACCAAATTTGATGGAAGGAGACAAATCAGAAGTGACATCTTAAAGTAAGTATAACCATATTTGACCACTTTTTTTTTTTTTAAGAGATTTTTGCTGTAGGGCACGTGTGCTCGCTGGAGAGAGAGGCAGAGAGACAGAAAGTGAGAAATCACCCCTCTGTGGGGGGTGGTCATGCCACAGTCCCTTCTCCTCCATTCTCCTCTCGAGATTTCAAGCTCACATGCACATGTACCCAGCGTGAGTTTCAAACCACAGGTCTGGGACTTGAACCGTGGCTGGCCACGTGGGAGTTCAGTGCCTTAATCACTACGCCACCTGCTGGCCTCTGACCACATTTTTTATTCTGTGCTTTGGGCCAGTCTCAGTGACCTATGCCTCAGATGATATCATCAACACACACTAGAACATTTAGCGTTGCATTCTCAATCTTAAAGTCTCATAACTATAAGAGTCCTTCATATTTCCAAGAGTTCAAATGTGTTGAAGGAGGGAGGGAGGGAGGGAGGGAGGGAAGGAAGGAAGGAAGGAAGGAAGGAAGGAAGGAAGGAAGGAAGGAGGGAAGGAGGGAAGGAAGGAAGGTGGGAAGGAAGGAAGGAGGGAAGGAAGGAAGGAGGGAAGGAAGGAAGGAAGGAAGGAGGGAGGGAGGGAGGGAAGGAAGGAAGGAAGGAAAACAAAACAAAACAAAACAAAACTATAATCTTGGTAAGAACTCTATCCTAGTCCACTTGGGAAGCTTTTGTACACCTGGCCTCATTGCCCTTATTTTTTTCTTTTTGTCCTTTTTTAGGTTTTTTGTCATAGGGCACCTGCAGTCACTGGAGAGAGACAGGGACAGAGAGGGAGGGAAAATGAGAAGTCACCCCTTAGCGGGGATGGCCACACTGTAGTCCCTTGTCTTCCATTCTCCTCTCAGGATTTTGGGCATGTACACACCTGGCGCATTTTCAAACTGCCAGGTCTGGGACTCAAACCACAGAGTTGGCCATGTGGAAATCCAGCATCTTAACCACCATGCCACTTCTGGCCCCCTGTTACCTTTTTTTTTTTTTTTTTTTTTTTTTTTTTCCATAGGGTGCATGAGCTTGCCAGAGAGAGACAGTGAGAGGGAAAAATGAGAAATCACCCCCTGGGTGGGGGGGGGGGGGTGACCATGCCGCAATCTCTTCTCTTCTCTGGGTTTTGGGCATACATGCAAATGTGTCCAACATGAGTTTCAAGCCACCAGGTCAGGGACTCGAACCATAGTTAGCCATGTGGGAGTCCAGCACCTTAACCATCACGCCACCTACTGGACTCCTATGGCTCTTCTTAATCATTGTGTTTAGCAGACTGATTATTTGGAAATCTGAAAATCTTCACCTCAAACCTAATGTCTAAAATGTATAAAAACTGACTCACATACTTACATAACAGAACCTTCCCTCCATTTAGTTGTTTTTTGTTTTGTTTTTGTTTCTGTTTTTGTTTTGTTTTTGTTTTTTTGTGTGCCCAGTTGCCTACTGTGTGTGTGTGTGTGTGTGTGTGTGTGTGTGTGTGTAAAGAAAGCAGTCCCAAATGGGGCCTGGTCATGCTCCAGTTCTTTTTCTTCCATTTCTCTATCTTATGTGCCCAGCATGTTTCTCACGTTGCCAGGGCAGGGATTCAAACCCCGGTCAGCCACATGTGATCTGGCTTTCCCTGCATAGCACTTAGCTGCTGTGCAGGGTCAGTCCAGGCTTTTGTTAGAAGAATACAGCCAGCCATTTAATAGAAGCAGAACCAAGTTCCTATCCAGAGTGCTTTAAGGGTACATTAAAGCTACATGCAGTTAGCATAATGGCTATGTCGCTGGACTCCCATGTAGTCGACTGCAGTTCGCATCCCGGACCTGGTGGCTAAAAACTCACGCCGGGCGCGTGTGCATGCATGCCCAGGATCCCGAGAGGAGAACGGAGGAGAGGGGATTGTGGCATGGCCATCCCCCCTGGGGGGGTGGCCAAAGGCTTTCTGTCTCTCTGTCTGTCTCTGTCTGTCTGGCGAGCACATGCACCCTATAGCAAAAACCTCTCAAAAAAAAAAAAAAAGGAAGCTACATCCATTCAACCTGCTTATTCTACCTGCCTTTTTTCTAATTCTGGAAGGAAAGAGGGAACGTGTATATGTGTTTTCATTCCTTAGTCTGTCATCTCTCATGAAGATGGTAAAACCAGGAGAAGCCTATTGGAATCGGGACCTTGCTATGAGTATAGTCCAGAACGTTTTTGTGCCTGTGCAATAGGCTGGCTCAGCAATCTCCTACTGTGTGTTCTGTTTTCCTGGAAAATGGGCAAGAGCCTTGAGAGTTAGGAGTGGCTTTTACAACTTAAAGCAACGGGACCAGCAATTAACGTGATGGCTATGTTGCTGGACTCCCATGTAGTCAACTACAGTTCGAGTCCCAGACCTGGTGGCTTAAACTCACGCTAGGCGCATGTGCGTGTGTGCCCAAGATCCTGAGAGGAGAATGGAGGAGAAGGGATTGCAACGTGGCCATCCCCCCTGGGGGATGATTTCTCGCTTTCTGTCTCTCTGTCTCTGTCTTTCTGGCGAGCGCATGTGCCCTGTAGCAAAAAACCTCTCCAAAACAAACAAAACAGGAAAACAACTTAAAGCAAGCACGTGCGTGTTAAAGACAGTCCTGTCCAAAAGCATTAGTCCTGTCCCAGTCCTGACCTGGTACCTGTCACACTGCCTAGCAACCCAGTCTAAGGTGCAAGAATCCTTCATTCTGGGAACCAAGGTGACAGCTAGAACTGCCTGGCCTCTCACAAGGTAAATAAATTGAGAAAGCCCATTGAGGGGACATAAGGTGGCATGGTAGTTAAGGCCCTAGATTCCCACATGTCTGATGGTGGTTCGAGTCTCAGACCCAGTGGCTTGAAAGTCATGCCAGGGCTGGCAGGTGGTGTGGTGGCTAACGGTGCTGGACTCTCACATAGCTGACTGCAGTTCAAGTCCCGGACCTGGCGAAGTGCAGCAATGAAAACCTTCAGTATCCCTAAGCTTAGAGAGCTTACCATTTAGGAAGTTACAAAGACCATTTCTTGTGGCAACCTTTCCCTAGAAAGTGTATTTGAAAGTGACAGATTTTTTTTTCCCCATTGGGCACATGTGCTTGCTGGAGAGAGGCAGAGAGACAGTGAGAGGGAAAGTGAGAAATCACCTCCCGGGGCAATGGCCATGTCACAATCCCTTCTTCTCCATTCTCTTCTTGGGATTTTGGGCACATACACCCATGTGCCCGGTGTGATTGAGAAACATGCTGGGCACACAAGATGGAGAAGTGGGAGTCAAGCCACTAGGTTCAGATTCAAACCGCAGTCAGCCACGTGAGACTCCAGTGCCTTAACCAGTATGCCACCTGCTGGTTCCAAATATGACAGATTTATATATATATATATATATATATATATATATATATATATATATATGGGGAGAACTTAGTTTTTAAAGTAGGCATGAGTAATTTGAATTTTCATCAGAAATGAACCTAATAATTAGTCAACAAAGAAAGAACCCTTATCATCTCTGTTCTTAAAATATCTTTTTCTCTGATGCTGTAACATCTCACAAGGAAAGATTTAATTCTGGAATGTGATTTTTTTTTTTTTTTTTTTTTTTTTTTTTTTTTTTTTTTTTTGATGCTATAGTCACAAGAAAGCCGAAACACCAACCAGTTCTTGCCCTGAATTGGTGATTATGAAGACTTCCACCGTGTCCAGCAGCAGATGAAATTTCAGGGCCTAGTAGCAATTATATAACTTTATATAACTTTCCATCTTTTTCACTCTTGTTGACATAGTTTGTTTCATTCATTTGGCAGCGTTAATTCATTATTAATTTGATATTCCCTGAAAGCTTCAGAAATCACTTGCCTGTTTTTAATAATAATAATAATAATAGTAATAATAATATTTAACTGTCCAGGTGAAAAAATTTGGCTTGTAGGACTTCAGCAAATAACTGCCCTTTTCTGCGCCCAGCAGTTGAATCCTGAGGGACTCACAGGGAGGCAGTGGTGATTTGGAAACAGTGTTACAGATTTGGTCAGCAGTCTCTGTATTCCCATTGACCTGGGACCAGTGTTCCAAGTGTGAATGGCAACATGACAGTCACTGTGGCACACATAACACACTCATTTCTGTCTTTGTCCTCTTCAGAATATTTTTGGCTAGTTTGAGATTATTAACTCCTTAGACTCACCTGTTTTATAATCCTCACAGGTAACTAACACTGAGGCTTAGTTGCACTTTATATTTTCTGTCTGGGAATCTGATAGGCACCTCATGAACCTGTTCCTCACTTTTTGCTATTGGGTGGAAGAAGGGCTTTCTAAAATGTGTACATGCACATGTGATGGCTCTTGTCAGGGAACTCAAGCACACGTGGAAGTCAAAAGAGTGCATGCACTTTAGTTTTTTTTTTTGTTTTTTTTTTAACTGAAAGTGATGGATTTTGAATCTGTATTTCTAGACACTGTTTCCAGCAAGTTGCAAAACAACAACGTTTACACAATTGCCAAGAGGAATGTGGAAGGGCAGGACATGCTGTACCAGTCCCTGAAGCTCACTAATGGCATCTGGATTTTGGCTGAACTACGTATCCAGCCAGGAAATCCCAATTATACGGTAAGGCCTTTCTCAGAATGAGTGAGATGGATTAGAGGAAAAAGGTGCTTCAGACCCAAGATATCCAAAACAAGCAGTTAATAAAGAAGTCTTTAGGTGCCTTGAGGAAAGTCCTCCTCTCTGCAGGGTCTGCCCATCCAGTGAACCTGGTAGTTTGGGCCACAAGAAGTGTTTCAAATCCATCCTTCTCCGTAATGCATACAGAGTTGCTCATAAAACTTGGCAAATTCATACTCAATTTAAGTTAGTACTCATGTGTCATATCTATGTACACACTACTATAACAAGCTGCTAAGAAGATAGTTCACATAACTCATCCCAACGCCTTTTCTGCTTGGAGTTCATGATCTAAGGGGGTGGGGGCAGGGGAGAGGCTGAATACATGCATGTAAATTTCACATTATATTGTTATAATTGTTCAATTTTATTATTAGTTGATTATTGTTCATTTCTTACTGTGTCTAATTTGTAAATTAAACATTATCATAGGTAAGTTATATATAAGAAAAAGCACAGTGGGGCCAGCAGGTGGCATGGTAGTTAAAGCACTAGACTCCTAGATGGCCAACCACAGTTCAAGTCCTGGACCTAGTGGCTTGCTTTCTCACTTTCCTTCTTTCTCTAGTGAGCGCACATGTTTTATAACAAACTTTAAAATAATCATAACAAACAAAATTAAGTATTTTTTTAAAAGAAAAAGCATAGTATATATAGAGTTCAGCACTATTCAGCGTCATAAGTACTTGAATCTTTCTTAGCAATGTTTTGTGACATGACATACTTGTGAAAGAAGACACAAAATGGAGCATACTTTTGACAGCCTGTGAGGGACTTTAGTTTGGAAAACTTCCTTTAGTACTGCATTGAACTAAAGAAAGAATTCTGGAAGTACTTTGTAGGCAGAAGCAGCTTTGTGAAACATCAAAGATAGACTTCCTAAGTACTGGGCATTTGTTGCTATTGTGAAATGTCATTCCCCAATATGATGCTGCTTATCTGCATCTTGAAAAGTAAAGGAAAAATCCTTAGGATGGGAAGAAATACCTTACTCCTCTGTATGTTCCAGTTTTTGGAGGCTGTTTTGAAGGAGGAGGCAGGAAAGTGTCAGAGTGGAATAAAGTCTGATATTGATTAATTCTTAGGATGCTCAATAGTCAGTAGGTTGAGGGAAACTTTAAACCATTTAGCTGAGAAACATCTGTGACCCTATTTCATAATTTTGACAGAAAGTCTTATTAGCAGAGGGAATAGAGCCACCTAGAACCAAAAATTCATGTGTTTTTCCCACTAGTTTTGTCCCTATCTGTGTGAGCCACTGAGGTAGATTTTTTCACAAACCATTCATGGGCTGGGAAACTTCAGCCTTCTTCAACAAAGTGTGCCTCCTCCTTCCTCCACCTTCTCCACCACCAATTCTCTCCTCTTTTTTGGAGAGGAACCTGCATTTTATACCCTGAGTTTCCACTCTTTGTGCTGTTCCTAAAGGGACAAGTTTCACTATAAAATTGAGGTCCTGTGAAATGGCTCCGTTTACTTCCCTAGAAGTTTGTTCTGTGTGTGTGTATGTATTTTTTTTTTTTCTTAGCATCTTCATACATTCTTCCATCTTGGCTAGGTTAAAGAGACATGATTAACATCAGGTTGCGGATAAGGAAACCATGGTTAAGAATGATTAATGACTTGTTTAAGATCATGGAATTTGTTGGTGGGTAAATTGTATTTAGAATTCAAGATTTTTTTTTTCTTTTCTTTTCTACATATTTTTGCTATAGGGCATAGACGCTCGCCAGAGAGACAGACAGACAGCGAGAAATCATCCCCTGTACAGATAACCATACTGCAGTCCCTTCTCCTCCATTCTGCTCTTGTGATCTTGGCCACACGCACACACATGTGAATGAGTTTTAAGCCAGATTTCATTTTTTTTTTTTTTTTTAAATTATTTTTGCCATAGGGGCCATGTGCTTGCTGGAGAGAGAAAGAGACAATGAGGGGAAAGTGAGAGATCACCCCCTAGGGAGATTGCCACACCGCATTCCCTTCTTCTCCTAGGATTTTGGATGCATACATGGCATGATTTTCAAACCACCAGGTCTGGGACTCAGACCACAGGTGGCCACATGAAAGTCCAGCACCTTAACCACCACACCATTGCTGGCCAAACCATCTCCCTTTTTTCTTACTCGTTAGTGTATATAGGCCTATGAAATCTTACCACATATGTAGATTTATGTAACCACCACCACAGTCCAGACACACAACTATTCTATCACCACAAAAAAACTCCTCCATGCTGTCCCTTTATAATTAGACTCTCACCCCAGTCCTAATCCTAGATCTGTTCTCCATTACTATAATTATGTCATTTTGAAGTGGTTATATAAATTAAATTCATATAGCATGTAATCTTTTGAGGTTTTTTTTTTTTTTCTTTCTATAGGGCACATGTACTCACTGGAGAGAGACAGGGGTAGGGACAGAGGGTTTAGGGAGATGAGAAATTACTCCTTGGGTGGATAGCCACACCATAATTCCTTCTCCATTCTCCTCCCAGGATTTTGAACTTGCATGTGCACCTGGCATGTTTTTCAAGCCACCGGGTTGGGACTCAAACTGCACAGTCAACATGTGGAATTCAACCACCTCAACCTCCACACTATCTGCTGGCCTGAAATCTTTTTAATATCGATATTTAATTTGATAATTGTTAGACTGAAAGAAAAGATGGTCGTAGAGGGATAGGATGGTATCAGAAGTATCTGATTTGCCTGTTAGAAGGCAGAAAGTAGGGCCAGTTGTGGCACGGTGGTTAAGATGGCTAGATTCTACGAGGCCGACTGCACAATTCAAGTTCTAAACCCAGCGGCTTGCATGTGCAAAATTTCAAAAGGAGAAATGGAGAAGGAAATTGCAGCATGGCCATTCCCCACGGCAGATGCTTTCTCACTTTCCCTCTCTGTCTTTATCCAGTGAGCACATGCACCCTCTGGCACATTTTTTAAAAAGTAAAACACACAGCATGCACATGTGTGCATGCCCAAAATGCCTGAGAAGAGAAATGCAGAAAGGTTTGTGACATGCCTGCCCCATGAGGGTGCTTTCTCACTTTCCTTCTCTTTCTTACACATACACCCTCTAGCAAACTTTAAAAACAAAAAAAGTAGAAAATAAAAACTTAAGCTGTTGACATTAATTCCGTCCAGTTTACTAAGTAAATGATTTTTTGTATCCCAGCTGTGGTAGTGCACGCTAGATGCTTGGATGCTTCTGTTTGGCAGGCTGAGACCACAGGAGAGGCCCAGTTCGATTTCCAGCCCACCCTAAAAAGCCAGTATAGTGGGTGCCTGTACTTCCAGCTGCTCGGAGGCTAAGGCAGGAGGAGGATGAGCTCACAGCCAGTATATGCAGCCTCTCAAGACCCTGTCTGAAAGAGCACTATCCATACACACAAAATGTCTTTTTGTGTTCGTGCCTTCTTTTCTTCTCAGGCGTGTTTGTTGTCCTGCAGGTGGTGTGGTGGTTAGGGGCACTGAGCTCCCATATGGCTGACTGTGGTTTGAGTCCTGGACGTGGTAGCTGGCTTCTTCACTCTCCCTTTCTCTCTCTGTCCCTCTCTGGAGATAAGAGTATGTGTGTGTATGTGTGTGTATGTGTGTGTGTTAAAATAAATTGAAATCGTTCTTTTAAAAAACAGTGTATATTGTCCTCAATATAATGCACAAAGGATTGATACCTTGGATCTACCTAGCCTTTTTGTTGTTGTTGTTACTGTTATTTTTCAGTTTGTTATAGGTCACATATATTCACCAGAGGGGACGGGGCAGAAAGTGAGAAAGCAAGCCACCAGGTCCAGGACTTGAACTGCAGTTGACCGTGTGGGAGTCCATCACCTAAACCACTGTGCCACCTACCAGCCCCCAGAAGTTTTCTTAAACCAAGTGCTCAGATATCTTTAGAACTAATGTCAACCTTCATGCTAATATTTATTTTCCTTTTTTCCCTAATAGCTGTCACTGAAGTGTAGAGCTCCTGAAGTCTCTCAATACATCTATCAGGTCTACGACAGCATTTTGAAAAACTAATAAACTGATCCAGAACCCTCCATTCACCTTGTGATTGGTGCAAGACAAGAACTCTTAACTGGAAGAAATTGTATTGCTGTGTAGAATCTGAACCCAAACACACTGAGGCCACCCACCAAGGTAGTGACTAGTCTAACCTGTGCTGACATTAGGGCACAACCCGTTGGATAGTTTTAGCTTCCTGTGAACATTTGTAACCACTGCTTCAGTTACTTCCCACCCCTTGCCACCTGTTGCTGCTGTCTGTCCTTACTGTGGGCTTCTCCATACTGTGCCAATGGCTGGCTTTTTCTACACCCTGTCTTGAGTGTAGTTTGGTATTTTGTAATCGAGAGCTCATTTCAAAAGCAGAAAAAGACAACAAATATTAAAGCAAGGAAGAGTGTCACTGAAACATAAACTGCACTTTATTGTTTTATACTTTTGTACATATCAGAAATTGAGGGAGTAGTATAATCACACAGTCCTAGAAGAAGAGACGCAGTTACCTCCCGCACCCTGGGGCAGGTAACTAAGGGGTTCCTTATCTATGGCAACCTCGTCTCTGGTGGTTTGGGTTCTTGCCTTGTTTTTCCTCTCCGAACTCCTTGTGCTTGGCCAAGCCTTCATGCTTCCCCTGCCCCGTATTATCATCTCACTTGATTGCCCCGTAATTGGGAATGGTGGTCTTCCTTTAATGGTTCAGGCCCAGGCAACATGGGGCCTGTCAGCACCAAAGCTGAGAACCTACTACATATCTTTCCCCTGGACTACCCCATCAATAACACTGACTAAGGAAATTCAGCAGAGACATGAACAGGAATCAAGATGCCCTCCCTGACCCCCTTCCCTCAGGTCCAAATTCAGATCTAAATTTGTAGAATTTTAGAGTTGAAACAAATTTTTAAGTAAAAACCTGTTGAGACCCATTTTTATACAAAGGAGAAAGACCAAAAGGCAAAAAAGGTGTTCTTGTTTAGGACCATGAGCCATTTTGGCAGCAGGGCTGAGGCTGGATCTCCTAAATCCCTGTCAGTGTTGTCTTCACTGCAGGGCTGTCTCGTTCTTTTCCTCAACCTTCTGCCCCTATGCCTGCGCAGTGGCTCTCACGTACTCCATTCTGATTGGGGTACCCCATTTACTGGCATCAGGTGGCAGCAGAATCTCTCTCAATTACTTGAAGGTAAATCCAGATGCCAGAATGATGGAGTAGGTAAGGTCTCCCGTATGCTCTGGGAGCTGCATTCCTAAGGCTAGCTGGTTGGGTGCAGAGAAGAAGTGAGCTTAGAGATGTCGCAGATCCTGCTTACCCCTTCAGCTCTCTGATCTGCTCTTTACTCACGTTACTCAGGTTCCAAGGCAAATTAAGATCATCCCAGAGGGTCAAGCTGCTCTTATCTCTCAAAAGACTGGATGATATGATGATTTGAGTATGAGTACCACCTTGGGTATGATTTGTCAAAGAGTAAATGCTTTGTGCCCAGAGCACCAGCCTTCTTGGCATTTGATCCGTGGCACTTGTTTCATTGCCTAGCACCCAGGATTCAAGGTCCGTGACCATGACTGGTCTTTTCAGAACCCTTGCTCAAATCAGAGGTACTTCAGGATCCAGAGGCCTCATGTGGGACCCAGATCCAACTCAGTGGACTCAGAGGCGGAATTGTGGAAAATGGGCAGAAACTATTCTGTCAGCCCCTTGTGTTGGAAACGACTCTGCTCCATACCAGTTGTAGTTTGGGGAGAGTGGGTCCCCCAAAGCAGTTTCATGAACCTTGAGAATCTCAAAGAATTACTGGAGTGTCCTTTGCTACCCCCCCCACAGGTGTGGAAATAGCACAGTACTGTGTGGGGATGGGGGTAGGTTGCTGATGTGTGGGGTGGAAAAGCAGGTTGATGAAGTTTCCCTGTTGGGCCTTTTTCATGGAGTCAGTTGGGTACAAGTAGTGAAGAAAGTTCATATTGCATACACAGTGTTCTCATCTCAGAGAAAACTATAGTTCCAGAAGGAAGAACACGTGTCAGGGCAAGCAGACAGAACACAATTTTTTGTCAGGATATTTCCTTCAACCCCTGAAACTAGGCTTTTCTAGCCTCCCCATCAGTGATGGAGAACAGCCACTGTTGTCAGTGGATCTGACCAAGCCAATCTGCAAACTCCCTGCTCCTCTGGCAGGCCTGGCCCGTTGCACTCCTGAGCAGAGCTGAGGAGGCATTCTCCTCATATAAAATTAACTATGCTGAAGAGACAAACCCATCCCTCCTCTACAGCTTTCCTTGGGCCCATCTCAGTGTGGTCCAACTGGGGAAGCGGGTGGAGATGGCTCTGCATCCCCCTCTGCCTAAGTGTGTCTTGAACATCAGCTGGCGTCATACAAAGGGCAAGGGAAGCAAACACACACCCAGCACTCTTGCTGGTCAGAGATTGCCTGAGTGTCTGTCCCCGCCCAAGCCTGTTCCGTGTGTCTGTGTTGTGAAATGTGGGACTCTGGAGAGAAATGGGGAGGGGGGAGGGGGACATGTTGCCCTAAGAATGTTTCTCTTTCTTTTGTTCTTTTGGGGATCTGTTCTTGGGGAGGGTGGGAATTGGGGGAAGCTTGATCTTGTGTCTTCGTCAATAAACTCTCATTTACACAAAGTGAAGTTTGTGGTTTGTAATTTGTTCCCAGAAATGACATCCAGGACAAAACAGCTGGCCAGGGGAGGGAAAGAGCATTAATAAGCCTGTATCAAAACATTTTTAACTGCCCCAGGCCTCCCAGCAATTCAGCCAGGTGAAATGAGATTGACTCAAGGAAGAACCATATGCCCTGTGAAGACTCCTGTTGACCGAGCCACGGCCACCACCACCACAGGCACCTCTGCAGTCAGGGAGTGCTCAGGCGAGAGAGTCTGCCTTCCTTGGCAGGCCCCTGCTGGAGCTCAGCACCCGGCAGATGCCCAGGGGTGCTAGCCAGAGCACCAGAGGCTTTTTTCTGACTTGTGGGAGGGGAGTCAGCCAGCAGGGGCCGGGCAGAGGAGCACAGTGGGGCTGCTCGCCCCTAAGTTTCCTGTAAGCCAGGCTGTTTCACTCATCTCTCAAGGTAGAAAAGCCTCTCAGACCTGGACACCAGGCCTTCCCATCCCCACACTGCTATAAAGCGGGCTTCCAAGTTCAAGTTTGATGACCTGCATTTGGATTGCAAGTGCCCATGACCCAGGTGGGTCAGGGCAGAGGACCCACTCATGGTCTAGAGCCAGGGGTCCAACTCCACGATGCTCTTGACCAAATTCCTGGACCTCCCTCACCACTAGAGTGCGTGTGCATAAGGTGCTTGGCACAGCCTTGGCATTCCGCAGGTGTTCAGAAACAGCAGCTGCCTTTATCACTCCCTACCCCGACACCATGAATGAATTGCCTTTGGCAGCTCAGAACTATTTGGTTGTCTGCAAGCTGCTGGACTGCCACTGCGTAATTCACTGCGATTCAGTCCCCGGACCCAGCAGCTTAAAACTCATGCAGGCCATGAATGCGTGTGTACCCAAGGTCCCAAGAAGAGAATGGAAGAGAAGGGATTGCAGCACGGCCATCCCCCCCAGGGGGTGATTTCTCATTTTCTGTCCCTCTGTCTTTGTCCCACGAGCACACGTGACACACCCCATAGGAAAAATCTCTTTTAAAAAAAAAAAGAAATAGCACTTGGGGAGTGGTAAGGTCA
Organism: Tupaia tana; assembly: GCA_026018925.1. Taxonomy (NCBI): domain Eukaryota; kingdom Metazoa; phylum Chordata; class Mammalia; order Scandentia; family Tupaiidae; genus Tupaia; species Tupaia tana. The sequence continues at coordinate 29,099,460 of JAKSZU010000011.1, read as the reverse complement.
GGGAGTTTTTTTGGTTTTGTTTTATCATTGGTTTTTGCTAGGGCAGGTGTACTTGCCAGAGGGCGGGAGAGAAAAATAAATCACTCCCCAGGGGGATGACCACACCACAATCCCTTTTGCATTCTCCCCTCTGGACTTTCGGACACACACACACACACACACACACACCCATGTTTTTCTTTTTTTTTTTTTTTCCCCACAGAGATTTTTTGCTATAGGGCACATTTGGTAGAGACAAAATAAGAAAACACCTCCCTGGGGGATAGCTACACCACAATGTCTTCTTCATTTTCCTCTTGGAATCTTGGGCATGCATGTACATGCGGCTAGCGTGAGTTTTGAGCTGCCAGGTCTTGGACTCCAACCACGGTTTATTATGGAAGTCCAGTGACGTAACCATTACGCCAGCTGGTTCCCCAGCATGTTTTTCAAGCTGCTGGGTCTGGGACTTTCTTTTCCTTCTTAAAATTATTTTTTATTTTATCATCATCTTTTTTTTTTTTTTTTTTTGGAGAGTTTTTTGCTATAGGGCACGTGCGCTCGCCAAAGACAGAGAGAGACAGAGAGACAGAGAGAAATCACTCCCCAGGAAGGATGGCCACTCTGCAATCCTTTCTCCTCCATTCTCCTCTCGGTATCTTGGGCATGCATGCACACGCGCCCAACATGAGTTTAAGCCACCAGGTCCAGGACTCGAACTGCGGTTGGCTACATGGGAGTTCAGTGACATAGCCATTATGCTAACTGCTGGTCCCATCTATCATCATTATTTTTAAATTTGCTACAGGGCATGCACTCTCACCATAGAGAGAGAGAGAATGAGAAAGTAAGTTGCCAGGTCCGGGACTCAAACCACAGTCAACCATGTGGGATTCCAGCACCTTGGCCACCATGCCATCTGCTATCCCGATCAAGACTCTTAACTGCACAGTCTTCCATGTGGGATCTTTGCCTCCATGCCACCTGCTGGCCGCAGAGTTGTCTTAATTGAGGTCTAAGGTCAAAGATAGAAAGAGGGGCCTTACCGAGAGCTAACTGAGGGTCACCAGTTAAAAATGTCAGTTTGGGGCCAGCAGATGATATGGTGGCTGGGGTACTGGACTCCCACGTGACTGCCTGCAGTTTGAGCCCCAGATCCGGAAGCTTGCCTTCTCAATCTTCTCAATTTCTTCTCTGTCTGGTCAAATATAATATATATATATATATATATATATATATATATATATATATATATAAGCAAACAATTCTTTTTTTTTTTTTTTTTTTTTTTTAAGAGAGAGATTTTTGCTATAGGGCACATGAGCTTGTCCAACAGACAGAAGGTGAGAAATCACTCCCCCTGGTGGGGGATGGCCACGCTGCAATCCCTTCTCCTTCATTCTCTCAGGATCTTGAGAACACACGCACATACACCCAGTGTGAGTTTCAAGCTGCTGGGTCCAGGACTTGAACCACAGTTGGCTATGTGGGAGCTATGTAACCATTACACTATCTGCTGATCCCAAAGCAAACAACTAAGAAAAAAAAAAAAAAAAGTCCATTTGGCATAGTGCTTAAAAAGCTGGACTCAGATGTTGTTGACTGTGGTTTGAGTTCTGGACCCAGCAGCTTGAAACTCATGCTGAGTGTGTGTGCACGTGTGCCCAAAATCCCAAGAGGAGAACGGAAGAGAAGGGATTGTGGAGTGACCATCCCTTCTGGGGAATGATTTCTTGCTTCTGTCTCTCTGTCTCTCCAACTAGCGTACATGCCCTATAGCAAAAATGTCTACAATATATATTTCTTTTTCTGGAGAGGTTTTTGCTATAGGGCGCGTGCGCTTGCCAGACAGACAGAGAGAGACAGAGAGATAGAAAGCGAGAAATCACCCCCTAGAGGAGACAGCCACACCTCAATCCCTTCTCCTCCATTCTCCTCTCGGGATCTTGGGCACGCATGCACACGCGCCCGGCGTGAGTTTAAGCCACCGGGTCTGGGACTCGAGCCGCGGTCGACTACGTGGGAGTCCAGCGACATAGCCATTACACTAACTGCTGGTCCCATGTAATATATAATTTTTGATAAGAGATGATTTTTAAAGTATATTTTTTAGGGACCAGCAGTTAGCGTAATGGCTATGTCGCTGGACTCCCACGTAGTCGACCGTGGTTCGAGTCCCGGACCCGATGACCAACTCACCCCGGACGCGTGTGTGTGCGTGGCCAAGATCCCGAGAGGAGAATGGAGGAGAAGGGATTGCGGCATGGCCATCCCCCCTGGGGGGTGATTTCTCGCTTTCTGTCTCTCTGTCTCTCTCTTTCTGGCCAGCGCACGCACCCTATAGCAAACAAAACAAAACAAAACAAAACAAACAAACAAAAAAAAACCTCTCCAAAAGAAAAAAGAATGTCAGTTTGGACAGAGAAAGTCCCGAGAGAGAGGCTCTCAACTCTTGGGTGAACGTTGCTATCACCTGGATAGCTTTTTTTTTTTTTTTTTTTTTTTTAAAGATTTATTTTTATTTATTTATTCATTCATTCCTTCATTTTAATTTGACCAGAGAGAGACACAGAGAGGGAGAGAGGAAAGTGAGAAAGGAAGCCCCCAGGTCCAGGACTTGAACCGTGGTCGGCCATGTGGGAGTGTCCAGCATCTTAACCACCACGCCACCTGCTGGTCCCCTCACCTGGATAGCTTTTCAAACGACTGATGGTTCTGTGCAACCGGTCTGGGGGAAGATTTTTTAATTCCCTCGATGTTTCTTATGTGTAGTCAGCTTTAAGAATTACTGCCTGAGAAAGAGGCTCACCCGCGTTTGCCTATTTCCTCCGCCACATTAATATGTGTGTTCTTACGGCAGTTGAAAAATAATAACACAGTTTTGTGCACACGATAGAAAAATAGTCACATACTTCTGTCCACACAATACCTGCTTACTCCCTTGCCTATCTCATGAATTCCACAATACCCTCGTTTTCAGGTGAGAGGTAGTGAACCATGTCTTCCGACTCCGTATGTGTGTCCTGGCTACTGAAGGCTCTGCGATGGGTCCTCCTGTCTCTGTGCTCACACGAATCCTTGATACCTCTAGACGCCCTGTATATTCAGGGCGCTCTGGCCCTGGACTTACACCTGAGGTCGCATTATCCTTTTCTGCCCCTAGAACAGCAACTAGGGAATACTGAAATCCCAGGTACGTCGTTCCTGCGGCCAGAGAACCGCTGAGGACTCCCGGGGCTGGGCCTTCCTACTCCCACCTAATGTATTAGTAGTGCTTTTTCTGATTTTGCTTGGACCCAGATTTCTTTTCCCTGCCACCCCCAGCTCCAAGAGGCAAGAGTCTGTTTATTTTAATACCTGGTATGGCACTTGGGAAAGATCACACCTCCCCCGTTGTTACCCATTTCCATCTCCTGAACACTAATCCTAGAATCCCAACCAGCCCCCAGATATGTTATTAGCAGCAAGGATGTTTCTTGAAAAGTTTCCGTGTTGGCTCCAAACTTGCCATCTCGGTTTCTCATTTAGCTTTTGCCCTGCCTTTCTGGGTGTTGCCAGTGAGGGGAAAGCGTATTTGGGGGTTGGTTACACCCAGAGTCCCAGAGAAGTCACTTTCAAGGACTTAATTTCCAGGAGTATTTTGAGACAAGACTGCCATCTCTAGGATCATTTCTTCTTTGGGCAGGGCCCCAACATAGGCTAAAAGAATTCCACTCACCCCATATCTCCCTCTGTGTAGGTGTTTAGAGGAGGATGTTCAAGTCTAGCCTCTGACTTTTTTTAGTTCACTCTCCCATATGGTCAGACTTCAGGATCTGGTCAAACAGCCCCTGAAGGCTCATTGGGGTCATCAGCTAAGGAGGAGTGAGGGCTGAGGGAGGCAGGTTCTGGCCCTTGTCCTTTCTATCCCACTTCATGTTTGGGCCTCAGATGCTGCAGGTGGGCTCAAGTGCCACCTCCCCCCCAGCCCCCCGGAGCCCGAGCCTGCCCCTCAGCCCTCAGGTGTCTTTAGCTAAACCAGAGCCACCAGAAACGCAAGAGTCTGGCACAAGGGCAGCACCTCTCCGATGTTGCACTGAGTTAAACCTAACAGTAAAAAAGAGTAAACAGGGCCCTAGGGTTTCTCTTCTTAGCCCAAAGTGGCTCTGGGTAAACCGAAACATACTTCTCTGTATCTTAAATTCAGGCAGATTTTTCCACTTGATGTGGATACTATTGCTGTTTTTTTTTTAAAATAGAAATTATGCTTTAAACGACTTACTGCTGAAGGCCAGTATGAAGCCCCATAATTAACCTGTGGCTTTGTGTTCCCCTGTATCTCTACGTTAAGCTTCAAGATGCCTGGTCCCAAGGTATGGGTGTGAGCATTGCGTGATTTCTCATTTCCAGTTCACTCTGGGCTGAAATTAAAGCAGAATGGAGGGCCACAGCCCAGGGGAGTAGACATAAAGTCCAGGATCCCTGGCAGGGTTAGGGTAAAAGATTTTAGACACAGTGGGGGGATATAGATAGTTGCCCTGAACGATTTAATCAAGTTAAGAAGCTCTCAGTGACCTATTGTGTTCTCACCAGGCTAGCTCAACTTGGTTTCTCCCCTCAAGAAGTGGCATTCCAGGGGGACCAGCAGTTAGCGTAATGACTAAGTTGCTGGACTCCCATGTAGTCGACCGCGGTTCGAGTCCCAGACCCGGTGGCTTAAACTCACGCCGGGCATGTGTGCGTGTGTGCCCAAGATCCTGAGAGGAGAATGGAGGAGAAGGGATTGCAGCGTGGCCATCCCCCCTGGGGGGTGATTTCTCACTTTCTGTCTCTCTGTCTCTCTCTGTCTTTCTGCCAAGCGTGCAGGAAAAACCTCTCCAAAAAAAAGAAAAAGAAAAAGAAAACAAAACAAAGAAGTGGCGTTCCAGGGAGGCCATCTATCCTTCTCAGCCCTACACTGGCTTCGAGCTCCTGTCCTGGTCTTTCTCATACCCCATCTCTGCCCTCTGGGAACCCACCTAGAATGAATGGAAATGCTTTCCTAGGGTGGCTATGTATCTCTAAAAAGGGCAAGAAAAAAGAAATAAAGGCCATACATGGAGGCAATGCATTGAGGACTTCACGTACCTTGGCTTATCTGTACCCTGTCAACAGCAGTGAGGGACAGCTAGCCACATCTCCGTTATAAATGAGAAAGAGCTTGGAGAGTTCAACTTATCTGCCTCCAGACACATAGCACATGGCAGGGTCAGGATTTAAGTCCAGATCGGACAGATTCTGAAGCCCAGGCTCATAACTACTCTACTCTCTATCTGGACAGAAAGATGAAGCTATTGGGAAGGCACTCAAAATGCAGAGCCCAAAGAGAGGAAACGGTTCTGTGAGGGAGCGTGGCAATAGAAAGTTGTAGCAGAGATGCAGGGGCCCACCGGGAAAACCACTGACCATGGCTCTCAGAGCCCCGTCCTCCTTCCCACCCTGGAAGCATCTGTACTGTAACCTGACCAGGTGTCACCCTGCTTCATAACCCTGCAGCGCCTTCCTGTCCAGCTCAGGGCTGCATCCGAGCTCCTTATCCTGGCAATTGGGGCCTCAGTGACCTTACCTTAACCTCTCAGCCTCTTTTTCTGACCATTTCCAGTCACCTGGGTTCCTGTCCAGTTAACAGACTGACTTCTGAAACCTCTGTAATTGCCCCTGACTTTTTTCCTGCAAGCTGTCTTCTACAGCCTCCCTCCACCCCGCCCCCACCTCGACTCCTCCATCTCCACTTTCTTAGGTCGTTTCCTTGAAAGGTGCCTTCTCTGCAGCCTTCACGACTCCTCTGACTTGGCCCCCCTCTTTGCCTCCCCCAGCACATTCACTTTACAGCGCTGCAGGGGTGTTTATGGACTTTGGCTCGCCCCACTCTGCTGTGAGCTCCATGGAACGCAGCAGCAGCTACCCAGCTAGTGACTCAATCTTCATAGTCCACGTTGGGCATTCAAGTAACTCGAGTTACTCAGCCTCTCTCAACCTCAGCTTTGTCATCTGTAAAATGGGGGAAGTGCATAGACTTGTGCAGACTGAATCCGAGGAGGCAGGCAAAGCTCAGAGCACGTTATCTGGCACAAAGCAACAGGTCTTCCAGAAGTTCATAGAAAATGTGTATTATAAAGAAAACAGAGGCATGAATTTCAAAACGTTTTGCACCAAGATAAATACATAAATTTCTAAGAACTTTCTGAATTCCCTTGTACATGTTAGCCATTGATGAAACAACGTCGGTGATGATTTAGAATAAATACATGTTGATTTTGCCCTCATTCCGGCAAATGCGGGTGTCTCCCAGTCTGGGGAGCGGGGGCACAGCAGTTTTAGAGGTCATGCACTGAGATCAGCTTTGCTTTGCCAGCCGGGTCTGCCCTTCACGGTCACAGGGTGAAAGTGACCATCCTTTGCTCAGCTCCGGGGCATTCGACGAGAAGAGCCTGGAGGTCTCTAGCGTGCAGTACAGGGCGCACCGTGGGCGTCCGCGCAGCAACGGACTCAGTGAACTGGGAGGGATCAGAGGACAAATCTCGGCAGGAGGGCACCTGGGGTGTGGGGAGAGGGGCGGGGGAGGGGCGTGTGAGCGCCGGTGTCGGAATGGAACAAAGGCTTCAGAGCCCTTTCCGGTTACTTTCTCCCACCGGCCCGGGTTAGAGCTACATTCTTGCAGGGAGAGTCTAGAGGAAGTGAAGGTCGAGGCTAGGAATTAAGGAAGAATCCGTCCGGGGCTGACAAGTGAATGTGTCAGGCTCAGGGACCCAGCGGAATGCCAGCTCGCACCCCCTCCCTCCTCCTCCTCCTCCTCCCTCCTTCCAGCGCGAGCGGGCGGCGCGCTCCGGAGGGAGAGCTGGGGCTGGAGGTTCCTACCCCCTCGGCGGCCCGCACCTGCCCCCCCGCGCCCGCCCCGAGCCCGCCCCGCCTGGGCAGCCGGGGGTGCCCCCACTTCTCTCCCCCCGGGCGGGGGAGCCGGGGGGCAGCGCCGGAGCCCGGGGGGAGCGCGGCCCCGCCGGCCGGCCGGCCAGGGCAGGGGGCAGCTAGCACGGCCCTGGGTAAGCGGCGGGAGGAGGGGAAGCGGGTGGGACCGGGGCTGGGCTGGGTCGCGCTGGTGGCGGGGAGCCAAGGACGGCCGGGGCAAGGGGCGTCCAGCGCGAGAAGGGAGGAGGGGGCTGGCGGACTGGCGGCGGGCTGGCTGGGAAGCGGCGCGGGGCTGCCACGTGAGAGCTAGAGCTGGGGGCGGGGGGTGGGGGTGCCTGCAGGGTGCTGGGGGCGGAGAGCGAGCCAGGCTTCTGCATCCCTCCCCCCAAACTCCTGTCATTCGGGTCATGGGGAACCCAGCATCCTTGGTTTACCCTCCTCCCAGCCCACGCGAACGTGGTGGGAACAAACCGGTGGACGTGTGACCTGGCCTTGGAGATTTGCAAAGCCCGGCCCTCAGTCTGGGGCAGTGACCCTGGGGTTCTGGAGGAGGTGGGGGCGGGGTCAGGAACCAGACTTTGGCCCCTGTGTGTCCCTGGTCTCTTGCTGGGCGCTGTCTGCAGACTCACTGCAGAGCCCAGGCCTTGGGGAGGGAGCACTCAGGGGCCTGGGCCCTGCTTCTGGGGATAGCCCCTTCCATGCCCACCTAGCCAGGGATGTGCGTTAATGAACGTCTAGACCAGAACCTCTCCCTGGGAGGAAAGAGGAGGCAACAATCACCCCTGAGTTGGGGACAGGGCCACACAGGCCTGGTGAGTTCCAGGATGCTGGCCCCATCCTAGGGGCCTTTCTTGCACACCCCATCCCTGGCTCCCCGACCGTGCCCCGCTTTCATTTCTCGGCTACTTCCCAGAAAAGACTGGTTTCTGTGCAGTGTGAGGTTCTGGAGAATCTGCAGATAGGATGCATCCCAGAAACCTCTAAGTTGCCACACCCGGAGAGAGGCTGGGACTCTTCTTCCACTCCTTGCCCTCTCTTCCTCCCCCAAGAATGCCCCCACCCCCACCTGCTTGTGCTGGTTATGTAATTAACCCAGCCAAGTCTCCTGCCCAGCTGCCAGTGTCCAGGGATGCCTAAGGGGCCTTGGGGCCTAAGGATGCATAGGGGTTAGGGATTCGTACTTCCCCTAGTTGGGAGCCCACAGAAGTGTCTAAACACCTGTTGGGGAAAGGACACTGCATGGGGCAGGAAGGAGATCAGGGCCTGGCCTTAGGTAACAACTCAGCTGGCTGGGAGGTCTTCACTTCCCTATGTCTCTGAGGCTTGGATTTTTTTTCCCTTTAATAAAATGGAAGGAATCTCTCGCATACACTATGTGAATGTGAGCCCATGCAACAGTGAATAGTAACTCCTGTTGGGATTTCTAGGAGATCCCACTGAGTGTAGAAAACCTTAGATGAATGAAGGACCCCAATACGTACCAGTGGTCACTATTTATTGAACACCTACTCTGTGCCAGGCACTGGGCTTTACATGCCTGACCTTACACCACCCTCTGAAAGTTTCTTGCCCAAGGTCATGCTTCAGGTGAATGGCAGGGCTGGCAAGCAAACGCTGGTGGTTCTCACTTGCAATCCTGCCTTTTATTGATTGTGCTGCATGGCAAACCCCATGGATTGGGTCTCTGAGCCAAGCCAGCTTGGGAGACATTCAGCTATGAATGTGCATGAGTGGAAAGAGCATGCATCCCCAGGAAAAACATGCATGCATGCTGAAAGGCATGGACCCAGCAAACCCACCTGTCCTGGACTCATTTAGCAGGCACTGGTGTCACCTTCCTAGCAACAGTCTCCAGACAGGAGGTCTCAGCAGGTACCAGCCTGCCTGGTCAGCATCCCCAGCGGGAGGAGGAAAATGTCTCTTTCTGGCTAAGAGGTTTACTTGGATGTTCTCAGAAGTAGGAGCCCTCGATCCCATTTTCACGTGTGCAGAACGTGACTCAGATGGGACAGGTGACTTGCCCACTGACCCCCAGCTAGGAAACGTCAGGGCTAGGATTTACACTTAAGCTCCTCAGTCACTGAAGCTGGGCAAGTAAAGAGCTAATGAATCCATGTCAAGGTCCCACCCCTCCCCAGCCCTTGACCCTAGGCACCCGCCAGGTAGAGCCACTGAACTTGATCCGGAGTACTGCAGCCTTGTAGAAAGGCATAGCAGCCACTCCCAGCTGTGTGCTGTGTGCTGTCGGCACACTTAGTCCTCAGCCTGCCCTCTCCCTCGGGAATCACAGTCCCTGTCCCTCGGGAGGATTGTACTAACCAGGGATAACCATGTGGGCATGCTGAAGTGTAAGTGCCCAGAGCCAAAATGATTATCTAGTGCCGTGGTTCTCCGCTGGAGGCATTGGGAGTGGGGGTGGGGTTTGGTCATTGCAGTCGATGCGGTGACTGGAAGCTGCCACTGGCTGTTCCAGCAAAATGCCCTGCAACAGGCATTTTGGGCAGTCTGCACGGTAAAGAACGCCAGCAGTGCTCCCACTGAGACACACGTGCCTCATCTTCCTCTTTCAGGGTGAGACAGAGACTCAGAGGAGTTGCTGTCTCGTCCTAGGCCCGTGAGCAAGCTACCAATTGAACCCAGTGCCAGTTCAATTCCAGTCTGCAGCTCTCCTTGGCTGTGGAGTCAGATTCGGTGAAAAAGGCTATGGTGCAAGTCAAGAAAGATACTCTGGTGGGATGGCAAGAAAAATGGTTTTGGATAGGTGGAGTTTGGGGTTTGGGAAAGGGAAGGCATTCCGCGTGGCAGTAGCAGCTCCAGCAGAGTCCCCGAGGTGAAAAGGACAGAATATGCCCAGGAACGAGCTGGTGCACTAAGCCCACCTCTTGTGCCCGCAGTCCAGGTGGAGGCAGCAGAGCGCCCAGGGCAAGCAGAGGCAGCAATGGTTGGTCCTGACGTCGGCTGAGCCCCCAGGCCCTGGAATATGCAGCCCGGGGGAGCCCCAGGCAGCGGCAAGGACGCGGTGGCGGAGTGGGGCGGGAGGCATGGTCTCCACCTACCGGGTGGCCGTGCTGGGGGCGCGAGGCGTGGGCAAAAGTGCCATCGTGCGCCAGTTCTTGTACAACGAGTTCAGCGAGGTCTGCGTGCCCACCACCGCCCGCCGCCTCTATCTGCCCGCTGTCGTCATGAACGGCCATGTGCACGACCTCCAGATCCTCGACTTTCCGCCCATCAGCGCCTTCCCTGTCAACACGCTGCAGGTAGGAGGGTTCTCTGGCTTTGGGGAAGTGGGGAAATCCAGGAGAGGCTGACTCCAACCTACTCCAGCTCTGGCGCTATTGCCAGGGTGCACCACTGGGTTTGAGAGCTCTGCACTGCACCTGGGGCCGCCCTGCTTAGAGCTGTCCCAGGAACCCGTTCATTTGTGTGCTAGTTTATTCAACAAATATTTGATGACCGCTGAATGTGTGCCAGGTCCTGAGGTGGACAGCAGGGCAGGACAGTGAACAGAACAGATAGGGAATTTGCTTTCAAGGAATTCCTAGTGCGATGAAAACAGACTGATAGGTGGCTACTGGATAGTGTGATATGTGTTGTGATTGGAGGAGATCCAGGGAGCTAGGGCAGCCTTTAAGGGGGTATCTAACCCACCCAGATGTGCTGAGGTAGGATGGGGCCACAGGAGGTGATGTCTCAAGTCAGTAGGTTGTAGGCAGGTAAGGGGCAGTAGAGAGGGCAGGAGACGCAGCTGCCTGTGAGTGTTCAGGGCTCTGCCTGTCACGGCCTCAGACCCTCACTCGCCTTTGTCTGCAGAAGCAACAGCACAATAGCGGGTCCTGGAAAAGGTGTGCTGTCGGAGACCTGGAGACCCCAGTCAGGTCTTTTGCCCAAAGGTTTCTTCTGATGTGATGCTCCACCCCCTGACCTCAGGACCTGCCTGCTGAATATCTTACTGAGGGTTTGGATTTAAATGCCACCAGTGCTCTCTCTTAGGGCGCTCCTTCCCCCAGCTAGCTGGGACCAGGCCCTTTTTCCTGCTGTCTGCCTGTGGCTTGAGGGCGAGTGGAGAGCAGGGGAAACTGAGCTCGAAGAACAGGACTGCTCACTGAAGGAAGCCTCTGACCACTGCACTGAGGTTTGCAGGGAGGAAGAGGCCCAGTGGTGGAGACCCAGAAGGCTGGGACAAGGCTTGGCCTGTTGTAACTGAGCAAATCCAGCGATCTCAGGCTGGGACTTGGGGCTGGCAGGAAGCTCAGTGCTGCTCACACTTAGAAACACCAGGCAGGAAGGCCTTGGCCCTACCTGCCAGAGACCTGTCTCTCCCATCTCAGGTGCCCGGAGTCAGCACCAAAGACAAAAGCCGGATCCACATATCTGCCCCAGAAGCTGAGGCTGAGCCAGTCAGGACAACAGTTTGTGGGGTCTGGGCCTAACAGTTGGCCTCTAAAATCGACTACAACACTAGCCTGAGTGGATGCTCAAAGCTTGCTGCAAGCCTGCACACTGAGCTTGGTTTATTTTTTTCTCATTTAGTTGCATATGTATTTTTTTTAGAGAAAAAAAACTTTGAAGAATTATTTTTTATTTAACTTTATTTATTTGAATTTGACCAGAGAGGGACAGACAGAGAGAGAGAGAAAGAAAGCGAGCCACCAGGTCTGGGACTCACACTGTGGTTGGCTCTGTGGGAGTCCAGCGCCCTTGTCCACCATACCACCTGCCACCTATGCATATGCATTTTTAATATAATTTCATTTTAACTTTGGAATAGGTAAGGACAATTTAAAAGTCCAAATTTTGACCCAGAGAAATCTGGGTCTTACCCCTTCCCACTTCACCCAATTCTTATCTCACTCTCTGTAACTACTCTCACTGATTTTTATTCTCACTTCTAGTGTTTCTTTACTCAGATAAAAAAATATATTCTTGGGGCAGGCAGGTAGCATGGTGGTTAAGGGCTCTGGGCTCCCACATGGCTAATTGTGGTTCGAGTCCTGGACCTGGTGGCTTGCTTTCTCACTTTCTCTTTCCCCGTCCCCCTCCCCACTCTCATTCTGACCAAATTAAAAATAAACCAAGTTAAATAAAATAATTATTTTTAAAGTGTATTCTTATTTATCCTCCTTACATAAAAACAAAACAAAGCAAAACCAAAAACCATAGTCTATATCTTTTTTTTGGGGGGGGGGGGAAGGGGGATTTTTGCTACAGGGAGTGTGCGCTCACCAAAGAGAGAGACAGAAAGAGAGAAATCATTCCCCAGGGGAGATGGCCACGCCGCATTCCCTTCTCCTCCGTTCTCCTCCTGGGATCTTGGGCAGGCACGCACATATACATGGTATGAATTTGAAGCCACCAGATCTGGAACTCAAACCATGGTTGGTCATGTGAAAGTCCAGCAAGGTAGCCACTACCCATCTGCTGGTCCTTGTACCTTGTTTTTTTTTTTTTTTTTTGTTTTGTTTTTTTTTTTTTAACGTAATATTATAACCTGAAGATTTCCCATATCAGTATCTCAATGACTTACTCATTTTTTTTTTTTCATGGCTACACTGAACCACTGAGAGGTACCATGGAGTCCCCTCTTACTGGATAAGTGTGTGGGTTCCAATCTTGTGCTGTTTCAAACAGGGCCACAGTGTATACCTTGTACCTAAGTCACTTTGTGGATAAGTAGGTATATCTGTGGGGCCCGATTCCTGGAAATGGCATTGCTGGATCAAAGTTATGGTGAATGCGTCTGGGGTTTGGAAGGTGCCTGCAGATTCCCATCTGTAGAAGTTACGTACATTGAGCACCTGTGAGCAGTGCATGAGAGCCTGTTTCCCTAAGCTGAGTATATTGTCATCAGAGCATATTGTCAAACTTTTGGACTTTTGACAGTCTGAGAGATGAAATATGATATTCTCAATGTAGTCTTTATTTGCATCTCTGATTATGAGTGAAGTTGAGCATCTTTTCATATGTCTAGGGGCTTTTGTGTCTCTTTTTCTGAGAAATATGAATGTTCTCTGAGCAGAGAAGTACTGAGAGGGGGCCCTACAAGCCCCAAAGGCCAAATATAAAGCCCGAGGATCCGGAAGACCACCATCTAAAAATAAAATCATACATTTTTCTCCAATGCCAGATGAGATCCAGCCCGAGAGTGGCATTTCCTGGGTCTGAACCTCAGTAGTTCCTTTCACAGCACCCTCCAGGGAAGGAAGCTGAGGTTAGAAGTGTATGCAACCCGCCAAAGGACTTACCAGCCATGGCATGCTGGACGCACCCGTGGCCGAGCCGCCCTTAGCCGCTGTTTCCCTGGAACTGGACTCGGTTTCCACTGTTCCTCTCTCTGGTCACAGCCCTGAGAGGGTCTTTACCATTGGAACCTGCACTGAACAAGCTGCAAAAGACACCTGAGCCGTCTTGCTTCCTCCCTTCAGTCAAGGGGCAAAGGGACAATTCAGCCAATCAGAAGCCGCCTTCCTTTCCCGTTTAGGAGCCCTCAGAGAGGAGTGGGTGGGAGGCAACTCAAGGTCCCCTTGAGGAGGCAGCATGCCCGGGGAGAGGTGGGGCTGTTACCCTCGAAAGCAGACAGTTGCTCCCTTCCCCAGCAGAGATCTTGAAGAGGGTGGGAGCTTGGCTTCCCTCCCACTTCCCACTGATCACCAGTCCTCCTGCGGGGAGAGGCAGGAACCGCATACACCTCAGGTCTCAGGCTCCGGGAGGTCACCGCATCCAACAGAATGCAGTCTTCGGTAGCCCAAGAGGAAGGCAGTCTGTGGTTTCCTACAGTTTTAGGTTTGTCCTCAGCATCCTCCCCCTGCACCAAAAATTAAAACCTCAGCACAAAGAAAAGATGCCACATCATCTCCCTGGGGAAATTCACTGCAGCATCTTCTAAGCCTTTGAGTTGGAAGTGCTATTCTGAAGTCAGACTTGACTCCACGACTGCCACCGAAGTCTCTTCCCTTTTATTCCTTCTTTGAGGTGCAGAGCCAGCTGGAGTCCTCCTTCGTGCTTAGTCCCTGCCCCAGCTCCGCTCTAGCTGGGAAAGGAGACATGCCTCCACCTTCCAGGCTTTTGTCTGGGGCCTTGACAAAGAAGGCCTGGATTCCCTTAGCCCTTAAAAGCCTGCTCCCCCAACTACTTCAGGGACCCCCTTCCTTCCACACGCTTGCTGCCTGCAACTGCTCTTGTGATTGCATCTGCTGGCACGTTAATTAGCTAATTAATCTCCGAGGGAACTTTCTCTTTAGCACACTCTGCCTTTCCAGGGGCCTGTTCATCTGGAGCAGCAGCCCCTCCCTGAGAAGTTGCCACCTTCAGGAAGTGCCATTTCCCTGGAGCTGCCCTGGGCCTTGCTCTACATCATTCTTAATCTTTTTTCTCTTTAGGCCTTCTGCCTCTTAACCCTGAGGGCAGAGTGGAGCACACAGAAGGGGCACAGCAGGTAGCAACTATAAGGGCAGGTTAGAGGTGGGAGTTGAATGGATCCCAGCTTGAGCAGGTGAGGGCAGGACCGTGGAGAGCTCACAGGCCTAGGTAATGGATTTACAGAGCATCAAGAGGCCCAACAGTACTGGGCACTGACTGGAGAGGAGGGAGTGTGCAAAAACAAGGCAGGCCTGGCTCTGGTCCACTCAGGAGTTCACAACTGACGTGAGCAGCTGGAAATAGAACAGCTTTAACCGAGGTATAATGAGAGGGTTGTTAGAACATGGGAGGTGGAGGAAGTAGTCCCCTGCGTGTAGGAAGAGTAGACAATCAGGAAGGCCTCTGGGAGGAGGAGGCACTTGAGTTGAGCTTTGGAAGACAAGATTTCAACAGGTCTAACAACTAACTCAGAGCTGGGCTCTTAGAGGCACTTACTCAATAGATGTACTTGTTGAACAAAGAACTGATGGATGAACACCCGGGTGGGTAGATGGATGGATGGATGAGGAGGCAAAATGCAACAAGGCAGAGCTAGCCTCCAAATGTGCACAAGACAGTGTGCAGTGGTCTTGGAGGTCAGATGGTCGGGCCTACCCTGTCCTGACTTACGGTGGGGAAGCTGCAGCACTGAGCTCGGCCGTCCTCCTTGGGCCTGGCCTCCTGGGGGCGGGTGGGTATGGAAGGCTGCAAGTGCAGTGGCAGGTGAGGGTGCTGTCCGTCTGGAGGGAGGTGGCTGGGAGCCAGGGGGACCCCATGGTTGCTCTGACCCTGGTACTGGCTGGGTTGTTGCAGGAGTGGGCAGATGCCTGCTGCAGGGGACTCCGGAGCGTCCACGCCTACATCCTGGTCTACGACATCTGCTGCTTTGACAGCTTTGAATACGTCAAGACCATCCGCCAGCAGATCCTGGAGACAAGGTGAGGGTGTAACACGACCTGGTGCCACCCGTGTGGACGCTGCCTTGTTAGCCAGTCCCTAAGGGGACAGTGGGAGGGCACAGATGAAGCGTATATACCCCCACATTCCCACACACACGCCCTGCTGGGCACATGCTCACCCAGTCAGCTGTCCCTGTTTCTGCTAATTCATTCTGGGACTGGGACTGTGGGGTGACTGGATTAGTAGTGACCAAGGGTAGGGACTGTGGGAACCAGATTGCCAGGGCCACTCAGCTGCATGACTTTAAGCCTGTCTTCATTTACCTGTTTGCTTGTCTGTAAAACGGGTACACTGATACCCCGATCTCTGAATTCAATCGACTTAGGTCAGCTGTGCTTAGAGAATACGTGGGGAACTTGAAAAAGTGTGTGGAAAAGTAAAGTACAAGTTTATATTGGCATAAAAAGATTGAAATCCATGCATACCGTTTCTCATATTCTGTATTTTCCATGAACTTTTGGAAGACCCCAGCCTAATGGCTCCAGGGCTTAGGGCTGTGCCTGGAACAGAAGGCGCGGTAGTTGCAGGCTGGCCCGGCCCAGCCTGCTGGTCTCACAGTCCAGCAATGAGGCTGGCAGACGAGTGGCTTTCTGCTTCCGTCACAGGGTGATTGGCACCTCGGAGACTCCCATCATCATCGTGGGCAACAAGCGGGACCTGCAGCGCGGACGTGTGATCCCGCGCTGGAACGTGTCGCACCTGGTGCGCAAGACCTGGAAGTGCGGCTACGTGGAGTGCTCAGCCAAGTACAACTGGCACATCCTGCTGCTCTTCAGCGAGCTGCTCAAGAGCGTCGGCTGCGCCCGCTGCAAGCACGTGCACGCCGCCTTGCGCTTCCAGGGCGCGTTGCGTCGCAACCGCTGCGCCATCATGTGACGCGGCGCCGGTCCCAGCCGCTGCGTCCCGCACTGGCCCCCACCGAGGGCAGGGCACAGCTGGGGGCAGCGGGATCGCGAGGCTGGAGCGAGAAGCGGGCCGGAATGGAACTCTAACGCCCCGGCCTGACGCGCCCCCCGCAGCCGTGCACCTCCCGGTGAGGCAGAGGGCGAGAGGGAGCCTCCCCGTAAC
Source organism: Tupaia tana (assembly GCA_026018925.1). Classification (NCBI taxonomy): domain Eukaryota; kingdom Metazoa; phylum Chordata; class Mammalia; order Scandentia; family Tupaiidae; genus Tupaia; species Tupaia tana. The sequence goes on along the minus strand of JAKSZU010000011.1, from coordinate 29,083,134 downwards.
TGCTCAGTCCCCCCCTTAGTCCCCCATTCGTCTTCCTGGGACAGCTGCCTTCAGGGCTGTAGTGAGTGCAGTACCCAGCCCGACCCAAAGGGGCGCTACAGCCTTTAGGGATTGGAGGTGGGCATGCGAAACAGTGGGTCGGGGTGGGGAGGTGCTGCCTTGGCCGGACCCCACCTGTATTCCTCCCAGTGTGTCTGTCTTTGCCCCGCGTCTTCCTTTTCCGTGTCTGTCTGCCCACGTGTCTGTGGGTCCTTAGCTGTCTTGGCCACTCTCGAATCTGCTCCTCGCCCCTAGCTCCGCTCACAGGGCTCTCATCCGTCTGTCCTCCTGTCGCAGATCCTGGCAGCTTCTTTGTGAGGTCAGGCCTTGTGACCTTCAGCACCACGGCGCAGGGCAGAGAGATGCGGGGGGGCCCAAGGACCACAATCAGGGGTCCCAGGGTTGAGGTCCCAGATCAGTCAGGGGGAGAAGGCTGAACTCTCCCACTTCCCGGGAGACCTCCCTGCCCAGCAGCCCCCAGAGACACAACAACCTACCTTCCAGCCTTAACTTGATGGTCCGTCCCTGCCGGGTGCCCCTCACCCTCTTCCTGACCCCAAGCCAAATCACCCCTTGGGTTAAAACTATTTTTTATTTTTATTTATTTATTTATTTATTGACGGTGTAGGGGAGGGAATCTCCCAGAGCATAGATTTGTTGCCATGAGGCCAAGTTCTGTCCTATTCTCTCCAGCACTGGGTGGTCCCCCACACTGGGGGAAGTGGAGTTCTGGGGGCTGGTGGTGGGCGGGGCGGTGCTAGGAGGGCTCAGGTTGTGTCGGTGAAGATCCTGCCTTCCTGTCCCACCCACTCTGTCTCCACAGACTCTGCCTGCATCAGATCTCAGATTACCCTGATTAATCTGGGGAAGAGCAGAGTGAAGAATTGTGGGGACCTCTGTGCTTAAGGGAGATATGCTGGCATCCCCACCATAGACAGAGGCCCTCAGATCTGATACTCCCAGGTCCCAACACCAGTTAGCCCTACACCCTAACTCACTTCACCCCATCTTTCCGGCTGCCTGGCTGGGTTTCTACCTCTCGTCACCGGAGCTGATCACTGTCCGTTTTGTACCGAATTAGAAATAACAATAATAATGAAGATCCTAGGAAGGGCCTGAGGGATTGCTGGGGGACTTGGAGGAAGGCCTAAGTGCCACACGTCCCAGCCACCCCCTTTGGCCAGAAGAAGTTCCTGAGGCTGAGCCCTCAGCCCTGGCCTGGTGGGAGGATGTCAAGGCCCCTTGTTAGGTAGGGGCAGATGCAACAACTTGGCCCCAGGCAGCTTAGCCAGCCGGGAGACCGAGACTCAGGTGGCCCAGCTTGGGGTGGAGAAGAGTCGGTGGGAAGGGTCTTGACTGGGGAGTCTGTCATGGAGATCCAGTCTGAGGGGGTGGAATCTGTGATTCTTCTGCCTCCCCAGTTGATTCCCATACCTTCCACCCACTGGGGGTAGCACAGCCCTATGGCCACTGCCCTGACCTTGGGCATCCAGTGTTCCTGGGTTCTAGTACCTGCTGTGCTGCATGACTTTGGGCAAGTGACCACCCTCTCTGAGCCTCCCTCTTAAAAAGAGGAGGTGGCTCCCCTTCCCCACACTTGAGTGGCAGGGAGGGTAAAGAAGAGGACCTGCCCCCTTTGTCCACTGCACCTCTGCCCCCTGGTTCACCAGGGCTGATGAGGTGAGGAGTGACAGCGTTCACATGCCCATCACCCCCAACTGAGGCACCTGAGGTGGGTGGGGACTTGGGCCTCTTGTAGCCCTCGGGGGAGCTGTTGGAATGTATCACCTGACGGGCCCCCTCAGCCCCTCCGCTTCACCCCAGGTATTGGATTTCAGGTCCCTGCACCCCTATTCTGAGTCTCTGTCCCCGCCCTCCCTCCCAGGGTTTCCCACCACAGGGTCTGGAAGAGTGTGATGCCCATTGAGCTGTTACCGGAAGTCAGATTAAAATTCAGGGAGTGTTTCCCTTGTTTCTGTACCACGGTGTGGCCTCCTGTTTCTCACTGTGGGAGGGAAGGGCCCCAAGGGTCCTGCCTGCTGAGTTGTGTGTGGAAGGAGGGTAAAGGTGTCCCAAGCCCAGCTAAACCAGGGGATCGAAGGGCAAGAGTGGTGGGGACTTATCTCCTCTCCACCTAGTCCCAAACCACCCAGCTAATTGAAACCTTCCAGAAGGGAAGCATAGTCTCCCCTGCTACTCTGAAATTCTCCCAGTGGGCTCACCCGCTGCGGTGTCTCATCCTTTCCACCCAAGGCTGACCCATTGCAGCCTCCAGGCACAAATTCCTGGATGTGGCTATGCTAGGGACACTTTTAGTCACCCTGCTTGACCCTGAGGGATCTCTAGCCCCAGGCCAGAGTAAAGCTCTGAAGTCTTTGGCGGAGTTAGCTGGCAGGAACCGGTGCAGAGGGGCGCCCCTGGTCCCTGTCCGTGGTACTGATCCGCCAGCCGTGTCCAGGAAGGGCAGGGCTGAGCCTCCCGCCCTCAGATCTGAGTGAGGAGAGAACGTCTCCTCCGGTGGAGAAGCTGCATGTCTCTACACCACCAGGGCCCTAGAGTGAGGGAGGGGCTCAAGGGCAGACCCACATGTGTTTAATAACAGGGCGGGTGGGCATGGCCAGGGACCAGAAGACAGGAGTTCAGGGAGCTGTTCCGCGGGAAGGCAGTAAAATTCCGGGTGGTTCCACCATCCCTGACCCAGCTCTGGCCTGGAGTGGGCGTGATGGGCTGCCCCTTCGCTCAGCAGAACAGACTGTGTCTGTATCTGTCCTCTGACCCTGTCCTGGCCAGGGCCCTGTATTGAAGTGAGGGGATGTTCCTTCTGTCCCTGCAACTGGGATCCAGTGGCTACATGGGCAACTTTTCTGCTCCCTTCCTCCCTCACACCCACAGCCCCTCAGACCCAGGTCTCCTCAGCGGGGAATGGGGTTTGATCCAGTTGCTCAGGTTTCAGGCCCTCCGAAGCCTGGGGGCTGCTCTCCGGTGGAATGGTGGGCTCCTTCTCCTTTTCCTTCTCCTTCTCACCTGCTGAGACTCCATTCACACAAGATGCCCCACCTCCCTTGCTGCCCCGCAGCCTGCTCCTGGAGGGCACACTGGCCGGACCCAGGCAGAGGTAGGCCTGTGGCTTGGGGATCCGTGAAGGCCGCTTCTCAGGCCTGTGGTCTCTCCGGGGCCGCATTCTGGGCCTCAGCTTCAGCTTGTAGATGGACGGGACCCTCTGGGGCTTGCGGAGTGTCCTCTTGCCCTTGCCCAGACGTGCCTTGGCTTTGTCACAACTGGGGTCAGAAGGCAGATGTGTGGGGGCCTCTGGGCTGGCCGATGTGGGTGGGCCCGAGCAGTCCTGCCCTCCTGGAGATGGGGCCTTGCTCATCCTGGGGCTCTTGGCCCTCGGGCTTGGCTTGGTCTTTGGCCCGCTCCCTCGGGCTCCCAGCTTTCCCTGCTGGCTTTCTGTGCCTGAGGCAACCGCTGGCTTAGAGGAGCCCACAGGGGTTGCCTTCCAGGCTCTCAGGTCTACCTTAAGGAGCGGGGGAGGGCCCTGAGCCAGTTCTTGGATGACTTTGTCATAAGGACCCCCAGGCTCAGGCCACCTGCCACCCAGGCTGGGGACATAGACTCCACTGCGAGGGATGACTCCAGACCCTGTGTCCTGAGAACGGGCATCCCCCACGTCCAGCAGCTTCATGTTGGCCAAGATCTCCTCTTCCAGGCTACAGGAGATTGCTTGCTCCTCGGTCCTGCCCAGGGACTGGGGAGTGTACCTTCCCTCCCGCTTCTGCAGGCCTGGGCCCCAGAGCTCTGCAGCCTCTCCTGGGACCTGGCCTCCCTGCCTCATTTTCACAGAGCAGTTCACATGTCTGGACCCAGCCAGGTCCCCGGTGACGGCCCTTATTGGGACGGGGCCTCTCCCCAGTTCTGTCGTGGCACTTGTCCTTACAGTACCTGGAAAGCTTCTTCCTGGTGTGGGGGTGCAGGCCAAGGACAGCCTGACTGGGATCTTGGTGAGTCCTTTAACAGGGGATGGAGACCGGACAGTTGCTGGCTCCCCGAGCTGGTGGAAAGCGCCCTCGGCCTCACCCTGGAGTGGCAACCTGGGGCCCAGGGGCTTGGCTGGGCTAGGGGGACGAGGCAGGGAAGATGGTCCTCTTGCTGGTGTCCCTTTGGTGGTGGCCTCGGGAGCTCGGAGTTTCTGGGGAGTGGGGATCCTGGTGTGGGTTTCCGGGGTGTCTGTCTGCTCAGGGACCCAGGATATAGGAGTCCTTCCCCTGGGGCGTTCAGGGGAGCTTCTGCTCTCTCTCTTCCCTGACAAGATACACTGTGGCTCTTGGCCCCTATAGGTGGGCGAGGGTTGAGGGCTGGGTGGGCTGTCCCCAGCTGGCAGCTGCCTCCGGAGTGATGTGAGTGACCTCTCCTGGGACCTGAAAGGGAAAATTAGAGGCTGGAAAGGGAGACTCATAGGGCTGCAGGGCCACTAGTTCAGTCCCCAGCTCAGGGACAGGGTGGCCTTTCCCCAGCCAGAGCACCTAGGGGCCTGGGCTTCCTGCTGAATGAGATGCGTGCTTGCTCCCCTCCAGGTCTGCATGAAGGTGGGAACTGTGTAAATCTATCCTCCCTTGCTCCCTGGGTAGCAGATAGAAGACCTGGCCCAGGTCTGGGGTGACTTCAAGATCCTTCAAGGGGGAACCAGCAGTTAGCGTAATGGCTATGTCGCTAGACTCCCACGTAGTCGACCGTGGTTCGCGTCTCGGACCCTGTGGCTTACAACTCACGCCGGGCGCGTGTGCGTGCGTGCCCAAGATCCTGAGAGGAGAATGGAGGGGAAGGGATTGCGGCGTGACCATCCCCCCTGGGGGGTGATTTCTCGCTTTCTGTCTCTATGTCTCTCTCTGTCTGTCTGGCGAGCGCACACGCCCTATAGCGAAAAACCTCTCAAAAAAAAAAAAAAGATTCTTCAAGGGATGATCCCAGACACAAAGCTGGACCAACAGGGTCACCAGGCTTGCAGGGGAGCTCTTAGTCTATTCTCTACCAGGAAACTGCCGAAGGCCTTGGGTCAGTCTGCTCCCTTTCTGAGCCTCAGACTCCTCGTCTGTGAAGTGGGAAGATATGAAGTAACCAGACGACCCAAAGGTGCTATGTGCTTGTTTGGTTCAAAACACCTGAGGCCTCGCTGGGGTGGGGCACGACTGAGGACCTGCCCCCTTATCTTGGGGTGTGGTGGCCTCTGAGAATGTGGGCTCCAGAGAAGAATGAGGCCCATCCCCTTCCCTCCCCTGTACCTCAGGAATGGTGCCATCTCTCTGAGGGCCCCTGCCCCTGCTCCCCGTTCTCTGCAGGGTCTGGGGGAGGAAGGAGTGGGGGGCCTCAGCCTTCGGCCTGAAGAAGTGTATGTTTTCCAGTCCACGGGGGGCAGCGGGCTCTGGGAGCGGCTGATGGTCATCGTAGGCTGGGGCTGCAAGGGTCCGTCTTGCACCCTCACTTCATGCTGCACCGGAGGGGCTGCGGGCTTCAGGAAGCTGCCTGGTTTGTGCGCTACCCACATAGCCCCCGAGAAAGGAAAGGTTCAGTTCCTGCCAGTGGGACCCTTTGTTCCCCTCCCCAGCTGTCCCATGCCCCACATCCCACATTAAGTACAATGGCCCTACAATGACAACACCAGTTTCCTTATATCAGGGGCATAGGGGACACGTCTGGCCAGAGGGCCCAGCCAGGGGAATTGTTTAAAGCTGCATTTATATTTTAGGTCCACAACTTTCCATATACTTATTTGGGGTGGTTTGAGGTGCTGATGGAGGTGATGGAAAGACTACACACAAGCCCTGATTGGGGCCATCACTCAGCCAGACCCAAGCTCTGCTCAGATGCACCCTGACCAAATGCTGATTTTGCGAGTATTCCGCACCACCTTGTGGCTATAATCAGTACTGCACTGTGACCGCCCACCTGTCTTGCTTCATCTGCCCAGTACCCTTCCCACCTTTTGCCCCTGGGAATCACACCTATCTCCCCCCCTCTACTTCCAACCTGCTGACCCAGAGCTCTCCAACCAGCACCACAGGGAGGGGACTCTCAGGGGACTCACAGAGGGACGTGCACCGGCAGGGATCATGCTTGTCCAGATAGTGGCCGAGCGTGTCCCAGCCGCCCCCCACACGCACCATCACGTGACTCCGGAGGATCTGAGGGGGCAAGGGTTAAGTTGAGAACAGGGCAGAGGGTGTGTCCTCTTCCTGCACCGACTTGCAATCTTTCAGCATGCACTCAGGGAGACTCCCGTTCATGTGCTCATGCACACGCAGATACGCCCTTATACACACTAGTTTGCAGCCCGAGTCTCCTCCGTGACAGGCATCAGGTAACACATATTGAGGGTAGGGGCCTGGGCTGTTGAACAGGGAGCTGCTCTTCAACTGGGCAAAGGATCTCACCGGCCCGGGAGCACTCCCTCCTCTGCCCTCGCTGGAGGGGTTTGCACCTCCATGTGCTAGTATCTGAAATGGGGCCCTGTGACCTCTGGCTTGGCCTCTGCGGTGGTGTTTACGAAAGAGCCAGTGGGAGTCTCAGCCCCATTCTACTCTGGGGCAGGTCATGTAGTCTCATCAGGCTTTAATTTTCTTCATTAAAAAGTGGGGTCACCATTCTTTTCCCCTCCTTATTTTCCAGGGTTATTTCCTTAGAGGCTGGCTCTGTTCTCAGGTGTGGTAGGCGTCCAGGGAAAGACTTGGCCATGCCCCTAGCTGCTGGCCACACCCCTGGCAAGAGACCATTTCTGGCAAGGCACAGCGGAGTATTGGGGTGGGGGAGAGGGAGAGACGCTGCAGGCCTGTACAACTCTCCCTGCAGAATTGGCAGAGCCAGACATGTGACTATGGGGTGCACGGGGCTGCAGCCATGTGCTGAATAGAAACTCACGGTCACAGGCCCCTTCTCTGAGCCTGACAGTGGAGTGTAATGGAATGGAAAGGACCCTCCTCCACTCTTCTCCATACCCCACTCCTGCTTGGGATGCCCTCTAGGCTAAGCTAAGGTGAGGTGATAGAGGCAGTGGTTTGGCTGCCCTGATGGGAAGAAGGGATAGGCTTGCCAACCCAGCCCGGAATCACCTGGAGTTCTCTGAGAGGAGACTGCCAAGGCCTGATGGCTCAGAGTGAATGATGGCTCCTGTCCCTGACCTCAGGCCTGGGCAATGTCCTATAGAAGGAAACCCTATTTTGCTGGCTCCAACTTACCCGGATGAAGATGAGGGTGCTGGAGTCCCCCACTCGGTACTTCCCCTCTGACACCTTGACCATGGAGAACTGCACGGGGCACCTGCAGTGGCTCACAAGGCTCTGCACCTATGGGTGGTGGACAGTGAACTCAGCCCTCCCCCTGCCCAGGTGCCCAATCCCTGCCCCATGCTAAATGGGTCCAGCTAAATGGGGAGCCTGTCTGTCCCCAGAGCCGCCCCCAAAGTTTCCACTGAGGCTAGGGCTGGGGAGTAGAGAAGAGTTTAAATGACCCAGCAATAATAGGGCTGGAGCAGTCACTTATGGTCCAGTGTCCTGAGGCCATAGAGTGTGCTGGCTAAGCAGGTCAGTGTGGGGCCTGCCAGAATCCTACACCCACTGCACCACAGACCTTAGTTACAACGCTCCATGAGTTCCATTCCCCAGGACAGACATGGGCTTAGTCATAAGCAGCCAGCTACCGCCTGGCACTTCCTGCCAGCTGTTCCTTTAATACTCTCTGCAGTCACAGAAGGTAAGTGCAGTTCAGTCCCCATGGTAGGGATAAGGGGACCCAGGCAGAGAGAGGTTAAACAAGTTCCCCAAAGTCGCACAGCTGCAAATACCTGGACAAAGGTGTGAGGGATGCCTGTTTGTTTGTTTGCCATAGGGCACATGCACACATCAGAAGAGAGACAGTAGAAAGGAAAGTGAGAAATCATCCCCTGGGGTGATGGCCGGCCTCAATCCCTTCTCCTCCAACAATCTCTTCTCCATTCTCCTCTAGGGATTTTGAGCATGCACACACGTGCCTGGCAGGATTTATCAAGCTGCCCATCTGGGGAAAAGACTATGGTTGACCACGTGGGAGTCTAGCACCTTAACCACCAAGCTACCTGAGGCTTGTGTCTTAAAAAGGCCGGGACTCTGCCCCGCGTGCAGTGGCCGGGGCCTGCCCCGCGTGCCGTGGCCGGGGCCCTGTCCCGCGTGCCGTGGCCGGGGTCTGCCCCCGTGTGCCGTGGCCGGGGTCTGCCCCGCGTGCCGTGGCCGGGGTCTGCCCCCGCGTGCCGTGGCCGGGTTCTGCCCCGCGTGCCCCAACCGCTGATGGCCGTCTCTGCTTTCCTGAGCCGCGTTCCTGAAACTGTGTTCACCTTCATTTGCGGGGCTGCACGAGACCCACCCTTGGTCCAGCCCTGAGTGCAGTCTACATTTCCTATTGTTGGGAACTTTATGATCTGATAATTGGAAAAAAAATCATGTTTATCATAAAACATAGTTAGAATAATAATAATAATGATTGGGGGAAACATAGGAAAGATATTGAATGTTGAAGCGGGGAGATTAATGTCTCTGTACTGACTGACATGCATGGCATTCCCTTTTGAAAAAGCAATGTAATACACTGTAAAGTTATATGTAATTCAATGTAATAAAAAAATAGATAGTAAAAAAAAAAAAAGAAGAAAAAAAAAAAAAAGGCCCAGCAGGGAGCTGGCAGGTGGCATGGTGGAGAAGGTGCTGGACTCCCACATGGCTGACAACAGTTTGAGTCCTGGACCTGGTGGCTTGCTTTCTCACTTTCCCTTTCTCTCTTTGTGTTTCTTTCTCTGGTCAAATTTTAAAAATAATAACATATAAAATGAAATAATTCTTTAAGGAAAAAAAAAAAAAAGGCCAGCAGGTGGCACGGTGGTTTAAGGTGTTGGACCACCAATGATCAACTGCAGTTTGATCCCTGGACCAGTGATTGGCTTGCTTTCTCTCATTCTCTCTGTCACTCTGGTGAGCGCATGTGCCCTATAGTAAAATTTTTTAAAAGAATGATTTTATTTAACTTTATTATTATTTTAAAAATATTTCCAGAGAGAGAGACAGAAAGAGAGGAGAGACACAATGAGAAAGCAAGCCTCCAGGTCCGGACTGGGACCACAGCCAGCCATGTGGGAGTCCAGCGCCCTTAACCACCATGCCACCTGCCGGCTCCTCTAGTAAATTTTAAATGTATAATAATAATAAATAGAATTAAATAATTTTAAACAAAACCGTTTCTCCCGGCAGTTGACTGAGAGGTGTAGAGAGCTTGGTTGGTAATAAAAGCTTAACAAGCAGCTCAGCCATTACTACTCGTCGTTCAAGGTTGAGGCTCAGAGTGCACACACTTGCGCAAAGCCACAGTGAGTAAGTGTCAGGTGGAGACCGGAGCTGAAGGAGGGAGGAGGCCGGGGGGCGGGGCCAAGAAAGGGGCTGAGTGCAGAGCCGCTCACCATCTGGTCCAGGTTGCGGAAGTGGCAGGGCCGGCGCGTGGGGGGCACGGGCGGCGGGGGGTCCGGCCGGGGCAGGGCAAGCTCTTGCCGCAGCTCCTCGTCTATCTCTTCCTCCAGCTGCACGAGGGTGGGCGCCGCCACGCCGAAGCGCCAGGCCCGGCGGCCCAGCTCCAGCAAGCACAGCACCACGTTTTTCACGTTCTTGCGCAGCACCAAGTCCTCGGTCTCGAACATCAGCACTTCTGGGGGTGTGGGGGGTTGCGGGGTTGCTTTGGGAGGGGAAGGCAGTAAACCCCTTGCTGACCTCCGGAACCCTGGGGCTATTCCGGGAGGGAAGTGGCAAACTGGAAAGGTGGTTTGGGGCTCAGAATCTTGGGGTCCCGTATGGACAGAGTTGTTTAGATGCTGGGGACAGACAAAGAGGCCCATCTCACCGAAGGACTGGGGTGCAAAGAGACACAGCAAAGACGATGACCCTGGAGCCCGGCTGAAGGCCGTGGGGAGGGAAGGGTTAACTCTACTTTCCCCTCTCCCCACTCAGATCCCGGATGGTCCAGGAGCAGACTGGGTGTTCAGCTTCCCCCCCATGCCTCTCTCTTCCATTCTTCACCTGGCATCTCCAACTCCACCCTGGCCCAGGTACACCAGGCAAGGTTGCAGACTTCAGAGCCAAACCCTGAGGTTGCAGTCCCGACTCTCCCACCTACTCTGTGACCTTGGGCTAGTTCCAGAGCCTCAGTTTCCTCTTCTGTAAAGTGGGGATGTAGACTGTTTCATGGGGTTGATGTGAAGATTGGCAAATAATTAAGCATTTGCCAATGAAAGCTCCCGGGAAGTGCTCCCTAAAGCACTAGCTTCTATTACTGCCTCGTCCCACCAGCTGGTAAACCCAGCCTGCCCTTCCTCACTCCACTGCCTTTGACCTGAAGCATGGCACAACAGCCATCCTGATCCTGTTCCTGGATCCATGGCCAAAGAGATGAGAGACCCTGACATGTCACTCCCCCGAGTCCTGCAAGCCCCAGCATGACTTGTCTCCTCCCTAACATCCCTGCCTGCCTTCTCCCGAGTTTTCTCCCCACTCTGACCTGGTGCTTTTGCCACCCTCGGTTTCTCTCAGTCATCCAAACACAGCTTTTCTGTGCCTCTGCCCCAGTCTAGAATCACATGCCTCCAGGCTTCTGTAATGCTCATTTCTCAAGGTGGAGTCCAAGTCTCCTTTCTCTCCTGGGGTTCGTGGCCTCACTTCCATTTCATCAGGTGGCTAGTTCATCCTCTGGCTCACCAGTGTGTATGAAGGGTTTCAAAGAGCTTGTAGGAAAATGGAATGAAAGTACAAGTTTTGGGGGGCCAGTAGGTGGAGGTTAAGACACTGGACCCCACATAGCCAGCTATGTGATTCACGTCCCGGACCCCCAGCTTGAAAATCATGCCGAGCACATGTGTATGCATGCCCCAAATCCCAAGAGGAGAATGGAGGAGAAGGGGTTGTTGTGTGGCCAACCCCCAGGGTGGAGAGTGATTTTTCACTCCCCTCCCCCTCACCATCTCTGGTGAGTGCATGTGTGCCATAGCAAAAACTTTTTTAAAAATTACAAGTTTAGGGACCAGCAGTTAGCGTAATGGCTATGTCGCTGGACTCCCATGTAGTCCGACCGTGGTTCACGTCCCGGACCTGGTGGCTTAAAACTCACGCCGGGCGCATGTGTGTGCGTGTCCAAGATCCCGAGAGGAGAATGGAGGAGAAGGGATTGCGGCGTGGCCATCCCATCCCCCCTGGGGGGTGATTTCTCGCTTTCTGTCTCTCTGTCTCTCTCTGTCTGTCTGGCAAGCGCATGTGTCCTATAGCAAAAAAAAAAAAAAAAAAAAAAAAAAAACCCTCTTAAAAAAATTACAAGTTTATTTTGGCAGGAGCAAAAAATTTTTTGAAATCCATGAATGGCTTTTCCATAATATGCATTTTCCATGAACTTTTCAAAGACTGCCTCATATACTTCTAGCTATGCATTCATCGCTGGGGCCGTAATTTACATACTGACTCATTCATCTGTCTCGCTAGACCGTGAATTCCTCAGACACTGAGTCTCATCCCTCTCAATCCTTGGTGCCCAACACAATGCTCAACACAAAAGAGGTACTCGATATGTTTGTGGAGTGAATTGTCTATAAACATGTATCGATCGTCAACACATGTATTTGTGGAGCATTTACTGTGAGATGGGGAAACTGAGGTATGAAAAGACATGAGCTGGTCCGAGGTAAGTCTAGAAGGCCCGGATCTAGCATGGATCGCAAAGCGTGAATGGATGCCTACAAGGGAAGGGTCTGGGATAGAGCAGGGCCCTCGTGGTTACCTTGGATGCCCATCTCGTGGCGACACCACTGGATGAAGTTGGAGACGTTGTCCCTGGCCTGGAAAGTACCCGGCTGAGCAGCCCCATTGCAGAAAACTCCAGCCCGGGGCACAAGAATCCTTTGGGCTTGAGCAGGTGCCTCAGCCAGGAAGGCCAAGGCGGCCTCGGTGACAGCGTTGGCATGCCGGCACAGCACCAGGCCCGTCTCCAGCACCTGCAGGAAGTTGTCTGCATCAATGTCCAGCCCGTAGAGATCTCGAAGCCACTCTGCCAGGTCTTCCTTCATGGCCTCCAGGTACTGCTTGCTGGACTTGAAGGGCCGGATGCTGCGCACAGGAGTCCCCAGGGACCTAGGCCTCCTGTGTCCCCTGGGCTGGGACATGGCTGACACCCGCTCTCTCCCACTGCTGCCTCTTTGCTCCCTCCACCTGCCTGGTCTTGGCCCGTTCTTCCTGATCCAGGAGTTCCCTTTCTACTCTCCCAGAGCCCAGGACTCCAGCTTCAGTCTCTAGGCCCGCCCAGGCCTCTACCCTGCCACATTCCTTACTCCCTGCCAGTTCCCTGCTTGGCGGCCCTGCAGCGACCTCACTCTCTGGCTGCCCAGTCCACTCAGAGTTCACCTCCCAGGATGAGTGGGGGTGAGGACGCTCCTCTCCTCTATTTCCTGGGGATGGACAGGTCAAGCTGCTGCCTCCCACCCTCCACCAGCCGGCCTGCCTGCCTGCCTGCCTGCGCTGGGCCCGCAGGCTGTCAGCCTCTGCTTTCCTCCCCTCTCCTTGGAGACAGAGGCTGCTACAAACACTCCTTGTTAACCCTTCCTGGCAGGGCACTGCCTCGCAGAGCCAGCCCTGGAGCGAAGGTGGGGACGCTGGGCTGGGCTGCCTGGAGTAGAGGGCTTCTGGGGAGTGGGGCAGGGGCGGGAGTGGGGTGCCATGCCCCTTGCTGTTCAGAGTGCTGGAGGATAGGGATGAAAGGAACACCACAGAAGAGTCCAACAGCGTGACGTTACCTCCGAGTCCCTGTGTGGCCGTCACTAGCTACCTATTCTCTCTGTGCCTGTGTCTCAGCTGTAGAATGGGAATAATGCCAACCCCTCTGAGCTGTCACAAGGGATGAAAGAATGTGTGTGAGAGTAGCAGACCGTCGGGAAGCGTACCCACAGGTCCGGGTGGGCCCAGCTCCCGGTGACTCTCACAGCTGCCCTTTCAGTGTACCCTGCTCCCCACTTCCTCTGGACAACCTCCATCCCCTCTAACCGTGTGGTTCTTCAAGAGCAAGCTGTGATCAGAGTACCTCACCCCATGGCCACACCGATGCGTTCATTTCGCAAATGTTTTCTGAGCACCTACTAGGTGCTTGAGGATGTAGCAGTAAACAAACCAGGTCCCTGACTTCATGGAGGCTACTTACACAATACTGAGGGGTGGGTGAAAGATACGCAAATAAATCTATAGCAGGTCAGGTGGTGATAAATTTCAGGGAGAAAATAAAGGAGCGAAAGAGACCAGCATGTGTGTGGACTTTTGCCTGAGGGGGTCAGAGAAGGCCTCGCTCACGTGAGCTCTGCAGGCATCTGGAGAGGAGTGCTGAGCGGAGGCGACAGCCAGAGGTGGGAGCTGCATGGCATATCCCAAGAGCTGCAGAGAGAAAGGGTCTGAGGCCGACAGGATACGGGCTCCCAGATCCTGCAGAGCCTTCGAGGTGACTCTAAAGACTTGGCTTTTTCTCTGAGTAAATGAAAAAGGCACTGGGGTGTCTGGGGCAGAGAAAGGACACGCTCTGATTCCAGCTGCTGTGTGGGGACTCCAGGGTGGAACCCGGGGAGCAGGTGGGTTACTACAGTCAGCCAAGGCAGAGCAGCGGAGGGTTAAACCAGGTGGTGCCGACGGAGGTGATGATAAGAGGCCACATTCTCTTACAGCTCTTGAAGAGTTCCTGAGATTGGTCCAGACACAGTTTCTCAGCTTTGGCACTTTGGACTTTTAAGGCCAGATAATTGTTCATTGTGGAAGGGCACTCACACCCCACTGTAACAACCAAACGTGTCTTTAGACATTGCTGAGTGTCGTGTGTGTGTGTGGTGGTGGTGGGGTATCCTGTTTTTCCCACCCACTGAGAGCCACCCATCTAGGAGGTGAGCCTGTGACTCAAGCTAGTCCAAACAGAGCCCCTCTCTAGGCTTTTTGAATTGGGGCTCTAGGGGCGGCTACCTCTCCCAATCAGAAGCTTAGGATTTTAGGGACGCGATTCTGGAGCCCTGCCCCATCACACGGAGAAAAGCCCTGTCTGCAACAGGCAGGAAGAAGCTGCACACGAACAGCAGAGCTGGGAGGGGCAAGGACCCCGAGGATGCAGGAACTCTCGGTTCTACTGTCTTCAGGCCAGCCATGTTAGGGGCAGGCCAGGCTGTTACCTATAACCACAGAACCCCCAACACAGTGACTCTCATGAGAGGAAAGTTTCTTTCTTTCTCTCCAAGGTAGAAAAAGTAACCCAAAGTAGGCTGGAGGCTCTGCCCATGAGGCACTCCAGGGATCTGGGTTCTTTCTGTCTTCTTGCTCCCTTAGGCTGTTGTCAGTGCTGGCTTCCCAAGACTTTGTGCTCTGGCAGTTTGTAGGAGTGGCGAACAGAGAGAGACTCAACCAGTTTCCTTTTTTTTTTCTTTTTTGCTTTAGGGTGTGAGTACTCACTAGAGAAACAGAGACAGAGGGACAGAAAGTGAGGGATCACCCCCTATTGGGGGTAGCCATGACACAGTCTCTTCTCCTCCACTCTCCTCTTGGGATTTTGGGCATGTATGCACATGTGCCAGGTGTGAGTTTTAAGCCACAAAGTCTGGGACTGAAACTGTGGTTGACCACATGGGTGGTCCAGTGCGTCAACCAACATCCACCTGCTGGCCCCTCAGCTTCCTTTTCCATGAGGTGATGTGGAAGTTACACACATCACTTCTGCTCACACATGTTTGGCCAAAGTCTAGTCATTTGGCCACACGTAGCTGCAAGGGAGGCTGGCACGTGAGCATTCCAGTTGGTGGTTATAGGCCTGTGAGTGTCCAGTATGATTCAGTTGTGAAAGGAGCACAGGAGAGCAGAGACAGGGGACACTTAGTCCCACATGGATTGCCCTTCTCAGACTTGACTTTGCAGTTCTTATGAGAGGTCAGATAAATAAATACTATAGGCTTTTGAGGGCCATATATTATCTGTGTCACATTTTATTCTTTTTTTTTAATAGCTTTTAAAAAATATATGAACCATTCTTGGGACCAGCAGTTGGCGTAATGGCTATGTCACTGGACTCCCATGTAGTCGACCATGGTTCGAGTCCCGGACCTGGTGGCTTAAACTCACACTGGGCATGTGTGCATGCATGCCCAAGATCCCAAGAGGAGAATGGAAGAGAAGGGACTGCAGTGTGGCCATCCCCGCTGGAGGGTGATTTCTCACTTTCTATCTCTCTGTCTCTCTGTGTCTTTCTGGCAAGCACATGCACCCTATAGCAAAGCCTACCCCCCCCAAAATATATATATATATACCATTCTTACCTCAAGGGTCATCCAAAAACAGGCTGTGTATAGACTTGGACTATAGCTTGTCAACTCTAGGATTAAACAAATCAATACATTCCTTTTTTGGCTTTATTTCAGTTAAACATAACCTTTATTTTTTTTTCTGATCACTCTGGGTAAGGGAGGAATTTAAATATACATGTTACATGAGAAAGAACCATCGGGAATTGGGTAGAGATGCCTTCCACTTGGAAGATTTAATGAGATAAATAGAATTTGAGCTCGGCTTTGAATAAGAAACGGAAAATTGTGTGTTCATACTTTTACTAGGTTAGAGAACATCTTAATTAACAGGAAGACACAGATGGAGCAGTGACAGAGAAAGGTACACCCACCCCCTTTTTTTTCCCTAAAGCTAGTTGGAGTCAGTTTGCTGTCAGTGACAGCCAAAGTGAATTTGGAAGAAAAAAGCAGATTTCTTCGGGCCTCCGGCATTCACAGACCTCGCCTGTAACCTCTCTGGGGCGTTTATTGGTTTGGTGGCCCTCATGACTATTTACAGAATTCCCCACTTGGAAGGAGTTGTGGAAGGAGCTCTGCAGGCTTAACAGCCCTCACTCTTGTCGTCTAGGTCATGGGAATGTCATCTGGGTTTAATCAATCAAGCCATGCCATGACTTGGAGCCAGTGGTACCCAAAAGCAGTGAAGAATTTGTTTGGGACAACCATGGCAACATCGGCACGTGGTTTCTGGAACTGTGGGGACAGGAATAGGGCGTTTTTGTTTCATGAACCATGTCCTTGGTAGGATGTTAGCGATGGGACTGGCTCTCATATCACCTTCATCCTACCTGTTTGGTGAGGCTAGTAATTCAACCTTCTTGGTGATTCTGTGAGCCGTCCCATGTCCTTTTAGAAAATCCCTTTAGTGCTCCGTGTAGCAGGATTGTTTCCTGTGGCTGACCACTAAGACCCCTGCTGACACGCACACACATCCTGCAGGCCCAGGAGACTGGAATTGCTCCCTGCGCCCTTTCTGATCCTCCAGTGAGGATCCACATGCTCCTCCTTTTTTCAGTTCTTACAGCTTTCCTGCTGTGCGTTCCAGGTGGAAAGGTGATTTTAGTCTAGGGACTCGGAACAGGGGCCCGCTGGGGGAAGGCGACGCCAGGCTGCTTCTTCCTTCTCCAGCCTAGTCGGGGCAGGGACTCCAGAACTAGGGATGAAGAACTGAGAACCGGGTGATGGCGCACAAGATCTTTCTTTCCCAGGCTTGTTTTTCTAGTATCCTCATCCATAAAAGGGTATAGTAACCATAGTCTTGATACCTATAGAGGATAATGGAAACAAAATAATAAATGGCGCTTTGTAAAAGATGCTGAGTTAATATGGGAGCAACGCAGAGGTGACTGTTGAATGCACTGCAGTGCAGTAGAAGGACTGTGCTTTAGGGTCAGAGATAGCGGACCTGGTTTCAACATTTGATGCTACCTTTGAAAAGCTGAGGCTTTCTGTAAGCTGCATCTCACTTCTAAGTTTTATTCTGCTTAACCATAAAATGGGAGTAATCATCCTACTAGGCTTTTATGAAGGATAAAGGATGAAATTCATGCTCAGTTCTATTTTTTTAAAGATAACTTATTTATTTATTTAATTCCATTTGGTAATTATTATTTTTTAACTTGTCCAGGCAGAGACAGAGAGAGAGAAAGGGAAAATGAGAAAGCAAGCCACAAGGTCCAGGATGCAAACCACAGTAGGCCATGTGGGAATCCAGCACCTTTAACCACCATGCCACCAGCCGGCCCCACGCTCAGTACTATTATACTTAGTGGGTGCTTTTGAAAGGCATTGCTGGTCCTCTAGCTGTATCGGTTATCCATAGGTGCATAATAAATTACTCCAAAATGTACCCACTTAAAACAACAGTGAGCATGTAGTTGTCTCAGCTTCTGCGGGTCAGGAATTCAGGAACACTGGCTGGGTGGTTCTGCCTTGGGGTCTCCAGATGAGCAAGGTCTGTGTTCGTCTGAAGCCTTCGCTGGGGATCTGAGTTGGCTCACTCGCAGGGTTGGCTAGTTGGTCTGGCGGTGGGCAGGGGGCCTCAGTTCTGCGTGTGTGCGTGTCCAAAATACCAAGAAGAGAATGGAGGAGAAGGGATTGCGATGTGGCCATCCCCCTGGGGGATGATTTCTCGTTTTCTGTCTCTCTGTCTCTCTGCTGAGCGCATATGCCCTGTAGCAGAAACATGAATATCTCCACAGGGGTGACTGTCTTCATGATGAGACATCTGGCTTTCCCCACGATGAGTGATCCAAGAGGGTACAAGACAGAAGCCACAATGTCTTTTATTACCTAGCCTCACACACTGGTGCTTTCTCTCTCTGTCTCCCTGTCTCTCTTTGGCAAGTGCACACACCCTCTAACAACTAAAACAAACCAACACACTGGATGCATGTGCACGTGTACCCCAAATCCTGATAAGATGGAAAGATGGAGGAAAAAGGATTGTGGTGTGACAATGCCTCACCAGAGGTGATTTCTCTTTCTCTGGCGAGTGCATGTGCCCTCTAAGGAAAAATAAAAATAAAAACAGAAACAGAAACAAAGCAAACACAAGTAGGGACCAGCAGGTGGCGTAATGGTTACATCGTTCAACTCCCACATAGTGGATTGCTGAGTCCTGTTCTCAGCCGCTTAGCACTCACGTCGGAGCATGTATGTGCGTGCCCAAAATAACAAGAAGTGAATGGAGAGGGATTGAAGCATGGCCATCCCCTGCGGGTGGGGGGGGGTGATTTCTCTTTTTCTCTCTCTCTGGTGAGAGCATGTACCCTATAGCAAAAAACTCTCTAAACAAAACAGAACTAACACAATTAAAAGTTCCTGCCAATACTCCAAGATATCAAAGATGGAGAAACAAGAAAAAGAATAAGATTATATGCAGAATTTATGTAGGAATTTTCCAGAAATAGGTCACTTTACTCCCAGGCTTCCCTCCTACTTAGGGTATATAAAGAGCGGGGATATTGCAGATTAGGAGAGAACTGGTAAAACTATTCATTTCAAATATTTCTTGACATATTTTAATATTGGGTTTGAGTATGTTCACGTTAAAGAACATTACGGCTGTCCGTGTGTCTGTCTTGTGGTAGGCTTCCTAATCCTGGAACCTGTAAATGGTACCTTAAACAGATCTGATTAAGTTAAGGACCTTACGCTCAGGTGGTTATCCAGACCCAGATCAGCTGGACGGGCCCTAAATGCAATCACAGGTGGAGGAGATTTGACTACAGGAGGCGAGGTGCTGGCCAGAGCAGAGGCTGGCGTAACGGCACTGCAAGCCTGGAACGCCAGCGGTCTCTAGAAGTTTGAAGAACCAAGAAAGAGTCTCCTGTGGAGTCTCCAAGCAGAGCCAGCCCTGCTGACACATTGATTTTAGTCTCATAAGATGTATTTGCGACTTCCAACCTGCAAAGGAATAATATTATGAAGGTCTTGTTTTGTTCTTAGTTTGCTATAGGGTGAACGAACTTGCCAGAGACTAAGGGGTGGGGGGATGGCCAGGCTGTGGTCCCTTCTCCATTTTCCTCTTAGGACTTTTGGCACTCACGTACATGTACCTGGCATGATTTTTCTTTTTCTTTTTTAAACTTTATTTTTTATTTAATTTATTTATTTATTTATTTATTTTAATTTGACCAGAGAGGGACAGAGTGAGAGAGAGAGAGAGAGAGCGAGCAAGTGAGAAAGCAAGCCACCAGGTCTGGGACTTGAACTTGGTCAGCCATATGAAAGTCTAGTACCCTTAACCACCATGCCACCTGCTGGCCCCAGGACTGGAATTTGAACACAGTCTATCAGGGGCCAAATCCATCACCTACTTCCCTTTCTTTTTTAGAATTATTTTATTTAACTTTGTGTGTGTATATATACATCATTTCACTAGAGAGGGACAGAGTAAGAGAGAGAGGGAAGGAAAATGAGAAAGCAAGCCGCTGGTCTGGTACTCAAACTGCAGTCCACCATTCGCCATGTGGTCCAGTGTCTTTAGCCACCTCGCCACCCTTTTTTTTAAAAGAGCGATTTTGGCATAGGATGTATGCACTCACCAGAGAAACAGAGAGAGACAGAAAGTGAGAAATCACACGCCCCCCCGGGGTGGGGGTTGACCACACTACAATCCCTTTTCCTCCATTCTCTTAGGATTTTGGGCACTCACGCATAAGCGCCTGGTGTGACTTTTAAGCTGCTGGGCCTGGGACTCAAACTGCGGTCGACTATGTGGGAGTCCAGCCACATAACCATTATGCCATGTGCTGGTCCTTCTACTTCCCTTTACTACATTCTCAAGAGGGAAAGTAGGATACACTTGGGCTTTTAGTGCTTCTGGAGGCTCTGTGAAAAAAACATGTATTCCTGGATGGAGCCCTAAGTGCAGGCAAGGTTCTAACTCCATCCCTTGTGACCAGACAGAAGCCCTAGTCACCAGACCAAGTTCTCTGGGTTCTGAGCACCGCTCACCTTCGAGTCTGATCAGGGGAAGCAGGTGGCACAGCCTTGGGGAGAATGGATAAGCACGGTGAGTGGGTCTGGAGGCAGGACGGGACTGAGGACGGGACTCACTGACCTGAGCTTGCACTAACCCGCCATCACCATGGCAGCCCCAGAGTTGAAGTCCAGCCTTTCCTCGATCACCCATCCACGTAGCTACAAGTGCTCTCTGCTTTCCTTCCTGAGTATTTTGACCTCTGCCCCCTCATCTCCACCTGCTCGTGTTCTGACCTTTGTTTTCCATGACCTGGGCTATCGTCATGACTCCCGGGTGGATCTCCCCTCTATCCTCTCAGAGGAATCTCTCTAAAATATAGCTCTGAGCATGTCCCTGGTTGCCCACGGCTGAGGGACATAGTCTGGGCTCCATGGTCCGGCACTCAGAGTCCCAACCTAACTTTGCAAACTCATTTGCTATTCACCCCCTCCTGAAATCCCCTAGAACCCCTTGCTGGGTAGGTACTAGGCCTAGCTTTTCTTCTTTTTTGGGGGGGAGAGAGGTTTTTGCTATAGGGCGTGTGTGCTCACCAGAAAGACAGAGAGAGACAGAGAGACAGAAAGTGAGAAATCACCCCCCAGGGAGGATGTTCACGCTGCAATCCCTTCTCCATTCTCATCTTGGGATCTTGGGCACGCACACACATGCACCTGGCGTGAGTTTAAGCCACCAGGTCCAGGACTTGAACCATAGTCGACTACATGGGAGTCCAGTGACATAGCTATTACACTAATTGCTGGTCCCCAGGCCTGGCCTTTCTTAATGTGTTTTCCTAAATAAAAGTGCAATGGATCCTGGTTCTCCATCTTTAGAAATTCTAAGATGTGGCAGAACCTTTGAAATAATTTCTCTTTAAAGGTTTCAAAAGTTCTGAATCAAAATCAGAAGCCCCGCTGGATGCAGTGGTATGTGCTGCCTTTTTTTTTTTTTTTTTTTTTGAGAGATTTTTGCTATAGGGCACGTGCGCTCACCAGACAGAGAGAGACAGAGAGACAGAAAGCGAGAAATCACCCCCCAGGGGGGATGGCCACGCCGCAATCCCTTCTCCTCCTTTCTCCTCTCGGGATCTTGGGCACGCACGCACATGAGCCCAGTGTGTTTTAAGCCACCGGGTCCAGGACGCGAACTGCGGTCGACTACATGGGAGTCCAGCGACACAGCCATTACACTAACTGCTGGTCCCGGTATGTGCTTTTAATTCCAGAGACTCGGGAGGCCAACGCAGGAGAGCTGTGATTTTAAGGCCAGTGTGGGCAATACAGCAAGACCCTTTTAAAAAAAAAATCAGAGGCCCCTCTACTACCCACCTCATCATCCCCCTGAGAGGGCCGTGGAGATTAAGGGGCACCGTGTCTGAAGAGAGTTTAGCACAATGATTACATGCGATTGGTGCTCTATGCATGTGGGTTAGTTTACAAGTTATTATCGTTCCCTTTGTTCCGTTTTTCTCGACTGTTCCAGAGCAAACCCCAGGAGCCATCTCTGCCCTGCCCTCTTGTCTTCTTTTCATTCCAAGTCTAGCTATGTAGACCTCGCAGACAGCAGGGCCCATGGCGCCGGGTGTATGCTTGCTGAATGGCCAGTAGACAGCAGAGGAGGCCAGCGTAGTTTCCATGTCAGCCCAGGAACTTCCTGCCTGCCCAGGCTCCTGCTTGGAGTGTGGAGTCTGTGCCCTGAACAAAGGCACCAACAAGGGGGACTGTGGCGGCCTGCCCATAGAGGAACCTTTTCTGATCATACAGAGGCAATGTATACCCAACTCCCTGCCCACCGGCCACCAGAGATGCTGGGCCTCCTTAACGCGTTTGAAGAAGGAAATTTCATTCAGAAAATAAAATACAAACAGCCACCTATTAAAATGACACTCAGTGCAATGAAAGTTTATTGACAGTCCACACAGAGATCATGGCCTTACCCTTGAGCCAATTGGAAGGAAGGTGGTGAGGCACCGTCATTTCCTCGAGTTAGCAGTTCTCAATCCTCTGTTGATTGCTTTCCACTCTGGTCCTAGGCTGAGTGCTTTACACAGACAGAATCTCGGGTCGGCCTCGAAACAGCCCTCGGGATAGGCACTACATCCCCCCACTGTACGACGAGGAAATGGGGCTTGGCGGGAGTGAGGTGACTTGCCCCGAATTCTCAGGCAGGAATGCGGAGCTGGGAAATAAGTCAGCCAGGCACTCTCAGCAGCCCTGTCAGCGTCCTGCTGACCCGGGGCATCTCGCACACGCATTTGCCTTTTGAGGGGTGGGGGTCAGGTTGTGAACAAAGTCAGGGTACCCAGACCCGTACTGGGACAGCGGGACTGCACTGACGTCCTCCCCGTCTGCAGGCGCGAAGACCCCCTTGTGGAAGAAGGAACCGGAGGATCCCCGCGCCACGGAGGCAGGGCCGGAGGAAGAGAAGGAGGCGTCGGAGGAGGAGGACGAGGGGAGGCTGGAGGAGAGCGGGGCAGAGGGCCAGGAGCCTCCCCCGGAGGCGGAGGAAGGTGAAGGCCGGGATCGGCACTCGGTGTCCTACTGCCCGCTGCGCCAGGAGTCCAGCACCCAGCAGGTGGCGCTGCTGAGGCGCGCGGACAGCGGCTTCTGGGGCTGGTTCAGCACCTTCGCGCTGCTCGGCGGCCTGGCTGCTGCGGCCGACAGGTGAAGACAGGTGAAGGCGTGATCCTCAGCCAGGAGGGAGGCACCGGGCCCGGGGCCTCAGGGAGGAGGGACTGCAGCGGGCACTGAATGTTTGAACTCCTGCCCGCAGGAAACGGAACCTCCCGGAGGAGCCGTGCGTTCTGGAGAGTCGGCGGCGGCCGCCGCGCCACGGGGGCTGTGCGCGCTGCGAGATCCTTTTTTGCAAGAAATGCAGGAATCTGCACAGCCACCCGGCCTACGTGGCACACTGCATTCTAGATCACCCGGATCTGGGTAAGGCGGGGGCCACCAGAGGCGTCTGAACGCCGGCCACCTGCAGCCTTCTTGCCCTCCATCTTTGCCTGACTCCGAACTCTACGAAACCTTCTCTCCCTGACTCAAAACCCTTTCTAGCACATTCCACAGAACAGCCCCTTCTGAGAGCCGCCATTCGAGGAGCCCCTTTTAGGCAAGGAGGCCCACTGTTGATGTGGGGTTCCACCTGCCACCAAGTGCCTTCCAACGCATAGCCCAGAAAAACCAAGAGTCCCACTCTTCTAATACACCCCGGGCAGCACAAAGCAGCTGCCGCCCACCTGACCCGTGTCCCCTGGCACAGTTCGCATGCCTCTCAGGTATTTCAGGTCCTGCTGGCTCTGCGAGCAGGAGGGTTGCCTAGAGAACTCCCCCATATGCCCCCCCGCCCTCATCCATCTGAGAAATCTGTCCTTTGTCCCAAATCATTCAATAAAGCCTGCAATTGAAGTGTAGTGCTTTGACTGGAGCCAGGTGGCTCCAGGTGGGAGTGATGAAACTCAGACCCTGCTTCCTCTCTTCCCGGTCCAAGACAGAGGGAAAAGGGTGGACAGAGAGCCTCTTCCCTGGCTTCCCCAGGACTGGACAGCACAAAGTACTTGCATCCAAGGGCAGTCAAAGGCCAGTCTCTCCACCACATGGAGAAGAAAATGGAGAGGCAGGGCCAGGAATGCCCCCGGGACCTGAGGGCTGAACCCTTGCCAGACCATTTTGCCCTGGCCTGGAAGCGGGTGCTGGCCGAGATCAGTGTGTGTGCAGATGAGGCACTGGCCTGGGAGGTGTGGGGAGGACTGGAGAGCCAGGTGCTGAAATCAATGCTGCGACTGGCTGAGACAGAAGACCGGAGGCTGGCGCGGGTTCCTTCTCCAGGAATCCCAGCTATTCTTGGCCAGACAGCAGGAGCGTGGGGAATGCTGCATGTGTGGCCTGGAGAATGGGGCCATTGTGAGCCCAGACCTCCCCCAACATGCACGATGTAGCCCCCCAGGGGTGCCCCCTGACCTCTCCTGCTGCGTGGTTCTCCAGCTGCCTGGGGGCAGGAGTGGAGGCAGGCACATTCTGCTTTTTGAAGAGGAGCAGGGCTCCTGTCCCATCACAATCTCTCTCTCTCTCTCTCTCTCTCACACACACACACACACACACACACACACACAGCTGGCTTAGACAGCAGTTTGTTCCGGGCCTCCCCAGCATCCATGCCTATCTGCTCTCACTGGAAAGAACAGAAGAACCAGCCCAAGGAAGGCTGCCTGCCTCCAGGCCCACCATCTGAGGGTGGGGTGGGGGTAGGGGTGCACCTTTTTATTCCAGTCCTAGGCAGAAAGCTGGGACCAGCAGACCTGCACTGGTCTGTCTCCACCTCCATGTCCGGAGACCTCTCATCCCCAACCAGGCATTGTGGTGGTGAGGCCTCTGATGAAATAAGACAGATCTACAAGAACTGAGCTGGGAGGCCCTGAGACTCCGGTATCTCTGTTGAGTTCTGCATCCTCCCTGGTTGGATGTCACCTCCCAGAAGGAACTGCACCTTTAGAAGAAACAAAATCCCCAAGGCCTGGGGAGGAAAGAGGTCCTTGGGGGGCCCTTTTTTGCTTCTCCCTGGATTGATCCCTCCCCGCCCACCTCCATGCAGCAGGAACAGCATGAAGACAATGCCACCTTCAGGCAACAAGGGGCAGACTTGTGTCCTAGGGGAGGCTTCACTGCCCAGCCTTCTGCAGGGAGGCTTGGAGACTTCCAAGAAAGGTTCTGCCTCTGGGCCAGAGGAAAGCTCATTCAGTGCTGAGGTGCCTTCAGAACAGGGTGCCCCCCGAGTTGGCATGCCAGCAGCCCATCCAGGGCAGCTCCGTGGTCCAGCGGCCTGAGGCTGTCGTTCGCAGTTTGGCCTGGTCGAGGCGCCAGTAGCGATCGTCTCTGAAGAAGATGATGGAGCCGTCAGGTCTTGGCAGGGCACCACTCACCTCCTCAGGGAGGCCGCCCCAGTCCTGCAGACCGCGGGGATAGTAGGGCTCCACCTGCAGTCCCCCTCGAGCCAGCATGTAGTAGCGGGCGCCCTTGAAGATGATGAGGCGGCGCAGAGGAGGGAAGAAGAGGGCCGCATCGGGATGGCGGGGCAGGCCCCCTGCCCGGCACAGCTGTGGGAAACCCCACACAGGCTGGGACCCCCGGAACCTCCAGCATCGACTCCCTGTGGGGCATCAGGAGAGCGGCGTGAGCTGGAGGCTCTCACCCACTGTTCCTCCACCCCACTCTGTCCCCCCAGACTCCTGCTCCTCTCAAGTTGGAGCCCATAGCTGTTGGGATCTGTGAGAGCCAAAACGGATTATACTACTCATTACAGCTGCCTCCCTTTATCCTCAATTTCTCCTGCTGCAGCTTCAGTCTCCCCTGGTCAACTGTGGTCCTAAAAGAGGTGAGTACAGCACAGTAAGATTATTTCAAGAGAGTGATATTTGAATATGTATTTAAGAATCATCCACATAACTTTTATTACAGTATATTGTTAAAATTCTTTTCTAGAGGGTGCATGTGCTCACCAGAGACCCAGAGACACAGAGAGAGTGGAAGAAAGCACACCCCCTGGGGATGGTCATGCCATAATCTCTTCTCTTCCAGTTCTCCTTCTGGGATTTTAGACACACATGCACATATGCCTGGTGTGTTTCTCAAGCTGCTGGGTCCAGGACTCAAATCACCTGGTTGGCTATGTGAGATCCAGCTGCCTTAACCACCAGGCCAAAGAGCCCATCACAGTATATTGTTATACTTATTTTATTATTAGTTATTGCTGTTAATCTTTTTTTTTTTTTTTGAAAAAATCAGTGGTTTTAAAAAATAAACTAATTTGGGACCAGTAGTTAGCATAATGGCCATGTCGCTGGACTCCCACGTAGTCAACCGCAGTTCGAGTCCCGGACCCGGTGGCTTAAACTCAGGCCAGGTGCGTGTGCGTGCGTGCCCAAGATCCCTAGAGGAGAATGGAGGAGAAGGGACTGTGGCGTGGCCATCCCCCCTGGGGGGTGATTTCTCGCTTTCTATCTCTCTGTCTCTCTGGCGAGTGCACTCGCCCTATAGCAAAAACCTCTCCAAAAAATAAAAAAGCTAATTTTTGGGGGGAGGTTTTTGCTATAGGGCACATGTACTCGCCAGAAAGACAGAGAGAGACAGAGACAGAAAGCAAGAAATCACCCCCCGGGGGGGTTGGCCATGCCGCAATCCCTTCTCCTCCATTCTCCTCTCGGGATCTTGGGCATGCACGCACACGTGCCCAGTGTGAGTTTAAGCTGCTGAGTCCAGGTCTGGGACTTGAACTGGGGTCGACTACATGGGAGTCCAGCGACATAGCCATTATGCCAACTGCTGGTCCCAACTGATCAATTTTTTGAAAGGTTTTTGCCATAGGACACGTGCATTTGCTGGACACAGAGAGAGTGAGAGGGAAAGTAATAAATCACCCCCTAGGGAGATAGCCATTCCACAATCCCTTCTCTGCCATTCTTTTCCTGGGATTTTGGGCATGCATGCACACATGCCTGGCATGATTTTCAAGTCACCTGGTCTGGGACTCAAACTGTGATCAGCCACGTGGGAGTCCAACACCTTAGTCACTATACCACCTGCTGGCCCCACTGCCAACTCCTTACCGTGCCTAATTTATAAATGAAACTTTATCACAAGTATATATATATGAAAAAACATAGTATATATAGGGTTTGGTACTATCTATAATTTCAGAGATTCACTAGGGGTCTTGGGACTCAGCCTCTGCAGATAATGGGAGACTACGGCAGTTTTGACCCTTAGGGGATGTGGTAGGGGAAGGACTGTGATGGTGTAGACTTCCAGCAGGTGTCAGCAGAGGGCAGATAGCTGTGAATGAACCTATCTCAGGCAGGTGGTTGGAAGGGAGGTTGGGCCACTTCCCTGGGTGAGGGGTGGAAAACCCTGAAAGGCCAGCGCTTTTTGCACTTCCATGACTAACTAACGATTCTAGGAGGGCAACGCCTCCAATCATCCTAGTGCATAGAAAGCACTCAGTATTGCATCAATGAATAATTACCATTTACTGAAGTATTACCAACTACCTAGTAATACACTACACACTTTTCAGTCAATATTTTAATACTTCCTTCCCAACAAGCTTGGGGTGGTATAGTACCAGTTCCAAAAGGTAAGCACTGCTCCCAACCTCACACAGCCAGTTTCTGTGCCAAACTGCAGGGCTTAAGAGCAGAACTCTGCTCCCCTCTAGACTCTTCTCTGAAACTCTGCCTGGACAACCTTGACACCTGCTATTCCCCACTCTGTCACTGAAAGGAATCTCCTGGTAGAGCTTTCCCTAAGTCACAGGTTCAAACTGGAATAGAGACTCCATCATGGACTCACTGAATGAAAACCCTCTTCTCTTTTGACCTTGGGTAGGACACCTCCCCTCTCTCTGCCTCCATTTTCCCAGCTGTCCCAGGGCTGGTACCTTTGAAGAAGTAGAAGTCTCCATCCTCCAATGACACAGCTGCAGCCTCGATGTTGGGGGGCAGCCCAGCCCACCTTTCCTGGAGTGGGCGGGGCTCTGAGACATTGCCATCAGCTTCCACCTCCCAGAAGTGGCTCCCTTTAAAGACGTACACCTGCTGTTGCCTGTCTGCCCGGGGACAATAGAGTAGGGGGATGTCCATCAGCCTCCTGCTGTCTCTCCAGGGAGAGTCCTAGAACTCCTCTTCCCCGACGGACAAGCAGAGGACGTGGCATGCACAGCGGGCACTGTTTTGTTTTGGCGAATGCTGTAGCCTAGGATTTCTGGACTTTCTAATCCATTCCTGCCCCTTGCACTCCAGCTCTGGAGACCCCAGGAGATATGAGAAAGGAGGGAAGAAAGAAGTGAGGCACAGGGGATACTGTCTTACCTATGGTGATGGCATCGAAAGAAGAGTGGCAGTACTTAGGGCCCTCGGTCTCAGTCCGCCTGCCCTGGGAGTTGCGGGGTTCCCAGGCCTCAAAGTCAGTGAACAGCTTTCCTGGTTGCTGGAATGCCACCGAACCCCCCAGGGGCTTCCCTTTATGGGAAGGAGAAAAGAGTGAGAAAACATATAAAGTGGGGGGTATGTAGAGGGCTCAAGACCACTCTCGGCTCCTTTTGTGATAACGTAATATGAGGGGCAAGGAAGAGTGGGAGTGGGGGCTAAGAGTTGCCTCTGGGTGTTGGTGTTGGTGTTACCCACAGCACTAACCCAAGTCTTCCCTCCTACCCACCGGCCCAGGAAAGAAGAACCTACTAAGATATAATTGGAGTGGGGGGCCCAAGCAATGGCTGGGAAACTAAGGGCAGAGGGTCCTCCTCTCTGGGTCCTGGGTTACACCAGTAACATGAGGGCAGAGTTCCGGGACCCAGGCTGTGAGAATTGCAGCAATTTATTAATTACATCATTGTCCTTCACTTATGAGAGGAGCGAGTCAGAGTTCAACGAACTTGGAATTTGGCACCTGCTCCTCAATCCTGGTCTGCAACTTCATAGCTGTGTGACCTTGGGCAAGTTCCTAACCTCTCTGAGCATGATTCTCCTGATGTACAGACAAAAAGATACTTAATTCATGGGTGCGGTGAATACGTTCATGAAACAGCAGCTGTTACTATTACATTTGAGTAGGTTTCTCAGATTAGAAGGCAGAGTCATACTCACCGACACAAGATCCTGTGAGATAAGCAGGGTCTCGGTGATACTCGTTTGTAAAGAAGGTAAAACTGAGGGCTCTCAAAGGGACATGGTTTGCCCAAGAGCAACTGCTAATGAAGGATAGGTGACTTGAACCCAGATCTCCTGGCTCTGTCCACCGCACCACGCACGGCTTAGGATGCGGAGGAAGTACTATCTAGGACGCCAATTCCCAGGGCTGGAGGTCCAGGGGTCAGGAGTGGAACCAGTGGGCCCCACCGCCTTGGGGTGGGGACAGCTCACCATACAGGCTCTGCACCGCCAGCACGTCGTCCCAGCTGAGCAGCGCGTCTCGTCCCAGCCTCTTGTAGTAGGGCGCCATGAGCGCGCGCGGCGCGGGCGAGTGGGTGAGGCCGAGCGTGTGGCCGATCTCGTGCGCCAGCACCACGAACAGGTTGCGCCCGCGGCGGCGGCGGCTCAGGGACCAGCGCTCGTCTAGGTCGAAGTGCGCTTCGCCCCGGCGGGGCAGAAAGGCGTGCGCCAGGGCGCCCCCTGCAGGCGGCGCTCAGGATCAGGGGAAGCCGAGGACAGAGTCGCCGCCCCCCTCCCTCACCGGAGTATCCACCATCCAGCCAGCCACCGCCCGGCAAAAATGCCATTAGAGTGCGTGTGGGTATTTTCTGATGCATTGTTTTCCTCCTTAGTAAGTCTGGCAGAGGCTGAAGTGTGGAGTGTGAGCGGAGCGGTGAGCAGATGACTTGGTGTAAATGCACGGGGGAGCCAAACTGCCTAGGTGCCAATCTTAGTTTTACCAATTACTAGCTGTGTGACTTTGGGCAGGTAGCTTAATCTCTCTGTGCCTTAGCTCCTACTATGAAAATGGGAATTATGATAATGAGCTGCTTCTTCACAGGGTTGTTCTGAAGAGTGTGTGTGTGTACACCCATGATACAACAGCGCTACATAAGAATTATTTTCAAAAAGATCTTGGAGTACATATAGTTAAAATTACCCTAGAACTGGGCATGATGGGACCTTTTGTTCTGATTCTTGATCTTGGCGTTGGGTATGTTCAATGTGTAAAAGTTTATTGAACGACAAACTTACGGTATGATGCGCTTCATTTAAAAATGTTTTTTATAGGTGCCCGGCTAGTTCAGTCAGTAGAGCATAAGACTCTTAAAAATGTTTTTTCATTTGCTGTAGGGCACGGTTGCTCACCAGACAGAGGCAGAGATAGAGAGGGAAAGTGAGAAATTACCCCCCACAGGGGATGGCCATACACCAATCCCTTTTCCTCCATTCCCTCTTGGAGGTTGGGGCATGTACACACATATGCCCAGTGTTTTTCAATCCTCTGGATTTGGGTCTTGAACTGTGCAGTCAGCCATGTGGGATCCAGCCGCCTTAACATCATGCCCTCTGTTGGCCCTATATAGTGCACTTGTATGTGACTGTCTGTTTTCCCTAATAAACAGAATATATATTCTTGCATTCTTCCTTCTCTGTGCCAGGGCTCCTCTGTTGGCCTCAGTCTCCCTGCTTGTAACAGGAGTGAGCAGAAGCAATTGGGCTGAGTCAGCGATTCTCAAGGTTTTGGTGTGCCCAGATGGAGCTTATTAAATATGCAGTTTCCGGGGGGGGCCTAGAAACTCATCTTTGTAGGTGCAGGCAACCTTGACTACATGGTCAGCAAACCGCATGGTGACAATGTGGGCCTAGAAGCTTACTGAGAGTCCTTCCAGTTCGGGCTTCTTGCAGCCCATGCTGACTAGAATTGACTAGTTCAGGAGGCTGGTGGTTAAGGTGCTGGACTCCTATGTGATCAGCTGTGAGTTTCAGGTGTGGTGGCTTGAAATTCACGCCAGGCATGTGTGTGTGCATGCCCCAAATCCCAGGAGGACAGAGGAGAAGTGATTGTGGCATGGCCAACCCCCCTGGGGGGTGATTTCTCACTTTTCCTTTCTCTCTCTCTCTCTTTGGAGAGTGCATGAGTTCTGGCAAAAACCTAAAAACCGAGGAAAAACAGTAAGAGGAGAGCCTCATTAGGGCAGGGAGTCGGCCACGTGTGGGAGGAATACCTATATTCTATTATACTGTTGACCTCTATTCAGTCTGTTGGGCTAGGCCTAAACCACCACCTGAAGGAATCCAATCAGGTTTCCTTTCCCCATTAAGAGAGAGATGTGCGAACAGCCCATGTTCGGGCTCTGAAGGCAGAGGGGAGGACAGCAGTTTAACTTGAGCCAGAAGCCTTCAGGTTGGGGACAAATGGAACTATCTGTGTGAGTATGTGAAATGGCTGTCAAAGGGTAGAATACTTGGACCAGCAGATGGTGTAATGGTTATGTCACTGGACTCCCACATGGCCAACCACAGTTCGAGCCCCAGACCCAGCAGCTTGAAACTCACACCAGGCACGTGTGTGTGCATGTGTGTACCAAATTCCAAGACAGTGGAGGAGAAGGGATTATGTCGTGGCTATCCCCCCTGGGGACTGATTTCTTACTTCCTGTCTCTCCAGTGAACACACATGCCCTATAGGAAAAATCTAAAAAAAAAAGGTAGAATGCCTCTTGCCCATGGTAGTGATCGTGTGGGTGTGTGGGTGTGGCATGGTGTGCAGGGAGCTGGAGTGGGGCCATGGTAGCCTCTGGATGTTTTCTAGGGCTCTGGTCTGGAGAATATGTGCTCTTAGAAAACGAGAGAAGCACAAGCCTGTGTGGAGGCAGGGGATGGATGATGAGACCTCAGAAGATGCCCCCAGGAGAAATAGCACTCTTTCAGTTTGGAAAGCACTAAGCAGAAGCCCACCTAGCCACCCCTTCAGACGTGTGACACGTAGTAGGCAGGGAACACTGTTCCCACTTTACAGGTAAGGAGGCCGAGGGAGAGTGAATGCAGAGAGAGGCTGAACGCAGCACCTGGGCCATCAAAGGCGTTGCCCAGCCCGTCATTGTGGTCCCCTTGGAAGAAAGTGAGGCGGATGTCAGCAGGACCCGTGGCTGGGGCCTCCCAGAACTCCAATGCCGAGACGTTGCTCCACAGCTGGAAGGCGGCGCGCACAGCCCCCCGAACTGCCGGCTCGGGCAGGCGCTCAGGCCAGTTCACCAGGCGGTAGGAGAGGTGCTGCTTGTACCACTTGCTGCCTGTCACCCAGAAAGACCGTGTCAGTCCCACCTGCTGCAGAGCCTGAGTCTGGTCCCTGTGGACCTAGTGCAATGGGGAGGTAGGCCTTCCTCCAAGAACCCTGCTCTGATGGGGGAAGACTCAACCCTAGCCTGGGGAGCTGCTATCCCTGCTGAGGGGACCCCTCAGGTTAAGAAGACTGCTCTTGGCCTAGAGAGTCCCCAGTCCGCTGGAGGCAATGAAGCTTTTGCCCGGAAAAAGCCCCGGCCTGAAGAAATCTTTCTGAAGCCATGGCTTGGGGGTCTTACTCTTCCTTGCAGCCTGGGCCAAGCCTGAAAAACTTCCACCTCTTGTTGCCATCAGATCTTGGTCCTTGCCTGCAGCATCCGGGACAAGGAGAAGTGGAGTTGTTGAGGCCACAGCTGTGACTGCCCCCGCCCCTGCCCTCTGTTACCTCCTGGAGGCTGCCCTCTGCCCTCTCCAGGGCCTCAGGCCTGTGGCAGGCCGGCAGCCACAAACCCCACTCATTTCAGGTCCTTCCCTGCCCCTTGTTCTCCTTGCTTCCTCAGGGACTCAGAGAGCTCCAAGGCAAAAACAAAATAAGAACAAAGGGTGTGTTTTGTCACTGACCAAGAGAAACTTTTCCATCTCTGCTTAGTTAAGAGTTTCTCTCCCTTTGCCCCAAACTGCAGTTCCTCCCTGAGGGCTGAGATTCTGGCCTCTTGCCCCAGCTCAGGTCAGCTGAGTCTGAGTCCCTCCGCAGCTCCCCGTGCATCCAGGAATGGTGAGTTTCCAAGCCCTGCAAATTCAGGGCTCAGACTGTGACCTCAGGTGGAAGAGTCACACCTCAGAGGCAGGGCTCCTGGACCCAGGAAGAGGTAATGAGACCGGAGAAGGGTCTGCCCAGGGCACGGAGTGAGTGAGCGAGCGGCTGAGCTGGACCTTGGCCCTAATCCAGAGCTCTTTCCCTTCTACCTCGTAGATAAGCAGGCACATTTGCTCAGACCTTGAGCTTATAAATCTGCCTGAGCATCAGTCCTGAGGGTCAAAGCAGGGGCTCTGTGTGAGGTGAAATTCTCCAGATGGAAGGGAGGGTCTTAGAGAGCAGAGGGCTGGACTCCCTTCCCCTCCCCACCCATGGCAGTGGGGGAGGGGGTGTCCCTCCTCCCACCCCTGAGCCAAGCTCCATTCAAGGCAATGCTGTCTCCCTGGGCCTGTTTGGCCTGGCAGCCGCCCAGCTCTGCCTCCTAGCCAGGGACCAGCCCTCAGGGAGGGAAGAGGGAAAGATCTAAGGAAAGGAGGCAGACAAAGGAGGCAGAGGGAAGGCTTGGGGTCCAGAGTCACCATTGAGGGTTCATTATGTTCAATGACATTCCTGCTAATCACACTGTCAGTCTTCACTGCTCACCAGACGGGCTGGTGCTGAGCTTTTCCATACCCTCCTGTGGGTAACTGACTCCTGGACGCTTCCTGTCCCCTCAGAAACTTTAAATCTTCTAGCAAAATGAGGTGGCTTCTTTGGCGTCTTTACAGCTAGTGAGGGCCCTCGCTCCAGGGGTAGGGCAGGGCAGGAAAGGGGGAGGGTGGGCAATTCTCTCATTTTAGGTAGCCAGTGGAGGAGGCAGGTCTCAGGATAGAAATCTTGTTTGAAACTCTGTTTGGGGTGTTGTGTGTATGCAAAGGATGGGAAGGTTAACAGAATAGAAACAGGAGTTAAGAGAAAAGGACTATTTCTGTGGCTGGCAGGTGGCATGGTGGTTAAGGTGGCTGGACTCCCACATGGCTAACAATGGTTTGAGTCCTGAACCTGGCAGATTGCTTTCTCACTTTCCTTCTCTCTTTTTGTCTCTCTCTGGTCAACTTCAAAAAAATAAAATAATGACAATGAATAAAATTAAATAAAAAAAATAACTCTTAAAAAAATAAAAAGAAAATGACTGTTTTCCTTGGGAGGGGACTCAGTGGGGAAGTGGCTGGCTGGTGTGCCTGCCAGGAAGGAAGGAGCTGGCGGGGGCCTGCAGCCCGAGCCCCCTCCCATCCTCTTCACATTTGCTGGCCTGGAGAAGCCTGGCCTACCTCAGGCCTCAGGCGGAACTCTTGGCTGGGCAGGACTGGTTTTCATGATAACCTCCAGGCACCTGGCACCCCATACAACCCTGCTCTAACGTCTAAAAAGGAAGAGGAAAGGAAAAGGAGCTGGGGAGGAGAATGGGAGCTAGGAGCTTTGTCTATGAAGGTCCTGGAGCCCTGACTCCCAGCAGACAACAGATACTGTGGAAAGAACACGGGTTGGAATCCCACCCTCCAACAGTGGAGGGGAGTTGCCCACTATTTCCTTATGGATCAGCTAAGAAATGAAAAAGGCCATGTGTCTTCTGTCCTGTTCAAAAAGAATATTGTCCATAAAAGGACAGTAGTTAACACAAAAGTGACCATTGTGAGGCTGGCAGATGGCACAGTGGTTATGGTGCTGGACTCCCACATGGCTGACCGCAGTTTGAGTCCTGGACCTGGTGGTTTAAAACTCATGCCGGGCACATGTGCATGCAAGCTCAAGATCCCCGAAGGAGATTGAAGGAGAAGGATTTGCAGTGTGGCCATCCCTCAGGGAGGATGATTTCTCAATTTTCCTCTCACTGTCTGTCTCTCTCCAGTGAGTGCACATGTCCTAAAGCCAAAATTCTTAAAAAAATTAAAAATGGCAATTGTTTAAAATGCTCACAGTAAATTTGATTATAGATGGGACCAGCAGATGGCATAATGGTTATGTTGCTGGACTCGCAGTAGTTGACCAGGGTTTGAGTCCCAGACCCAGTGGCTTGGAACTTACATTGGGCACATGTGTGTCCAAAGTCCTGAGAGGAGAACAGAGGAGAAGGGATTATGGCATGGCCATCCCCCCCTGTGTGGGGGGTTGATTTCTTGCTTTCTGTCTCTCTGTCTCTGCAGAGAGCACATGCACCCTATAGCAAAAAAAAATCTTAAAAAAAGTTAATTATAGAGCCAGCAGGTGGCATGGTGGTTAAGGGCGCTGGACTCCCACATGGCTGACTGCGGTTCGAGTCCTGGACCTGGTGGCTTACTTTCTCACTTTCCATTTCTCTCACTCTGTCCCTCTCTGATCAAATTAAAATAAATAAAATAAAATAATTCTTTTTTTAAAAAAAAGTTAATTATAGATTAAAACCTGACTGGAAAAAGTCTATCATATTGGAAATTGTAAAAACTGCAGAAGTTAATTAGAGAAAATTAAACTTAGTAAAGGCAATCAAGATGTTAAAATTACATATAGCAAAGCTTATTATTTGTGAAAAATTGACAAAAGAATCAAATCTTCTTTATTAACATTATATCTATACCATTTAACCCTGAAAGATTGGATTTAGCAACAAGAAAAGAAAAAAAAGCTATGAGAGGAAACTCACAACAGCAGAAACTGTAATACGTAAAATGTGTTGTAATAAAATGTTCAGAATAGGCAAAGCCATAGAGACAGAGAACTGACTAGTGGTTGCCAGGGGGCAGAGGGAGGGAGAATGGGAGGTGACTGCTAACAGGCGTGGGATTTCTTTTGGGGTAATGAAAACATTCTGGACTTAGATTGTGGTAATGGCTGCATAGTTCTGTGAATATAATAAAAACCACTAAATTGCATACTTTAAATGAGTAAATTGCATGGTATGTGAATTATATCTCAAGAAACCTGTTAAAAATGTGTTTGGGGGGACCAGCAGAGGGCGAAACAGTTCCATCGCTGGGGTCCCATGTAGTCAACTGCAGTTTGAGTCCCGGACCCAGCAGCTTAAACTTGCACTGGGCACGTGTGTGTGTGTGCTCCCAAGATCCCGAGAGGAGAATGGAAGAGAAGGAATTGCGGTGTGGCCATCTCCCCTGCGGGGGTGTGTGTGTGTGATTTCTCGCTTTCTGTTTCTCTGTCTCTCTGGTGAGCACACGCACCCCTATAGCAAAAACCTCTCAAAAAAATGTGTTTAGGGATAAAATAAAACAGATCAATGAATCACATCTTTGTTGAATAACTGTATCCACAAAAACTTATTCTGATGATAAAAATAACTTTAGTAAAATATCAGTGAAAAATATTGGAAACAATTTAATTGCCCCATGTAGAAAACTGGTCAAGGTGGAACCAGCAGATGGAGTAATGGTTACATAATTGGACTCCCACATGGTGGACTGTGGTTCAAGTCCCGGACCTGGTGGCCTGAGACACACCGGGGTGTGTGTGTGTACATGCCCAAAATCCCAAGAGGAGAATGGAGAAGAAGGGATTGCAGCGTGGCCATCCCCTTGGAGGGTAATTTCTTGGTTTCTGTTTCTCTGTTTCTCTGGTGAGTGCATGTGCCCTATTGCAAAAATCTCTCTCTAAAAAAAAAAAAATAAAAAAAACAAAGAAAGAAAGAAAGGAAGAAAAGGAAAACTGGTCAAGGAATTAAGTAGGCTTGATGGGGTTCAACCTGGAAAATAATGAAAACCTATTAATGTAGGTATAATTCAATTATGGTCCTCAAGTCAAGAGATCCTATTTTTTTTTTTTTTTTGAAAGGTTTTTACTATAGGGCATGTACACTTGCCAGACAAACAGAAAGATACAGAGAGATAGACAGCGAGACATCACCCCCCCAGGGGGGATGGCCATGCTGCAATCCCTTCTCCTCCATTCTCCTCTCGGGATCTTGGGCACACATGCGCCCGGTGTGAGTTTTAAGCCACTGGGTCCGGAACGTGAACTGCAGTCGACTACATAAGAGTCCAGCGACATCGCCGTTACACTAACTGCTGGTCCCAAGAGATCCTATTCATCCAGCCCTCTCCTGCCATACGAAAGAAAGGTTACTGGCAAAACCCAGTCCCAGGTGAACCTACTTTCTGGCCAGGGGGCTGAGGATATTGGGAAATCCCAGCTCAGCTGGATTTTTTTTTGAAAGAATCATTTAATTTTATTAGTTATTATTATTATCTGATTTGACCAGAGAGAGACAGGGAGAGAGAGAAGGAAAGTGAGAAAGCAAGCTGCCAGGTCCAGGACTAGAACCACAGTCAGCCATGTGGGAGTCCAGTGCCTCAACCACCATGCCACCTGCTGGCCCCAAGCTCAGCTGGATTTTAACAGGCTCACCTTGCTTTGAAAAGCGTTTCTTACGCCTCAGTTTTGCCTGGCGTCCAGTGAAAAGGGCACTGATCCTCTCAGTCCAGGCTGCATGGCTGTCAGTATCTGCAACGCCACAGCGGGGACGAGCCATCTGGTGCAGGGTGGTGCGGTCCAACACACCACTGGTGGGCAGCTGGGACACCCACTGGAACTCTCTGGCAGGAGAAACTGAAGTAAATGATCACAAAGGGAGGGTGGATGGTAGGGTTGAGGGCAGGGAGGCCTGCCTTCCTGGCGGTTAGCTATCTAGTCTCCCAGGAGGAGAGAGGAAAAGAGAAGAGACACTAGAGCTTTGCGTCCCAGGACCCCCAAGTCGCCACGTCCCTCCATCCTACCTGATGGCATTGTTGAATTGAGCAGAGGTGGGGGCTTTGGGCCCCTGGTCACTGAGATATCCGTACTTCTCCAGGAAAGCCTGAGGGAGAAGAGATACCAGTTTTTCCTCCCATGCAGCATCCTTTCCCCTCCCTTGGCCTCTAAGAGCCCATGGCACGAACATCCTGCCCAGTCTCACCTCCTGTCCCAAGAGAGTCTGTAAACGACAACAGATTGAGTTCTGAGGATTAAGTCCCAAGGACCTGGACTCTGATCATTCCAGGCCACCACAGACGAGCTGGCTGATCATAGCCAAGACACTCAATATTTCCGAACCTAAGCTTCCTTAGCTGGAACACAGCTGAAGTGCCTACTCGGCTCATCCCACGGCATCGTTCGAAATCTATCAGTGCAGCTGGCCGCCGTGGTGCAGGACTGTGAGCCCTGCTACTCAGGGGGCTAAGGCAGGAGCATTGTGAGTTCAAGGCTGGTCTAGGCAACAAAGGAGACCCTGTCTCTAGGAAAAGAAAGACATCTGGCAAAGTATGTCCTGCAAAATTACAGGCTCTGGGGTCAGTCTGGCCTGAATTTGAGTTCCAGCTAGAAAGTTACTTCTCTTTTTTTTTTTTGAGAGAGAGATTTTTGCTACAGGGTATGTGTGTTCACCAGAGAGACAGAGAGACAGAAAGCAAGAAATCATCCCCTGGGGGGATGGCCACACTTTTCCATTCTCCTCTTGGGATTTTGGGCATGCACACGTACACACTCGGTGTGAGTTTTAAGCTGCTGGGTCGGGACTTAAACTGTGCTGGACTATGTGGGAGTCCAGCAACATAACCATTACGCCATCTGCTGGTCCCAAAAGTTACTTCTCTAAACCACACATTTCTCAACTGTAAAGTGGGCTAATAATATTGGGTCATTGGAAAAGTCATGATGCATTTTTGCATAGAAAAATATGTCATGACTTTTCCAATGACCCAATAGTACTTACCTTAAACAAGATTTTTTTTTTTCTGTAAATGTAGTCAAAACAGTTCTTACAAAGTATTTAATACAGTACCTGTCACATAGGAGAGACTCCATGCAGAATAGCTATTATTTGTTACACAAATTTATAATATTCATATGCATCAAATTTCCTCCTAAGACATCTGGGACCAGCAGCTGGCGTAATGGCTATGTTGCTGGGCTCCCACATAGTTGACTGCAGTTCGAATCCCTGACCTGGTGGCTTAAACTCAGGCTGGGCACATGTGTGTGCATGCCCAAGATCCTGAGAGGAGAATGGAGGAGAAGGGATTGTGGCACGGCCATCCCCCTGGGGGGTGATTTCTCCCTTTCTGTCTCTCTGTCTCTCTCTGTCTTTCTGGCGAGCGTATGGACCCTATAGCAAAACCTCTCCCTCCAAGAAAAAGACTTCTAATCTCTAGAAAATCTCATACTGGTCAGGAGCTGATCAAGTGCTGGCTTTTCCATGCCTGGGCTGGGAATTGTTTATCTAATTCTGGTTTCTTCCTAAACAATTTTCCTCTCCCAGAATAACTATTTAAGGTTCTATGATCAACAAATGCATTTACCCTCAACCTTATAATGTAAAAATTTGACTCTTCTTCTTTTTTCCTTTTTTTTTTAAGAGAGATTTTTGCTATAGGGCACGTGTGTTTGCCAGACAGACAGAGAAAGACAGAGAGACAGAAAGCGAGAAATCATACCCTCCCCGGGGAAGGATGTCCACACTACAATCCCTTCTCCATTCTCCTCTTGGGATCTTGGGCATGCATGCACATGCCCCCAGGTGAGTTTTAAGCTGCTGGACTGAGACTTGAAACACGGTCAACTATGTGGGAGTCCAACCATGTAACCATTACGCCATCTGCTGGTCTCCTGACTCTTTAGAGATGAAGAAGATGAATTTTTAAAATTGCCAGATGTTGTATGTGCTCACTAAAGAGAGACACAAAGACACACACTCACACACACACACA
This sequence comes from Tupaia tana, assembly GCA_026018925.1. NCBI lineage: Eukaryota > Metazoa > Chordata > Mammalia > Scandentia > Tupaiidae > Tupaia > Tupaia tana. Next base: position 29,044,017 of record JAKSZU010000011.1, on the reverse strand, counting down.
CACACACAGAGAGAGAGAGAGAGAGAGAGAAAGCACCCCACAATGCAATGTGGTCATACTGCAGTCCCTTCTCCATTTCTCCGTCCTTGTTAGTATTTTGGGTATGCAAAAAAAACACCCAGTGTGTTTTTCAAGTTGCTGGGGCTGGGATTTAAACCACAAATCTATCTCCCTTAACTACTAGCCTATGGACCTGTCCTAGAGATAAATTTTTCGAATTTTGAAACATGCAACTTTCTCCTTTATTCATTCATTTGTTAATTTATGCAATGTACTAGGTTCTCTGTTAGGGGCAATGGTAAATAAAAATCCCTAACAGGGAGCTGGCAAGTGGCGTGGTGGTTAAAGGCGCTGGACTCCCACATGGCTGACCGCGGTTCGAGTCCCGGACCTGGTGGCTTGCTTTCTCACTTTCTCCCTCTCTGTCCCTCTCTGGTCAAATTAAAATAAATAAATAAAGTTAAGTGAAATAATTCTTTTTTTTAAAAAAAGAATCCCTAACAGAGCTTACTAACTACTAAGTGGAGACAGGCAATAGAAACATGGGTAACAAGTAAATAAACGAGATGGCACTATGAAGAAGAGAAATCAAGTGATGTGACTGAGGATAACCTGGAGAGAAACTTTGCACCGGGAGGTTAGGAAGGACTCTCTGAGGAGCTGACATTTGCTCTGAGTCCTAAAGAACTAGAAGTCGCTAGCTCTGCAGTTGGGAAATGGTGCTCCAGACAGAGGGAACAGCACATGCAAAAGCCCTGAGCTGGGGGTGATGTTGACATGTTTAAGGAACAGAAGGAAGGTTGGAGCACAGTGAGTGAAAAGCAGGGCACAAGACAGACTCGGGGGAGAGAGGCAGGGCTGCCTGCCAGGGTCAGGAGTGCAGGTTTATGTTAGTCTTGCTGATGAACTGATTGTGGGGAAGGAAAGAAAGAGGAATCTGGGTGGCTCCTAAGTTTTTGCCTTGGAAGGTGGTGCCCTTGACTTCGAATGAGGAGGCCTTTAGGAGGAACAGACAGGGGGTGCGTGGGAGTAAGATGCATGGATGATACCAAAGTGGCACTGCGTGTGTGATCCTAGAACTCAGCGCACAGCCAGAATCTCTCCACATGTGGATGATGTAAAGCCGCGAACCTGGATGAGGTTGTCTGGGGAAATTAGTAAAATCAGAGAACATCCCATGGTTGAGATGCCTCTCACCCACCACTGCCCTCACATACCTGGAAGCTGCTTTCCTGGCAGCGAGTGCTCTGAGGCCAGTGGAGAGGAGTGTGGGCCTCATTATCCTCACTTCTTACCAGCTCTACCCTTTGGGAAAAGAACGCACGTGGCTGCCTGCTCGCCTGTCTCACTGATAAAGCCCCATAAATGTCACTTTATATTGGGTTGTTGGAAAAGTCATGATGCATTTTTGCATAGAAAAACAGAAAAAAAATGATCACTTTTCTGACAACCCAATATTAAAAATGTCACCTCAGCTTATTTTTTTGAGGGGTGGGGGGTATATCTTTCATTGCCAGAGGGATGTGTGCTTGCTCACTAGAGAAAGAGAGAGAAAGCGTTCCCCAATGGGGCATGGTCATGCCCAGTCCCTTTTCTTCCACTCCTCCATCCCATCAGGGTTTGGAACATACACAAAAAGCGCCCAGTGGCTTCTCTAGCTACTGGAGCTGGGATTTGTGCATGTGAAAAACACACTGTGCATGTGCCCTGGATCCTGGCAGAATGGAAAATTGGGGGTGGGGGAGGACTGTGGCATGACCAGGTCCCGATGGGGAGTGCTTCTTCTTCTAGTTCTCTCATGCATGCAACCTCTGACATTGGGAAGAAAAAAAATCCCAACATACCTGCTATCTCAAGGAGAAGGCACAAGTTGTAGAAGAAACTAGACACTACCATCCAGGATCGGCAAGCCCTAAGTCTGCAAGAATCTATCCTCCTCAGGGAACTGGCAGGTGGTGTGCTGGTTAATAGCACTGGACTCTCACATGGTCGACTGCGGTTCAAATCCTGGACCCGGTGGCTTGCTTTCTCACTTTCCCTCTCTCTTTCTCTCTCTCACTCTGTCCACTTCTGGTCAAATTAAAAATGAATAAAGTTGAATAAAATAATTCTTTAAAAAAAATCTATTCTCCTCATTGTGGATGCTATGTACTTCCATCTCCAGTCATCTCCACAGCCTCTTCTCAATAAAGCCACTTTCCATAATGGATTCTCATTCCAGACAACAGAGCACTTTTAAAGTCCATATCCTTGTTTTTCTGTATTAATTTATTATATTTTAGCAGTACTGTTTTCTTTTTTTCCCCTCCTTTTGCAAATATACACTATTTTTGGATGCAGAATGGATTAAAGAAGTTCCAGTGAGCTGGGATTTGGACCACAGTCAGCCATGTGGAATCTAGATCCAGTGGTTTAATAAGGAAAACTATGTACTGCTCAAAACAGTGCAGCATCATGGAATAGCCACTGGGCGTGGGCTGGAGAATCTGTTTGCAGCCCTGACTCTCCTGGGTGGCCATGGGCAAACTACTTACCCTCTCCAAGTCTCTTTCTTTCCTTGCCATGTAAAAATAAGATTGACCACACAGGGGCTGGCTCTGTGGCACAGTCATAATGAACTGCTCAAGCGGAGCTGGGTCCCATGTCTGACCATGTTTCAAATCCCCGGCCTGGTCAGCCTGAAGTGCACCGTGCACCTGCCCAGGATCCAATGGGCTGGAGGACTGAAGGAAAGGGTTTGTAGGGGACCAGCCCTGTGAAGGGTACACCTCTCTCTCTGTCTCACACATGCGTGCATGTGCCCTATCGTGAATAAAGAAAGAACACAACCTCACGGGTTCTGAGGATGCCATAACGTAACACACATCTAGCACAATGCCTGGTATATAGCTCACGCTCAGTGCCAGGGGATCGAGGAGATTCGCCTTCCATGGTAACTAACAGGAGACTTTGGGAAGGGCACTCGTCTGTGAAATGGAAACTGCTGTGAACAAGGCAGTTACACCTCTGTTCTTGCTTTTCTTTCTCGCCTCCTCCCTCTTTCCTGGCGAGTTGGACAGAGCTTTTTAATGGAAGTTAGGGAATTAATGTTTCCTTAGAGGCAGTTTTGCAGGGCGAGTGACTCGGGAGAGACCCACAGGTCACCATGGCTGGCACTCCCTGTGCCTCTCCCCACGAACCCGCCCAGTACTTATCACGGAGTTGGCTCCCGTTCTGAAACTACGAAGCCTTGGACAGAGGGGAGGAGGAAGGGGAAATTGGCAGCGTCTCCTGTTTCCTGGCTGGGCTGCAGGGCATGGTGCTCTTGGCAGGCAAGATGGGGTGGAGGGCAGGACAGGGGTGGGGGGCCTTTTTCAGGGGTCCAACAGGGGGAAGTTTGGGGCCTTTCTTCCTGACTTGTCTCTGGGACACTGTAGGTTGCAAGGCAGAGTCGAATTTCCAATACGCAGAATGAGCACGTGCCCAGGACACCAGCTAAGCAGAGGCACCAAAAGAATGAGAAAACAATTTTAAGAATTTGACATTTTATATTTTCATAAAAGCACTGAAGTATCATAATGGAACTTTTCAGGATTTATGGGCTCCTTTTTATTTGTTTTATGCTCTGTATGAATATATTTTTACTATGTTATGGTGGTGGTACAGTGGTAACACAACTGGACCCACATGAGAAAGGTCTTGGGTTCAGGTCCCAGGATGTCCTTGTGCATGATGGACACAGGCCATGCACACGTTAGCTGACGCTGGGGTGATCAAGGTGTGAAGACCCTGTGGAGGGGTGCCTGTCCTTTCTCTCCAACTTTCTCTCATGGAAGAAATAAATTAACATAGTTTAAAATTTTTTCAAAATTAGATACAGGACTACTTGATACTGCCGGTGCTAAGTGCACAGAAGTTCTGTTGCGTGGAGGCAGACCCACATCCCTGGGTGAGGAGGAGGGAGGGTGGAGTCTCCCTCTGCTCCCGGAGCTGTTTCTTATGATAGTCTGTGCCTCAGTTTCTCCCTGAGGTGAGAGAAACTCCCCTCTCTGTGAGGGAGAAAGAGTAGGCATGGAGGGCAGGTGTGGAGGGTAGCAGCATGATGAAGGGATCCCAGGAGAAAACACAGGACTGGGAGGTGTAATTCTAGTTCTCATATCCCAGCTTGACCACGAATCCCCTTGGGGAGTCTTTCCCTTTCTAAGCCTCCGCTTTCCTGGGGATTTGTGCTGTGTTCTCTTAGGGACTCTTTGAGCACCCTCTGGGGGTCTTCCCATCCCACTTCATGGAGGCCGTGCCCAGGCCACTCTCCCCTGCCTTGAAGTTCAAGCACTAGATTTTCTCTCTTCACTGTCCTCTGCCTGTCCTCTCTCCTGAGGAGTTCAAGGGTTGAGCTGAATCAAGAGGAAGCTGGAGGGCTGTGCCCTTAGGTGAGTCACTCTGCTCTGCCCTAAAAGCTTGTGCCAACATGCCTCACCCACCAGGTTCGGGCTCAGGCCACTTTCCTGGGAGTTGCTGTGGTGTCTGGGTAAATGAAGATGATTCCCCTGGGACCCAGCCAGCTGGGTGGAATCACAGCTCTGGGGGTTCTGGTCCTGTGTTCGTCCTGACTCGTTGTGGGAGGGAGCACAGAGTCCAGCCCATTTTGTGCCCAACAGGACAGGAAATTGGTCATTTCTGTGCAGGGCAACACTAGCAATGAGATGTAACAAAATGAATCCTAGGCATGAGTCAAGAACTTGGAGTCACTGTCTGGCAGGGCAAGACCACTGGACTCAGACCCTGAGTTGTATTCCTGGTGCTTTGTAAATGTCCTTAGGCAAGTCTCGTGCCTCTCTGGGCCTCAGTTTCCTCTTCTATAAAACGAATTAGTTAAATGAGTGCTCTTAGATGCACTCCAGCTCCATCTTTTAGTATAGTCTTGCTTCTGCGACTGCGTAGCTGTGTCAACTATGACAAAGTTACTGAATTCTCTGTGCCCCAACATATAAAATGGGGGCATATTGCTTTTCAGGACAGCAGATGGCATAATGGTTACATCACTGGACTCCCATGTAGTCAACTGTAGTTCGAGTCCCAGCGGCTTAAGACACCCTGGGCGCATGTACATGCGTGCTCAAAATCACAAGAGGAGAATTGAGGAGAAGGGATTGTGCCATGGCCATCTCCCTGAGGGCAGATTTCTTGCTTTGTAGTTCTCTGTCTCTCCAGTGAGTGCACATGTCCTATAGAAAAAAAAATCTCTCTTTTTTTTTTTTTTTTTTTTTGGAGAGGTTTTTGCTATAGGGCGCATGCGCTCGCCAGACAGACAGAGAGAGACAGAGAGACAGAAAGCAGGAAATCACCCCCCAGGGGGGATGGCCACGCCGCAATCCCTTCTCCTCCATTCTCCTCTCGGGATCTTGGGCACGCACGCACACGCGCCCGGCGTGAGTTTAAGCCACCGGGTCCGGGACTCGAACCGCGGTCGACTATGTGGGAGTCCAGCGACATAGCCATTACGCTAACTGCTGGTCCCCAGAAAAAAATCTCTCTTAAAAAAATATTGCTTTTCCTTTCTCACAGGGGCATCTTGAAAATCCAGTGAGAAGCTGTTTTGGAAAAGCTTTGTGACAGTTGTGCCATTAAAATGTTACTTTGGGGCCAGCAGGTAGTGTAGTGGTTAAGGTGCTGGACTCCCACATGGCCGACTGTCGTTTAAGTCCCAGACTTGGCAGCTTGAAAATCACTCTGGGCACATGTGCTCACATGCCCAAAATCCCAGGAAGAGACTGGAAGAGAAGGGGCTGTAGCGTGGCCATTCCCCCTGGGGGTGATTTCTCACTGTCTTTCTCCTGCTAGCACATGCTCCTTATGGCAGAAACCTCAAAACAAAACAAAAACTCCTGAAAAAATGTTTTCTGGCAATCAGGAGCACAATAAGCTTTGACAACTTTGAGCTTCTAAAAGGTATTATACCTCCTTGTAACCTCACAATCATCTTGAAAAAAAAAAACACAGGACAAGTGTTGTTATTCCCATTTTAGAGATGAGGAAATTAAGTCTTAGGGGAGAATATAGTGTCTTGTTAAAGTGTTTGAGTGAATGACAGAACCAGTACTGAATCCAAACTCTCTGACATCTATCCCGGGATGTTTTATTTCACATTTAAAGAGTGATTCAGAAGCTTTAAAGCCAAAGGAGCCAGAGCCAAAATGCTCTCTCCACTGGGAAGCTCTCCACTAAGAAAAAGGTAAAACTGGGGTGGGTTTTTTGTTTGTTTGTTGAGAGAGTTTTTTTTTTTTGCTACAGGGCACGTGCGCTCACCAGAGAGAGCGAGAAATCGCCCCCCAGGGGGGATGGTCATGTTGCAATCCCTTCTCCTCCATTCTCCTCTTGGGATTTTGGGCATGCCCAGTGTGAGTTTTAAGCCATCAGGTTCGGGACTTGAGCCGCGGTTGACTAAGTGGGAGTCTAGCAATGTAATCAATATGCCATCTGATGATCCTAAAATTAGGGTGTTTCTAGCAGAATCTTTTCTGCCTTCCTTGCAGGAAGGTGCAGGGGCAGAGAGGAGTGAAGACGTTGCTCTAGCAGTGAACTCTGGCTTTCAGATAGAGGCTGGGATTGCGTCTCCCATCATGCCCCAAACAGGTCATGTGACAAGCCACAGGTACTCAGCGGAACTGAAGAGTGTTCCTTCCAACAAACTTCTGCTTCCAGGATGCTCTGCTGGCTCTGGGGCTAGTGTAGGCCCAGCCAAACTCCTTTCCTGTATTTTGGGCCAAGACTTCCCCTTCTTTTCTGCTTGATTCCCTTTCTCTTCTCTTTTGTCCATTGACCCTAGTCTCATATTCACAAGGCTCTGTCTGGGTGTAACCTAGATACCTCTTGCTGTAATCTTTGCCCCTTCTTTGTTTTCTGTCCTTAAGGAAGATGGGGGCCACCCACATGGGAAAGGTCCTGGGTTCATGTCCCAAGACTGCCCTAGGCACCCCAGGTGTATGCATGTGCCTGTAATGCAAGCGGGCTGAGACTGGAGGCAGATCATGGCTTGAGGACCCTGTTGGCGGTGATTGTCTCTTGGTCACCCTTTCTCTCTCTTTCTCTCATGGAAGACATAATAAATACATACATTTTAAAAGCAGGGGGTGGGGAGATAGCATGTAGCATGATGGTTAAGGTGTCTGGATCTCATATGGCCAACAGCATAATTTGAGTCCATACTAGTGGCTTGAAAAATATGCCAGGTATGTTTGATTGCCTGCCCAAAATCCTGAAAGAAGGGAGAGATGGGACAAGGGACTGTGGCATGACTATCCTCCCTAAGGGATGCTTTCTCCCTTTCCTCCTCCTCTCTCTCTCTCTCTCTCTCTCTCTCTGTCTTTGTCTCTCTCCATTGAGCTCACATGTCCTGTGGCAAATTTTTTTAACAATTAAAAAAAAGGGGGGGGGGGACCAGCAGATGGTGTAAAGGTTATATCGCTGGACTCCCATGTAGTTGACTGCAGATCAAGTCCCAGACCTGGTAGCTTAAAACTCACGCCGGGCACGTGTGATGTGTGCTCAAAATCTCAAGAGGAGACTAGAAAAGAGATTGCAGTGAGGAGATTATTTTTGGTTTTCTGTCTTTCTCTGTCTCTCTGGTGAGCGCACGCGCCCTATAACAAAAATCTCTTAAAAAAGGGGGGGGGGGGAGGGCTAGCTTCTTGATGCTGTAGTAATGCACTCCTCAAAAGAAGCTGGATCTCATGTGATAACCATGGTTCAAATCCCTGGCCTGGTCAGCCTGAAATACATTGGGCATGTGTGTGTGTACAAGACCTGACCAGCTGGAGAGCTGAAGGAGGGGGATGCTGTGCAGGGTGCTCATCTCCCTCTCGTTTTTACATGTGCACGCCGACACTCTATTGTCAATGTTTTTTAATTAAAAAACAAAGGAAGATGGAAAGAGTTGGTGAGCCAACTAGCGCCTATCTTGTACCATACTGTTTTCTTTTTTCTTAAGAGCTTTTTTCTTTTTTGCCCCTTAGGGCACACGTGCTTCCTGGGAAGAGAGAGAGAGACAGTGAGAGGGAAAGTGAGAAATCATCCCCAGGGCGGATGGCCATGCCACAATCTTTTCTCCTCCATTCTCCTCCTGGGATCTTGAGATACACCTGGCATGATTTTCTTTTTTTTGAGAGGTTTTTGCTATAGGGCGCGTGCGCTCGCCAGAAAGAGAGAGACAGAGAGACAGAAAGTGAGAAATCACCCCCCGGGGGGATGGCCACGCTGCAATCCCTTCTCCTCCATTCTCCTCTCGGGATCTTGGGCATGCGTCTGGTGTGAGTTTAAGCCACGGGGTCTGGGACTCCAACCACGGTTGGCTACATGGGAGTCCAGCGACATAGTCATTATGCCAACTGCTGGTCCGAGCATCTGGCTTAATTTGAAGCAACCAGGTTCAGGACTCGAAACACGATTAGCCATGTGGGAGTCTAGCAATGTAACTGCTGCACTACCTGCTTGCCCCACCATACTCTTTTTCTAATGCCAACTAACCATACTGTATGGACTTAATGGTCCTCAGTAGGACTGGGGGATAAGTCAGGGCACAAAATAATGCCCTAACCAAGGATGGGTTTAGGGAGAAGTTACCCAGCTGTCTCTCCCTGCTATGTTCCTGCTTTCACTACTCAGCCTCTGCTAGACGTCCTCATTTTTCAAAGTGACTTGACAAATGCTTTTCCACCTACTCGGGATCTTTTGGGTTGCTTCAGAGTCTCTTTTGCACTACTATTCACTCCGTACCCATGAGTCACTGAGCTGAGCTCTGAGCAGAGCTCTTGGGAAAAGGTTTCACACCCAGGCTTCTGGGCTTCTGACTCACAAAAAGCCAAATGAATGGCTCTAGGGTATGAGAAACAGACATTGCATCTAGGAGTAGATACTCCACAGAAGCTCCTATGTCTCCCTGGAGAAAACAAACTATCCAGTGCCTGTGTACAGGCTCCCTGGGAGAAGCTGAGTAGATATGGGTAGGCCACAGGGTTGAAGGTAGGTCTTAGAATTACTGCCTCTGGTTGTTCTAAAGAAGGTCCAACCAAAGCCCATGGTAGCTGGATCCCACGGGACAGTTTGTGTTACCCAAGCAAAGGGTAACACAAACAGGGCCTGGCTGGGAATGGGAGGGGTCCAGGGCAATGATGTCATTCATTAACTCTTAATCTTGCAACTCAGCAGTTTCCTCTCTTCCTACTTAGTAATGTGGTGAGCAGTTTGGATTTCCTAAGTGGGCAACAATGAGCTTGTTCATAATGGGGCTTTGTAAGCAGTAAGTCTCCTCCCTGGCAAAGCCCACTCCAGAAAGCCCTCAGCTTTATTATTAATACTTGTGTGCACACAGGGGACATGTTGAGCCATGCACACAGAGTGGGGGGATACACACAGGGACATGAGAATACATACACAGTGGACGCATTGCAGATGATATGTACAAACATATACACGCACATATACATGTACAGAGGCATACAAACACTGGAAAGCCAAACAATGTTAGAGTGAGAGGGAGTCTTAGAAGTCATTTAAGGGGCCAGACCTGTGGCCTGGTGGTTAGGGGAGCTGGATCCCATATGGTCAACCACATGGTTCAAACGCTGCATGCCCGCATCCCAATTGGAGGGAGCGGGGTGCTTTCCTCTCTCCTTCTCTCTCTCTCACTGGCCAACACACACACCTTCTGGCAAATAAAATAAAAGTAATTTAAGAATGACTTCTCCCCCTTTTTTAACAAAGGAAGAAATGCCTGCCCAAAGAAGTAAAGGGACTAGTCTATGGTCACACAGCTTGTTTTCATTATTTCTTTCCTTTTATGTTTTTGGGCTTAATCTCTTCTGATCAAAAAGCTTCCCCTCCTCCCCTTAATAGGCATTTAAAGCTGTCAATTTTATTTAAGCACTTCCTTAGCTGCATCCCACAAATGTTGTTATGAATGTTATGTTTTCCATTTCTGACCTAGGAACTCTGTTGCCGGAAGCCTCAGTCCCCAGCAGCTACTCCCATGGTAATACTATTGATATATAACTCATCTTGTGTGGTGTTGTATGCTGTAGTCCCTGCAGTGCTAGCCGTATGCAGAGTTCTGGTTTGTTTTGTTTGTTTTTCTCGTAAAATCTGTTATAGTTTCCTTTTTTGGAAAAAGAAAAAAATCAGAACTCTGTTTTTCATTCCATAATTCCTGGCATCATTTCAAGTTTTATAGTAATATTAAGGTGTATATATATATTTTTATTGGCTTAGATTTTAAACTATATCAGTCCAAAAAATGTGGCCTCTCCTATGGGGAACCAAGTGAAGCTGGTTCAGAGCAGACATTCTGGGTTTTATTTAGAGAGATTTTTGCTATAGGGTGCATGTGCTCACCAGAGAGACAGGAAGTGAGAAATCACTCCCCAGGGGTGATAGCCACACCACAATCCCTTCTCCTCCATTCTCCTCTTGGGATTTTGGGCACACATGCATATGCACCCAGTGTAAGTCCAGGATTTGAACTAAGTTCAACTATGCGGGAGTCCAGCGACATAACCATTATGCCATCTGCTGGTCCTCAGATATTCTATTTTTATCCCATGGTCTTAGTAAAGAACTTGTTTAACTTCTAAGGTTTCTCATTAGTGTGTCTTTGTCTGAGAATTTCTCCCAAGAGACTTCATAATCTTACTGGTTTGGTTGAGCTACAGAGCTGTCATTATAAAAAAACAATAATGCTACAGTAGATGACTTATTGTTCAGTATGCCCATAGATTGGGTACAGACTGGATCTACAATGAGATATTGTCACTGGACCGAGTGGGTATTGAAGTAACCCACCAAAATGTGCTCCACGGTGAACCTGCTTACCTCCAGGTCAATAACTGGAGTCTGTGTATGATGTACTGGCATGGCACGTGGCAGGCCTTCTGCAAGCGAGAGGGAGATTTACCGATCTGTACTAAGACTGAGAAGGATAGAACTTGAGCTGATTTCTTCTTGCTGTTGTTATTTTGGTCAAGCCTCCTTTCTAGAATTTTGTTTGGTTTTGTTTTTTGTGAGAGTTTTTTTTTTTTTTTTTTTTTTTTTTTTTTGCTATAGGGCGCATGCGCTTGCCAGACAGACAGAGAGAGACAGAGAGATAGAAAGCAGGAAATCACCCCCCAGGGGGGATGGCCACGCCGCAATCCCTTCTCCTCCATTCTCCTCTCGGGATCTTAGGCACGCACGCACACGCGCCCGGCGTGAGTTTAAGCCGCCGGGTCCGGGACTTGAACCGCGGTCGACTACGTGGGAGTCCAGCGACATAGCCATTACGCTAACTGCTGGTCCCATCTTTTTTTTTTTTTTTTTTAAGAGAGACTTTTACTATGGGGTGCATGCACTCGCTGAAGAGACAGAAAGAGACAGAGAGATAGAAAGTGAGAAATCACCCTCCAGGGTGATGGCCATGCCACAATCCCTTCTCTATTCTCTTCTTGCAATTTTGGGCATGCACACACACATGCCCGGTGTGAGTTTTAAGCTACCAGGTTCGGGACTCGAACCTCAGTCAACTACATGGGAGTCTAGCAATGTAACCAGTATACGTATGTATGTGTGTGTATATATATATACACTGCAAGACTTAAACTTTTTTTTTTTTAAGTTTTCGGGACGGAGAGAGAGATAGAGACAGTGAGAGGGAAAGTGAGAAATCACCTCCCAGGGAGATGGTTACACTACAATCCCTTCTCCTCTTTTCTCCTCCATTCTCTTGGGATCTTGGGCATGCATGTACACATGTCTAGTGTGATTCTGAAGCCACTGTGTCTAGGACTCAAACTGCAGTCAGTCATGTGAGAATCTAGAGACATGATCCACATTGGGAGAAGGGTGGTAAAATCTCCAACTATCTGGTCACAAAAGATCTCATGTTATATGATGTTATTTATGTGGAATGTCTATGATATGCAAATATATAGAAATTAGTCTGCAGAGCTTGTCAAGGCTTGTTCTTAAGTTGTTTGGTTTGAGTGTATGTGTGTGTGAGACTTTCTGATCTAAGAGCATCCTTAACCTATCGTAGTGCACTTAGAGAAAATATTATACCAATAGTATAACACTTTACCAATAGTGCCACAATATTATTATTATTATCAATAGTACAACATACTTTCCACTTCCCACTTGACATGTCACATTTCCTACTTCACACCTGACACTTTCATTTCACAAAACTGTTAATTTTGCAACAGTAGAATGTCATTTACCTGTCTCCTCATCCCTGGTGCTATTGTTGTAACATTTACATATGTTATACAGTCCAACTTACAACGTTATTTTGCTTTAAGCAGTTATTTGTCTTTCAAATAAATTATGACAAAGGAAAAAAGTAGTTTATGTTCATCCACTTGTAAGTCTTGTTCGAGGTCTTGCTCTAGATCATGGTCCTTACTCCTAAAGCAAGATACGGCAGGTGCTTCAGATGCGCACCGAGGGTCTTATAGAAGTCTGCATTTGGGTGGGCTAGACCTCCAACATCTTTCAGAACTGCTCAACTTCTAGATCATTTTCTGTTCTCCATCACAGGGCAGCTGTACTTTGGTAAGCCTTGCATAGTTTCAACCTGCACATTCCGGCACAGCCCTTGGGCGAGGACTTGCGGCAAACACCACACAGACTTATGGGAACCCCCTTCAATGTAGCTCCCTCTCTCCTCTGACACTGCTCCAAGGATTCCAGTTGCTTCAGCAGCCCTGAACTCTGACTTTTGCCATGAGGACTTCCTGGGGTCTAGCTCCTTACACTGCAGTCAGGGAATTGTCCCTGAGCAAAGAGTTGGGGGAGATCTTGGGGATCCCTTTGTGAATTTCCCTTCCATGGGTGACTATCATTCCCTACATAACCATATCGATATTCCCCATTCCCAGGATGGTCTTACAATGTGGCTTCAACACTCCTTCTACCATTGTGGGGTCTATGTTCCCTCCCCTTGAACTTGGGTAGGGGCTATGACTACTCTAGCCAATGGGACTACAACAGAAGTGACACTATGCAACATCTGAGTCCAGGTCACAAAAAGAATACAAGTTCCATTTGCTCTCTCTCTCAATCTCTCTCTCTCTCAGAACACTCATTTTCAGGATCCAGCTACCCTATTGTGAAGAAGCCCAAAGTAGCCCACGTGGGAGATTGTCTAGATAGGTCCACATGGAGAACTGAGGCCTCAAGCAGACAGCCAGCATCAACTGCCACATACATGAGTAAACAGCCTTCAGATGACTCCAGCCTCAGACATTGAAAAGCAGAGATCAGCTGTCCTAATGTACCCTATTTGAAATTCTGACCCACAGCATCTGTACATATAATAAGTAGTTGTTTTACTTCAGTAAGTTTTGGGATAATTTATAATGTAACCATAGTAACTGCAACACCATCTCTTAGGACTTACAGCCTTGTGTGCCTGTTGTCCAATGCTGTAAACAGTTGCTTTGCATATTTTGTCTTGTGTTATTGTTGTGGAGAGTTAAAGTCCCCAAGCCAGGACTTTAATCTGAACCTCTGTTCTCTAAAATAATGTTAAAGATAATAATAACAGGCCAGCCCATGGCATGGTGGTTAAAGTGGCTGGATCCCACATGGCTGACTGTGTGGTTTGAGTCCCAGACTTAACAGGTTGAAAAACACACTGGGTGTGTGTATGTGCATGCCCACTGGGAGAGGAGAATGGAGAGAAGGGATTGCTATACGACCATCCCCAATGGGGGGTGTTTTCTTAGTTTCTCTCTCTCTCTCCCCCTGTCTCCCTCTCCCTCTAGTGGGAACATGTGCCCTCTAGCAAATTAAAAAAAAATAACAGTGATGTCAATAACAACATTGAGCACCATTTTCAGTCATAGACTGATTTCTATGTATTAGGCACGGTGCTAGGCATTTTACATTGATCATCTCCATGAAACCACAAGACAGTCTTGTAAAACAGGCATTGTTAACCCTCCTTGGCTAGAGAAGAAAGCCAAGGTTCACAAAGGTTAAATGATTAACCCACAGTTTGCACACAGATCTGAAGCTATACAATTAATCATCTATAGAAACACGTATAGACACACATACAAACATACACACATGACACTATATATATATATATACACACACACACACACACACACACATATGCACATGCAGAGGCATACAAAGACATAGACATACAAATCTATACATTTCTAGGGCTTTTATGCTTTAACATATTTATTGTTCTTGGAGTTAAAAATCCCCTCAAATAGACTGAAAGAGATTCAATCTGCTAGATATTAAGTTTCCTAAGCACACCCTAAGATGAAAGTCTCTACATCTGGGGCCCACCATAAGCATGGGCAACAGAAATATTGTCTGTGCTCCCTTGCTTGAGATCTGGACTTGTTGGGGTGAGAGATGGGACTCTTAAAAAAAAAAAAATATGTATATATATATATATATATATATATATATATATGTATATATATATATATATATATACACACACACACACACATACACAAATACACACACACACACACACACACACACACACATATATATATATATATAATTTAATGTCCAAAAGTTGTGTGCATTAGCCAAAGAGAGCAGAGACAGAGAGGAAGGGAGAGAAAGCACCCCCCAGTGGGGTGTGGCCGTGCCCAAATCCCTTCTCCACTTCTCACTCCAGCCAGAACTTTGGGCATGCACACACATGTACCTGGTGTGGTTTTCAATCCACAGGGGATGGGATTTGAACTGTGTTGGCCATGTGGGATTTGGCTCCCTTAACCACTAGGCCACTGACAGTCAAAGTGAGGCTCTTAACGAGATTAGGCTTGGTAGACAGAAACCTTCTCCTGGGGCCACCAGGACTCTGCACTTGGTGTTGTAAATTCTAAATTCAAAGAAACAATGTGATTCCTGAATTTGGAAAAGTAGAGAGCACAGAGCAAGAGCCCAGCTCTTAGAAGGAAAAGGGCTGAAGGAGCTGGAGTGGGAAGGCCCTTATTGAGGTGGGGTCATTTTCAGCTATTCTGAAACAATGGCAGGAGGCTGACTAATGGAAGCAATTGGCCTTCAAAGAAGCTGCTCCTCATCCTGCAGATTACTCAAATGGCCAACTATGCAGGTTCAAGTCCTGGACCTGGTGGCTTGAAAAGCATGGTGGGTGTCTGTGGGTGTGTGACCAAAATCCTTAAAGGAGAGAGAAATGGAGAAGAGATTGTGGCGTGGCCATCCCCCATGAGAGATGCTTTCTCACTTTCTGTGTTCTTCTCTGTCTCTAATGAGTGCACATGCCCTCTGGCCAATCAATCAGTCAATCAATAAATACAAATAAATAATGCAGGGGCCAGCAGATGATCTGGTGGTAAAGGTGCTGGATTCCCACATGGCCTGACTCCTATTTGAGTCCCAGATCCGGAAGCTTGAAAATCACACTGCATGTGTGCACGAGTGACCAAAATCCCAGGAGGAGACTGGAGAAGAGATTGTGGCATGGCCATCGCCCCGTGTGTGTGTGTGTGTGTGTGTGTGTGTGTGTGGTGGTGGTGGTGGTGGTGATTTCTCACTTCCTCCCTCTCCCCCCTCTCTCTCTGGCGAGTGCATGCACCCTATGGCAAAAACCTAAAAACAAACTAACAAATAATGCATGGGGCCAGTGGGTGGCTTAGTGGTTAAGGTGCTGGATTCCCACATGGCCAACTGCAGTTAGAGTCCCAGACCCAGAGGCCTGAAACTCATGGGCACATGTGTGTGTGTGTGCCCAAAATCCTCAGAGGAGAATGAAGAAGAAAGAATTGGGGAGAGGCCATATCCCCCCCACCCTGGAGTGATTTCTCACTTTCGCTCTCTCTGGCAAGCATATGTGCCTTATAGCAAAAATCCCTCTAAAATAACAATAATAATAAAAATAAAGTAACGCAGACCTCAATCCTATTCTTGAGAAGAGACAAAGACACAAACAGAAATCCTTCCTTAGGGGAGACAAACAAATGATACTGTTGTTATTTCAATCACTATTATCTAGAAAACGTCCACAAAATAGTCCTTTGTGCAACCTACAGTAAGAAGTGAATCCAAAATAGCTTGGAAAGAGAAATCTCTAAGGTTGCCCTCCACCTCCCATCTCTCTTTTCCTAAGTTCAGTCCCAAGCATGGTTTAAAACTTCGTGGAAGCAGCTCTCCAGAACATGCTCTTCTAACCCGTTTTATAGATGAAGAAACTGGCTTTGAGCAGTTGGAATGGCTCTCCCAGGCTGGGCAGCGGCAGCGCCGGGCCAGGAGGTCAGGAGGCCAGGAGGCCAGGGCTGGGTCAGCATCCTGGCGTCGGCAACCATCTGGGAGCTTCCACTGCGGAGGGGGGTGTCTGCTGAGTAAACTTCAAGCCTCCCCAGGTTAGACGGTGAGGGACAGTGGCTCCGTTCCACACTAGGGTGTGCGTGGGGGCTTGCCTCTCAGCTTTTGCCTCTCTGTCGAGTCTCTGTCACTGTCCCTGTCCCAGCCAGTCCGGGACAATCAGTGCGGATCCCTGTGTGGTGCAGAAACTCTCGTGGGGCAGAGCGCCGCCGGGCTCTTTGTGTGCAAGTATAAATGGGGCAGAGGACAGGGGAGGGTAGTGCACAGTCGGCTCAGCGCGGACCGCCGGGTGGCCTGCCTGCTAAGTTCTGGTAGGTCTCGAGCACGCGGACCCTTCTCGCCAGGCACACGCCCCGTACCTCCGCCTCCTCGCGCAGCTCCCGGCCTACGCGCTCCGCAGGCTCGGCGTCCAGCCTGTCCCACAGCAGCAGCGGCAGGGCGCGCAGCAGGAAGCTGACACGCGCGACCATCTCGTCGCTGCCCCTGCCGCGGGGCGCGCGGGGAACCTGGAGTCGGCCAGCGGTGCCCGGGCCACCCGGGATGCGCCAGCTCTGCGCCGACGCAGCGCGGGGAGGGAAGGTCCCCGGAGCTCGCCGGTGCCTGGCTCCGCGCGCCGAGCAGCTCCTGCGCAGCGTTTCGCCAGCAGCCGGCCGGAGGTCGTCCAGACTCAGCAGTGCCTGCCGGCGGGTCTGTCCGCCCGGGACCGAGGGAGGGAGGAAGGAAGGGAGGAGAAGGAGGCGGGAGCCCGGCCTCCCGCCCCACCCACCCCGCAGCTGGAACGCGAGAAGGTCCGGGAGCCTTTTCCGCCGGTCCTATCGCCTCGCCCTGCGCCCGCCGCCGCCTTTGCAGACCCGATCTCTCACCTGCCACCTCCAGTTGATCCGGATCTCTCCTGGGAGGGCTGGAAAGAAAGATTCTCTCCGGAGAGTTGCGGCCACCCAAGGCATTGGTGAAGAGAGATCCTGGCCTACCTGAGGGTCGTTGACTGTTTCAGCCAGGCGGGGACTGAAGTTAGCAGTGTGTGACTGAAAGAGCCCTGAACTGGGGGCAGTAAAACTAGATCTGAGTCCCAGATCGAACTGTTTGCTGTATGAATCGCCTCTCGGTCACCTGCTGGCTGTGCGGTCTTGAGCGGGTCACTCATCCGCTCTGAACCCACTTTTCTCACCAGTAAATGGAATAAGAATACCCGCCAAAGGACCAGTATATGGCATAATGGTTATGTCGCGGAACTCCCACTTAGTGGACCACGGTTGGAGCCTTGGGCCCAAGATCTCAAGAGGAGAATGAGGGAGTAGGGATTGTCCGGTCACCATTCCCTCTGGGAATGATTTCTCATTTCTCTCTCCAGCAAGCATACACGCCCTATAGCAAAAATCTCTCTCCGGGAAAAAAAACCCCAAAAAACCCACCCACCCATATCATGTGATGTTGGCTGTTGGGAGGATTTGATGACATTATAATGCCCATAGGACAATAGCGCAGTGCTAATGCAACTGAACACTCTCAACCAGGTCTAGGGTTTGCAGTCTAGACCTCCCTGAGCAAGGGCGGCAGGAGCCTGAGCCCCTGAGCCCCTGAGCCCCTGAGCCCATAGGTGGACAATGGCATGAAGACTCTGTTGGGATGCCTCTCTCTCTCTCAGGAAAAAAGTGAATAAACTTAAAAAAATAATGCCAGTAAATAACTGAGCAGGATGCCTGGCATCATGGGTATACACTTAATAAATGGTAGGCTGCAGCTGTGTGTCCTTTGGCAAAGAATTTAACTACTTTGAGTGTCAGTTTCCTCCTCAATAAAATGAGAACATATGCTATTTAGTTTTCACAGGTGCATGAAGATGGAAAGAAAAAGAGCACCTGGTTTTATGTATCTCATACAATCAGAAAAAATAAAGTAAAAAAAAGGGTATTTGTTTTGTTTTACTTTTATTAAAAATTATTTTATTTAACCTTATTTATTTATTTTTAATTTGACCAGAGAGGGACAGAGTAAGAGAGAGAGAGGGAGAGAGAGAGAGAGAGAGAGAGAGAGAGAGAGAGAGAGAGAAAGAAAAGTAAGAAAGCAAGCCACCAGGTCTGATACTTGAGACACAATCTGCCGTGATCTGCCATGTGGGAGTCCAGCATCCTCAAGCATCATGCTGCCTGCCAGCCCCTTGTTTTTACGTGAAAGCCTTTGCTGAATTCCTACTGAGTATAAACAAAACAAAACAAAATTGTTTTTACTATCTGCCTTTTTTTTTTTTTTTGAGAGGTTTTTGCTGTAGGGAGTCTGCGCTCACCAGACAGACAGAGAGAGACAGAGAGACAGAAAGTGAGAAATCACCCCCAGGGGGGA